>KK106981.1:1157948-1279464 GCA_000611775.1 Umbilicaria muhlenbergii
GGGGGGATATCTTAATGTTTACGAAAGGACTGACTGGGGGGGGGGCAGTGTCGGCGCGCTGCGAGCGTCACCGTGCGGGAGGTGGCTCTTCGGTTCGGAATGTATATATTTTGTAGTTGGGGGTGGGAGTAATTTCTAATCTACTGTGAGTTGGGTTTGGTGAATCTGTGTGCTTGGACAGATGGTGACTGGGGATTGTTCATTGTTGATGTGAGATGTAAGCTTGTTGTGTGGTTGATAGTCATGAATTGTGTGTGCTATGAAGCGAAAAATCTATGTGCTTGTAGGAGCGTAATCAGAGCAAGTTCAAAGTGAGCTTCTATTCTTGAAGTGAGCTTCCACTTCTCTGAGACGCTAATACACATTCATAAAGCAATAGAACTCACACTTGTGTCAGTGCTGTTGCTCATGACGCGCGGTAGATCCCGTGGCTACGGCGTGACATTGGGGATGAGACAATGGTTGGAGACTCGGAGTCCTTGCAGGGAGGCTTAGTCTTGAGCGCTGATGTAGAAGTATGTCGCATCGACCATGCAGTAAAGGTGGACTTGTAGATCACACTTGTTCTATATTTCTTCAGTCCTTCTGTCCTTCAACTCTCCTACTCGTTTTCTATCCGTCTTCTGTCTGTCTTCTAATCCTCTTCTACTCTTCTTCTGCTGGCACAGAGCATAACCCGTATTCCATTAGATCAACTAAGGTATCGAATCGCACAAAAGTGCAGCATCAGGGCAGACTCAAGGGCTAGATCTTCGCATCGAAGATGAGCTATGCAGATGGTGATGCGGCACTGCAGGGATACAATCACCTTAGTTCTATGTCTCATCTGATACCATCATGGCTTGAAAATAGCTGCAATGTAGGACCATCACGCCCTAAGATAGATCACCTCACGTACGATGTAGAGGCAGTATTGGTGCTAGAGTGTAGTACTCCAGCGGGCCCGGGTGCTGATGTCACATGTACAGCCTCAAGATTTCCAGCAGACTTAAACAACGACCGGGGACTTGTCCTCACCCAAGATGCTAGTTATTTTTGTAGTTTGCTCTAGCAGCTCCTCCATGCTGTCCCGCATGGCCCTTACACCTGGCTCGCCGCAATGTCCCATGTATACTTGAGCATCACCAGTAACGCCTCTCTCGACGCTAGAACCCCACAACCAACTTCCAAGTACACAATTTCCTAGTCCACAAGCGACATAAGCGGTTCCACTTCTCCCATTACCCAGTTATTCCCATCACGACAGAGCTCCTCCCGGTAATTTCCCCGCAACATCCCCCACATCCGCCGTCTTCGTCACATTCCCCAGATCAGCCTTCTTCTTCACATCCGCCACCCCCCCAACATCCAACCCCGTACTCTTCCCCACATCCCCCACCTTATCCACCGCCGGCACTTTCCCCGCGACACCATTCGGTTGTTTCTTCCCCGCCCCCTTCGACTCTTTATATTCCTTATGCCCCCCCTCCACCCTCTTCTGTTCACCCTTCGGTTCCCTAGCCTCCCCATTCCCCGTCGACTCCTCCCCCTCTGAAGACCCATTGCCCGCATCACTGAGACTAGTGTGGATGCCGGGAATCTCCTTTTGGTTGAACCATTTGACTAGGTAGTATGCGCCGACACCCCACAGGAAGATAAAGGCGCCGGCGAAAGACGTGATGAAGAGGGTTGGTAGGAGTACTAGTAATGCTATCCCGACGCAGAACGCGGTGAACAGGAGCGCGCCCAGCACGCCGATGAGGAGCGCGGCTACTAGCGCAAACACGAAGACAGTGATGGTCATCACGACGAATAGCGCGAGTGGTATGCCAGAAAGAGCGACTTGAGAGAGTATAAAAGCCTGTCAAGTCGTAGTCACTGGGTCAGCCAACAACGCGGGTGTAGAAGGCAGGGTGGAGATGAGAAATGGGGGTGAGGCGCTTACAGCAAGCTTCGGTCTCTCGGTCGCAAACTGCGAGAACTTGGCCCAAAGCTCCTCTCGTCTCTCGGGCGGAAAGAAACGATCCAGAAGGCTCTGCCCTTGATTCAACACGCCTGTGGCGGTGCCCTGAAGGGCTCCCGCCATGCCACCAACAACTCCGGCCATGGTGCTGGAGGAAGAGGTGAACGGAGAGGAGGGGTGGACTTGGACGCGGTGAGCTGTAATAGAGTCCCTGTTCCTGTTGGTCTAGGGGTGGAGGAACGCTGGGCTCTCTACTTCCTGCGGGAGGTAGGTAATGTGAAGGATCTGAAGTTAAGGGACTGTGGGGAATCGTGGCTTGTACGAAACCAAGTTTCGGAGGGGGAAGGGAAATGACGTTTTTCCGTTGCCAAGACTTTCAGCACGCGCCACAGGCGACAACCACTCGTACAAGGTGTTTATATACTCTCTACTCCGTACACATGAAATCATGCCAAACATTGCACACGGCAGTGGAACAATTGTGCAGTACAAGAACCTGGGAAGAACGTGAGCGTTATTCAGATTATGGACTACTTTGCACAATCACCAATTAATCCGAATTCTAAGGCGGGTTTTGGAAATTTCTTGGCTTTAAAAAAGAACTGGAAGATGGACTCGCGCAGCATGAAACATCCACCAGATGATCCCACCAAGATGCTATGAAAGACTCACACATAACTCCTCACAACGCAGAGACCCGATATTCCCGGCCTGCCCAACTCCAAAGAGCCCGCTTCACTATGCAGTACTCCATCCCAAACACCGAAGTAAAACCCGCACCATGACATGAGCAGCAACCCATAAGCATTACCCGCAATAAACGTCGATACTAACGTTCACCACCACGAAGATTCT
Organism: Umbilicaria muhlenbergii; assembly: GCA_000611775.1. NCBI lineage: Eukaryota > Fungi > Ascomycota > Lecanoromycetes > Umbilicariales > Umbilicariaceae > Umbilicaria > Umbilicaria muhlenbergii. The sequence continues at coordinate 1,160,746 of KK106981.1, forward strand.
TGAACCTCACGAGGGTACGTCTCCAAAGCGGCATTCTGATCCTCCAAGCTATACCCCGGTGCACTGGTGCTCGGAATGTGCGGACGAATGGTGATGTCGTCGGCGTCGGAGTCCTGATCCCCATCCTCACTGCGCTTCTTATCCTCGTTTCCACCCTCGTTCGCTGCACGGTCTTCACTGGTCTGCGCCTGCTTGATCTCACCAGAATCTCCAGCATGGCGGGCGGACAGCTTGCCCTCGCCAGGGTCGTTGTTGGAGGCGCCGTTGACCCCATCCACGACAGCGTTGTGCTCGCCCGATCCATTCTCCAGCAAACTCACACCGCCGACCTCATCATCTGGCCCGTCTCCTGAACCTCTCCTTGCCCCTCTCCAATCCCGGCTCCTGGCCCATCTCCTGGCCCACCTTCTGCCTCATCGTCTGACCCATCCTCATCCACACCAAACAGAGTCCGACACGCGGCATCGATACCTTCGCTCTCGTCAATCGCCTCGACAATGCTATGCCCATGTGCATCCAGTGTGGCCTTTAGGTTTCTTGAGCGGGCCCACAGCAGATTACCCATAGCCTCCAGGGCCTCAATCTTCGCCGCGTACCGCTGGCGAACAAGTGCCGATTCCTCCTTGAACTTATCCTCCAGTTCCCTACGATCCAACTTCTCCGTATCCAGAGCTTGCCGATATACCATAGCCTCCTTCAGGTGCAAAGGATTGCTACCATCGAGCATCTTATCCTTGTCGGCCAGTTCCGCTTTGAGAGCAACGACGTCGGCCTCGGCGGCGAAGAGACGCTTCTTGTAAAGCTCGTACTCTCTATCTTGTACTGCTGCAAACGTCGCATCACTTGCCATAGCTTCCATATAGACCCGCGAGCGCTCCAGTAAGTTTTCGGTTCGCTGCTCAGCGCGCCAGAGCCGATTCCCCAACATCCCGATCTCCTCATCTTTTTCATCCAATTCGGATTTGGTGCGGTCGCTCGCCCCGAGTCGGATGATGATCCGGACTTTCTCGCCCAGAGTTTTATTCTGGGCGTTCGCCTGCTCCAACTGCTGCTCGTACTGCTCGATTTCCTGCTTTCGTTCCTGAGCGCCGATGACCGCTTCAGCTTCCAGACGGCCTAGCTCTACCTCCAGAGATCGGTTCGCTGACAGGAGTTCCGAGATGTTGAGAAATTGCTCGGCCGAGGTACGGGAAAGATCGCTGTATTGCAGGTCTTTACGGGCAATTTCCTCTCTTGAGCGTTCCAGGTCGGCGGCTTGGAATTCGACCTTCTCGGCAAGGACTGCGTTGTCGCTACTAACGATGTTATAGTAGTAGCTAATGGCATCAATAATGTCGTCCTGACGCAATTTGCCCTTGAGCATTTCAAGCGTAACCTTGTAGCCCTGGTGGATGGATCGTTTGCTCTGTGTGACCAATTCCAACGAAGCGGTCGTGGTATCGAGCTTTTCCTTCAGGTTAGCGATCTCCGCCTCCATATCCTCTTTCTCAAACCTCGACCGCTCTTTGGTTTCCGACAGGGCCGTCATGCCCTTTTCAACACGCTTGCTGAGATCGATGAGGAGGCGGTCTTTATATACCAACTGCTGTTGGGTATCGCCTTTTATTTGGCGCTCCTCCTCTTCCTCGTATACCTCCCCACCGAACCACCAATCGCTCTCGGTCTTTGCTATTGCTGCAGCCGCGGCAAGTGCGTCTCGCTCGACGATAATCCTATCAAGGTCGGCTTGGAGCATCTTGCATTGCTCGGCCGTCTCCAGGTAGCGTTCCTCAATGCTAAGGTCATGGCTTGGCTGCTCCCAATTAAAGCCCTCATTGACAGGCTGGGCATCCGCGTTGTCTTCCACATTGGTAATGAGAGCTGTGGGCTGGTCTCGCCCAGTTTCCGGATTACGAGCATGCCAATCGCTAGGCCCGTCCTTGGCTGCAGCGAGATCTTGGCAGGACTGGCTAACGCTGAAGAGATCATTGGTTGACTCAAGTACGCGTCCACGGAGCTCAAGGATGATCTTTTCCTTGTCCTTGAGCGCCTTTGCTGTCTGCAAGCCTTCCTTACATTTGGTGTCATGTTCCACCTGCAGATCATCGAAGCGTTGCTGGAGAGTCTGGTGCGTCCAGGTCATTTGCTTGATAATTTCATCCTTAGTTTGTATCTGGGCTTCTGCCCCCTTCTGCTTCTCGGTGAGAGTCTTGTGTTCGCTATCCAATATCTCCTTCTCATCTACCACCACTTTGAGACGGTTCTCCGCCAGTACCTTTTTCCAAGTAACTGTTTCGAGCTCATCGAGTGCAGCCTTGAGCTTGTTGCCGTGAATTATCTTGAGCTCGGCAACAATGGTGGCATGGTTGTGGTCTTTTGTGTTGCATTTCTCCTCCAAAGTCTCCACCTTTGTCTTCAATTGCGACACGGTCTTGCAATCTGCAATCCTTATAAGATCGCCCTTATCACCCAATGGAACGTGCTTGTCAATCGCGGCACCCGACTCTTCAAGGGACGCACGTAGGGCTCCCGGACGCGGCTGGAACTGTTCGACGTCGGCTAATAGGTTGGCCGATTGTGCCTTGGACTCTCGATCCTGCTCAGGAGTGGATTCTTGGACGTTCATGCCGCCTGATAACTCATATCCATCACTTGACTTCGCCGGAGTCGCTGGTGTCGGGATTCTTGGGATGGAGGGCGTCCCTGGGATTAGAACCGTACTGAGCCAATTGCTATGGTCTACTACTGGAAAACTCGCGGTGCAGTATAAGTCGACGGTCTTATCGCCATCATGTTGTGCCTTCTCGCCGAACCTCTCAATCACCTCCTTTGTGTATGTTAGTCACGCTTCCCGAGCTGAATTATAATTAGGGGTAACACTCACCTCCCTATCGGTACTATTCTCTTCCCCAGCCACCGGAGTGTCGTTGACATTTCCATCCGCCTCGCTTGTGTCGATCTGATCTAGAACCTCGGAGGATTTGGGTAGTGTAAGGACCTCGTCTACTGACAGGCTGACTTGCTGAACGTCGTCGTTGAGAATGGCGTTCTCTGCTGACAAGCTTATACGAACATTATCCTACAATACGTTAGGATGGCTGTGCAGATTTGGGTGGCAGTCCGCTCTTACCTTCTTCGCCTTGGTGAAAAGCTTCTTGGTCGCCTTAATCAGCCTCTTGGTTAGATGCAGAGACTTGTCGAGTTCTGGCTTGATCGTTGACTCCTCGAGCTATGTTAGTAGAGACTTACAGGGTGTAATAGAAGAACACTTACTTTAGGGTCCTTCCCTGTGTGAGGGAGTTTCGACAGCTTAGCCATCGTCAGTGGGCGTATTCCTTCTCTGGTCACCCAAGGAGGAGGTAATGGTAGAAGATGTTAGTACGGTGGTAATGGTGAAACGAGAATGTCTCTATGAAAGAAGGCAACTCTTGTAATCCAATGTAAGATCTCAGACGAGTGAGGCACGATACCTTGATATAAGGAAATTCGTGGTTGTCGATACATATGGATTGTGTGACGTTGCACATGGGGGAGGAAGAAAGGAAAGAGAGACAAGGAAGCGGTTTATAAAGGTACGGATGAAAGGTTGACGATTTCATTCTCTAACACTCAAGCAGTATAACACTCCTCAGGGAGTGTGGATCATCCAACCAGATGAAATGAGAGAACTCTTTATGCTAACACTTCGAGCTGGATAACACCTCATTGCTGTGAATGAAACAGCGAACCAAGAGATCCTCTGTTTGCTATAGAGCGTCCGCCGCCGACGTGCCAGCACGAAGCTGGTTATATCATGGTAGTGTGTGCTGTCTATCAAAGTCTCGAGTAGGTTATCCATTTTTTGAGCCAAGGAAAGACTCATCTTGAGACTGTCTTGTGCAAAGACCGCCGTAATCCTGGTTTAGCGTCTTATATCAGGGAAATGGTCGCTGTAATCATACTCAGCAGGGCGGGCGAACGGATATACATCAAGTGAAACCGTAAGGTCTGGCAAGTCTGCCATTTGATTGCCCTCATTCCGTTGAGGCTAAGAGAAATAAAATACGCATGAATGCAGAGTTAATGGGTAGATGTGATGCATGTGGACGTATATGCTGTCACCTGCTTGGAACTTCACGGAGTGATTTAGTCCCAGCTCGAAGTTAACGCAAGTGAAGCCTGACAGGTTATATGAATTCTACCAGCCCCGAAAACGGCCGTGGCTTTGGACCACTTGGAATCGCTGCAGAAGACCGGCGGTGGAGCGTGGTCTATCGCGGCGTTGAAGTAGTCGGAAAGCACTGCAACCTAGAGTCTTGATTTATATGAGCACTAATTGTAATCCGTGTAAAATGCCGCGGAACATGTCAAGTAGGGTATGAATAACGACGGCCTGCCGCCTTCTTCCTCTAACTTATTGAAGTTCGTTGCTGACTCGTTTGGATCTCCTAAAGGGGTTAGTGCAGGGTCGAGAGGATCTGGATCACGTCGGAGTGCCTGTACCCGCTCGGGTACATGCCCTGCGAGCCTGCCTCCCGCCATAAGAGGGGTGAGGGGGTGGAAGGATTCGTCCAGGTGACATTATATTTTAAGCTCAGCAGTAGCACTCCAATTCCATGACAGCACAGCAGATGGAGGTTTGTGTAACCTGCAAAAATGTCTCAAGCCCATGATCGGAATAGCAGAGCAAAGTCTTGCACAGCGTGCAGACAGGTCAAGGTAAGTCCCCCTTGGATATGTGCTTTCGAGGTAGTTGACGAGTAACGTGTCGTCCTGTAGCTGAAGTGCGATGCAGCTGTCACTTTTCCTGCTGCCTGCTCGCGCTGTAAAACCAAAGGACTCGACTGCAGAAGGGACAATACTTTCAAGAGAATTCCAACGCGACAGTGAGGGGCTTCCTCACGCTGATTTTTCTCGACATGCCATTGATATATATAATACAGTCGACTAGAGGAAGTAACAAGTAAACTATCAAACCTCGAGAAGGCGGTGAAGCTCGGTCATCTAACCACTGCTTCCAACGTTGCCGGAGAGGTACCGCCATTAAGTCGAGCCATTCTCCAACCACAATTAGGAGCGTCGGAGCATATAAGCTTCAATTCATTTGCGGGCGCTGGCAAGGGCTCGACTTACCATGGAAACCTTTCCGACAATGGCCAATGGATTGATCTGCAGGCGCTCGAGAAGGAAACACCTCCAGCGCAATACTGGACCCTCGGGGAAACCACGGTGACCTCTGAAACCCTCATATCTCTGTTCAAACAGTACGCCGTACCCTGTTCATCATAAGGACGCAGCGCTTACCCAGATCTAGCTTCGAGCGCCACTATTATCATCATCTGCCCATCTTAGAGAAGGTACATTCCGTCTCAACCCTTCACCAGTCAAGTCCTTTCCTGTTCTGGACCATCGTTATTTGCAGCGCCGGACGTCACCCCACGCACAAGCGCCTTGGAGCGCATCTGTTACCGTCTTACGAGGGATTGCTGTTTACGAATATCGGAAAACCGATTCATTCAATTCAGACCGTGCATGCAATCCTGCTACTTTGCCTTTGGCCTCTCCCTGTCTTTGACCAGTCCGACGACCCCAGCTGGAACTATGTCGGCCTTGCCATGAACGCTGCAATGCACCTGGGCTTACATCTCAATTGTAAACAGGACCTTTTCGGGTACGAGGAGGCCATGGTCGACGACGCCAGTATGGATGTCAGGAACATGACGTGGATGGCATGTGCTCAGATCAGCACTCAGTAAGCCGCCTGATACGGCAGAGAGATGGCTCTGACAGGGTATAGAATCAGCTGTTTCGTGGGGCTCCCTCCTCATCTATCATCGACGCCACAACTTGACCATCTGGCTTTCCTTTGCAGGACTACTACAAGATCAAGAAGCTTTGCGGCCGAAACGGAGATTCAGCGTCATGTCACGCGTTACATGGGGGCATTGGACGGTCCCGTTGATCCCCTCACTCAGCAATCTCTGATTCATCTCTTTGATCAAGAATTGGAGGCTATACGATCGAATTTCCAGGACGGATGGTCATCAGAATTAGAGATGAGCCTTCAAAGCGCCAAAATCTACCTGTATGCCTTGTGCTTCATCTACGAAGGTTCGCAGGTACTCGGAGATTTCGGTGTTCACAAAGTCTCGTATTCCATGATCCTTCGCTCCGGACTGAGGGCGGCTGCGCGTTTGGTCCATTTGTTCGATGAAGTTACTACATTGCCCCAGGGTCATGGCTCGTTCGCAACCTGGCTACCTAAGTATCATTTCAGAAATCTGGCATTCTCGGCAACATTCTTACTCACCTTCGTTGCCGCCTTCCCAGACGCCGCCGAATCCGACAAGGACCTCGCGATAAACAGTGTTACACTTACTTATCAGATCTTCTGCCGTCTTTCGCCCAGCGGGCAATCCTCCCGTACGGGGCAGACGATTGAGCTTCTAGGTCGCATGCAGAGGTCTGGAGCTAGTCAAGTAACGCTCCATGTCAAGTCCCGATTTGGCGCCTCCCTTCTCTACAACGCCTTGCGGGCAGCGAAGAAGATACGCAACCGCCAAAAGAGTGCAAGTACCCAACCGTCCCCGAACGAGGAAGTCCTTTCACCTCGACTAGTGCAAGCACACGAGGCCCAGGTGCCCCAATTCACGGATAACGGTGTCAGTCCGTTCGAACACAGTGGGCAGCCGGACCTCAGTCAAGAGTTCAGCTTCCCATGGGGTCTGTGGGACCGTTCGGCAGATGCGCTTTTCGACACCGTGATGCTTGGGGAGGCGTATGGAGGATATCAGAATGATATCCAGAACATGGCGGATATATCCTAACAGGAATTGCCCTTGTGTAGATCTGTGGAATGGACTAGACCAGTTCTCTATACTCGTATGTTGGCAAGCCGGTGCGCACTCATCAAGACGCTAAGCAACAACAAGCCTGCCAAGGCACGTTTGCAACGGTATCTACAATTGAAAGCAAACTGTTTGGCTACCAATGCAACCTCGCATACATCGCCGTTCGGAATTCCCGCCGTGTTAGAGCTGATAGGCCAATCTTACCGAGTCTATTCCGTACGCACTGCGCATTATGGGCGCTGGGCGCTGGGCTAGCTCATCCCAGCGTTGCAGCAAGATAAAATTGTGCGCGACGGAGGCAATGAGGCAATTTACCTGCTGGCGCGGCGTGCGCAATCTTCGCATACGCACGAGCCTCGTAATGCAGGCACGCCCTCCTGCAACTACACTTTCCACCGGATTTACTATCTTACGCTCTAATGCGCAAACACATTTTCGTCCCTACCAGTGGACCAATAACGAAAGCGGATTGTCTGTTACGGGATGAAACAGCTGGCTTCACAAGTCAGCGTAGAGAATGGGGCGGAGCATAAGCGCGATTTTCGGAGTCAAAGTGCGACGTTCGCAACTCGGCCTCACTGGCCAATCAGAGAACAGAATTTATCGCAATACAAACGCGCGCCCACTACAATTCATATGTTGATTGCGGTCTGCCATTCACATATAAACAGTGGGACTGCCTTCAATATTGACAGCATCACATCAGAGACCGTCTTACAATTTCCACAGCGCGCAGTTCACTTGATACCTCAAGCCATTGCCCTTAGGGTTAAACTTCGAGAACATCTTCGCTCGCCTACTGCATTCCTACCAAAACACCCAACGCCTTCCAACGCCTCTTGTAACACCAGCTCCTTCCCCTGAAAACCCTCACAAGATGGGTCTCATCGCCAATCCCGTAATTCCAGATGCCCTATGCACGCTCAAAACATGCAGTCTTCTGCAGGCGCATTTCCAATATCTCCCTTCTCTCCCCGGAAATGCACTCTTCCTCGCCATATTTGCCTTTTACCTCGTGGCCCAGATAGGGCTCGGAGTCAGATATCGAACATGGGGTTTTATGGGTGGAATGGTCGGTGGGCTCATTCTTGAGGTTCTGGGATATGTAGCGAGGGTTCAGATGCACAGTGTACGTCATCGCAGCTCAGTCAAGACGGCGAGAACTTATTGACCTTGATTGACCTTGATGTAGAACCCGTTCACAGACCCGATGTTCTTGATGTATCTCGTCGTCCTCACCATCGGTCCGGCCTTCCTCACAGCATCCATCTATCTCTGCCTTGCCCGCATCGTCATTGTGTACGGTGAACAACATTCGCGTTTCCGCCCTAGGACGTATACGATAACATTCATTACCTGTGATTTCATCTCGCTTCTACTGCAAGCAGCTGGAGGTGCCATCGCTTCCGGAGCAAATACTTATAAGACAGACCAGATGGGTATCCATATCATGGTTGCCGGTCTCTCGTTCCAGGTGTTTTCCCTCGCAGTCTTCGCCGTGCTCTGTGCCGAGTTTGCATGGCGTGTACGGAACTCCGGCCAGAACTACGAGGAGAAATTCTTTGCACTAAGAAACACCTTCATGTTCAAGGCTTTCCTCTTCTGTGAGTATCTTCACTGCCATTTATTCGGCCCTGGTGTTCTGTCCTCCGCCTAGCAATGAAAGCTAACTGTCCGCGCTCTCAGCCTTGGGAGGCGCCACCCTCACCATCTTCATCCGGTCCTGCTACCGAGTTGCGGAATTGAGTCAGGGCTTCCACGGCAAGCTCGCCCAGTCGCAGATCACATTCATGGTCCTCGAAGGTTCTATGATCATCATCGCAGTCAGCCTCCTTACCGTCTTCCACCCTGGTATCGCGTTCGCGGGCAACTGGTCAGCGGCCGGCTGGTCGCTTCGCAAACCCAGATCAACCACATATTCTGGCACTATGGAAGTGTCTGGTGGGCTTGAGGAAACGAAGGACAGGACTGTGGTAGAGACGTCACGAGTTTGAGAAGTGGCTTGGCACTATATGGAGGGGCAGATGAAGGGAGCAACATGAAAATATTTCTTATGGGTCTGACAGGTGCATGTAAGGTTAACGCATTTCTTTCTACCGACCATGGACGGTATAGATCTACGTATTTCGCATTTCTAGATAGCGGTGTCATTGTTTGGAGATATACGCCTAATGCGGGTCAATTTATGCTGTTTATGCCTCTTATATTCTCTCATGTCAAACTATTCAACCTCTGACTCTCTAGTGTCTCCAAACTCACTCTACGACTAATGGCTCGGTTCCAAACAGACACTGACTTCAAAGCCGCGGCCAGACCTCACAGTCACCTTCAACGAACTACTAGGCACCCCTCGGTATCACCCTCCGTCCTCCTTGAGATAGTTCGAATCATCCCAGTGGACAGTGGTTTGGGCAAGGCTCGATGAAAATTAACATACTGTAGGAATATCTCGACACCCAATAAGCCTATGCCAACGACACAAAACGTCCTAATCCAGCTCGTCTGTTCTTGTTAGTGCCTGAATAAGCATGCCCACAATGACGATCCCCGGCTGTGGCTAGGTCGATATTCCTTCGTTCAAACGTGCGATTGGTATTTGGGTCGAATGCCAAGATTCAAGCAAAGTTTCGTTTGGCGGAGGATCGAGCACAACTGCAGCAGCGACGCAGGAGTGACGGAGCGGCGGCGGAGCAGTGAAGACCACAACGGCAGCAGGGACGACGGCAGCAGAGGTGAGGATAGAGACAGGTAGGCGGAGACCAAGAACTGCGTTTATGACACAGTTAAGTTTCTCAAAAAACGTAGACAAAAGCATAATTTTTAAATTACTTAAATTGTTCATTTCGAACATCTACTTTCTAACCTGGACATAAAAGAAAAGGGTGTAAAAGAAGTAGGGAAAGCGTAAGAAGGCAGACGTCTAAGCCGCGAGAAACCGAGTCGCTGGATCTAAAGAGAAGAAGGCTTTGATGCTTTAGATGGGGTGCTCCGGAGGGTTACGTCTGTTTGAGGCGTTGCTCCGGAGGAATACGGCTTGTCTCCGGGCCGTCAGACAGCGAAGTCCACACCAAAACGACTCCAGTTACTCGGTACCACACCACAGATAGAACGAGCCCGCTTACATACCTTATTAATTCACTAGCGAGAAACTAGACTTCGCTGGGCAGCTAAATGTCAGCATTTTTAGGGGCGACGAAGGCCGACGCTTGCATATTGGTGATGAACTTTATAGGTAGAAGAGCTGTATCTATTATCTAAGTAATGCTATGCAGGGTCATTTGAGGCCCCTGAGTTCTATATAAGATACCACAGTTTTTTTTATTTTCCCTGGGATACGACTACTATTTTACCGCTGAATCCCACAATACGACTAATCCCCCCTTTCAAGCCCGTCTTGGCAGGTAATCGAGCATGGGCGCCATCCGCTTGCCACTAGATCTTGGGGTGGCGGCGATGCAACGCGTGACGTACGCCCTACTGAGTTGCGCCTCCCGTTGATAGCGCTGCCTGACGGCCCAGAGACAAGCCGGGAGGAGTACATCAACTGGAGGGTTACTCCGTGGAATATCAGGAAGAAAGGTACTGCCGAGTCAAGCTCTTTAAGGGGGGTCCATCAGCTGGATTAGTACTCATCGTGGCTGGACCGGACAAGAGCCAGACAAGCTGAACAGGGATCGGAAGGGTTAGATTGCGGCTCAGCTGCTCACTGAATGTACCCTTTCCCAAAAAGGCACAGCAAATCAATCCTCCAAAAATGCTTTATAAACAGCCAAAAGGTCGTAGACCAGTCAAAGATTATTAAAAAGTATTAATACAGCTCAAGTTGTGTACCTCTATCATTGCTGCTCTCTTGTTTATTCTCTATCTCCCTTTCTTAGCATCTTTGTTTCCTCGCACAGACTAGAATTTCCAAACGAGATATTCTCACCATGATCATAGCAGCTTTATTGCTCCTCTCCCTGCCAATAGTATTTGGACAAGACTTTGGGTACGTATTTGAACAAAATGGACGGGAGAAACTGCCAGGAAGTTCTTTTGGCACACCAGGTGTAAATATGACGTATGATTATGTTGTAAGCATTTCCTCCCACTCTTGATGATTCTTTACAAGCTAGATCATCATTCTGTATGATAAATATTAAGCTAACCGGACCAATAATGGTGTAGGTCATTGGTGGAGGCACTGCAGGCCTCACAGTGGCCGCCCGCTTAGCAGAGAACCCAGAGAATGCGGTCGCTGTGGTGGAGGCAGGGTCGTTCTATGAGATAAGTGGCAATGGGAACCTGACGCAAATTCCGGCCTATGAGGCGCTCTATAATACTGTGCTTCCGACGCTTGATTGGGGCATCTTCACAACCCCACAACCGGTAATAAATGGAACTCCCATTGTCCGGGATTTTATGTGTGCTGACAACTCTGCAGCAATTGAATGGCCGATCCATCCACTACTCACAGGGCAGATGCTGGGGAGGCGGGTAATTATTCCTGGTCCTGAACCAGTCCTGCTATAAATGCTAAAGGCTCTTCAGATCTGCGCGAAATGGTATGGTATATCAACGGTAATTATCTTGAGACTTCACATTCGTTGCATTGTCCTAAAGCTACGCCAGGGGAACAATAGGCTCCTACAAGGTCTGGGCAGACACAGTGGGAGACTCAAGCTACGAATTCAACAACATCTTGCCCTTTTTCCAGAAGAGTTGTAACTTTACGCCCCCAAACTATACACAAAGAGGAGGCCCTCCCATCAAATACAACTCGTCCGCTTACAGCCCCTCAGGAGGGCCTCTGAAAGTCGCTTACTGGAACTATTACCTTCCTCTCTCCCAATACATCCGCCGCGGCTTTGAGAAGATCGGTTTCTCAGAAATCGACGGTATCGAGACCGGCAATCTGCTCGGCTATGCGCAGTGGCCAGCGACCACGAATCCCGACACAGCCATCCGCGACTCTTCCGAGACATCTTTTGGTCGACTCGCCCTCGCACAGACCGATCTTCAATGGTATCAGACGACGTTGGCCAAGCAGATCATCTTCGACGGCAAGACAGCTGCTGGCGTCAAATTGGAGACTGTCGGACTTGAATACAACCTGATGGCGAGGAAAGAAGTGGTGCTTGCTGCTGGAGCGGTAAGCAAGCTTGAAGCCCGTGATTCCTGATTAGTTCTCTGTTCTCATTACTTATGGCAGTTCCGGTCACCACAATTACTTATGCTCTCAGGAGTCGGGCCCGCTGCTGAACTCCAACGTCTAGGTATCTCTGTGGTTGCAGATCTTCCAGGAGTGGGACAAGATATGTGGGTGAGTGGGCTCTCTTTACATGTTCTCTGATTCCACCGAGAGTCATGATATGCTCCTAGATCAAGCCAAAGCGAGAGCTATATGACGTCGACAATATCCATCTACTTGCGATTGTTCTTTTCGAGGTATCTTTCCTGACATAGTACGTGCAGGACCAACCGGGATTCGCACTGATAGTTCCCGTCAATGTGACAGCAGGCAATCAGCTCTTCAGTAACGCTGCCTACCTTGCTGAAGCGAAGGACGCCTATCTGAATAATCAAACTGGGCCGCTTTCCGTGTTCACGTCGAACTATCTTGGTGGGTTCAGCCCGAGATTAGTTGTTTTCAGTCAAGAAATCTTGCTGGGTTCACGCAAAGTGGTTCTTGTGCTAACTCACACTTTCATACAGCCTGGGAGCACCTCCCCAACTCTAGCTTCAACCATCTCAGGCCCAGCGCACAAGCTGACTTAAACGCCTATCCGCCCGACTGGCCCGACATGCAATACGTCCCCGCAGACACCGGGGCCGATCTCTCCCCAAACGACACAAACAACTACCTTACTCTCGCAATGACGATACAGAAGACCACATCGCGCGGTAACGTAAGTATCAATTCCACAGATGCGGCCGACAATCCGCTCGTTAACCCCAACTGGCTGGGTACATCGACAGACCAGCAACTGGCTATCCAAGGAATTCGGCGAGCGCGTGAGATAATGGCAGCGATAGGTATTCAGAATGGTCCAGAGGTACTACCGGGCCAGAACGTGACGACTGATGAGCAAATCCTGGAGTATTTGCGGGCTACGACCGCTACGATCCATCATGCGGTGGCGACTTGTAAGCTACCGATATTTTCCATATTGTGCGTATGTAACTGACCGCTCAACCTTGTACAGGCAAAATGGGCAATTCCACAGACCCCAACGCGGTGGTTGACTCTCACGGCCGCGTCTTAGGCGGCGTTAAAGGTTTGCGCGTAGTTGATACCAGCGCCATTCCGATCCTTCCACCTGGCCAGATTATGTCGACGGTTTGTACGTGCAAAGGCTTTTTCTTGCATCCTTTCCTGTGGCCTCTTTCAATCTTGTGTATTTGACTTGAAAAGACGCCCTACTTACACGCGGGAGTAGACATGCTAGCTGAGAAGCTCGCCGCCGATATCTTGAATGGACAATGAGTTGGTCGATGTTAGAGGTTGTAAGATGCGGTGTAGCTGACTGGTGAGAAGGCGGAGGATGTGAAACATAGAAGAAAAGGGAGTGTGTCTGAGCATGTAAAAGATAACATGTGTTGTGCGGTGGATTCCTGAAAACAGGACAATCTTTAAAGTTAGCGGGTGAGCACATTACTAGTAGAACAGTTGGTTGTTGTCTGATCTATCTTATCTTATTGAGATGGCTCCAGAGGCCTTTTAGACAGCGTATAGAAAATGTTTATTTGTAAGATATCTTCTATTTGATAGTATTATGATGTTGACGCTAATCATGAGGCTCACTTATCATTGATGGCAAGTTGCAAGATTTTGTATTGGTTCATGCTTCTATGTGAGTTCTATTATGTCGGAAAAGTCAGTCTTTTGTACATCACTTCTGTATTAAATAGATGGAAGCTGTTCAGTAGGTACAAAGGCAAAATATTAAAGGCCACTCAAGGCTGTGCGTCTCTGAGTAACAAGGTAACGAAGTTGTTCTAGTATCAAGCATACCTGAATATGACTGCGAGTAAGTCATTGACTTCATACGAGATAACCTCTGCATCTCATCTACGCTCGTACCGGTGTTTTGGGATAAACAGCCTCCCATATCAGGCGTGAAAGTGCCGTCTGTGAAAAGTCCCAGTTGCGTTGCAGACGGAGCCATTCCAGTGTTTTGATCTGTCTCGATTGCTTGAAGCACTGGTGGTGTTAGATCTTGCTGAAAGATAGAATCACCTGATACTGAGGAGTAGTTGGGAGCAGCAGGTGCGAGTGATACATAGCGAGTGGATGTATCAAGCAGCGACTCATGAGTGGCTGGCGTTTTTGAAGTCTCTTGACTATGGTCTTGAATGTACCACAGAAGATCGTTGCCTACTGCTTGGTCTAGTTCTGAAGCCAGCGCAGTCGTCGTCGAATTATCGTTCGGTGCCCCAAGGCTGGGGATATTGAGCGAGGCGCTCGCCGAGGAATCCATAGAAAGACTGCGTCCATGGAAACGCTGTGCGTACCTAATATTGCAGGAGTATGTCAGACGGGAAAGCAGCACAACAAGCGCACTATGACATTCAGATATCGTTTCGATTAGATATTATCGTAACTCACTGTGATTGTTCTACAAGTTCCTTGACCAGTGCAGAGGCAGGCCGTAGGCCAGGGATGTTTAAATGGCAACATTAGAATAGAATGCACTTACCTATTTTTCGCCATGATGGGAGTTCTGTTGGGAAGAAATCTCTCAACGACTTCTGTCCATTTGCGCCCATACGTTTCGACTGCCCCTCTCAAAACCTCATCTTCTATGAGCGACCATCGTGCATGACTAATGTTCGGATTCAGTGTTTCGTGCCATCGTCGAGAACACTCTTTGAAAAGGTTTGGTGTTAGCCTAAATGCGTTTCGGGATTTTCTGCTAGTGAAATGCAGCCGGCTTCAGCAGACAACAATCTGCCAAGAATCGGACGTTGAAATCGGTCATGATACAAGATAGAGGTGGTAGCATACGATCTGGCTGCCGTGACCCAACAGCTTGAGATACCATAGCCCATCTGTTGTTATTGCATCAGTACTCGATTCTTCCTGAAGTACAAAAGCTGAATGATCAAAACTGAACTAAGCGCATGGAATCTGAAGCATCGGATAGTACAGCTAGATGATGCTAAGATGCGATGGTGTACAGTGCGAGATTTGTGAAAAGAGTTTGGCATACAACTTACTTGAATCCATACTTCCCGACTGCTTCAGCTAATAAGGTATCTTCAGTCCGATTCCAAGGACCCTTTCTGCTAGTTGGAGCTAACATGTAGACCCATCTCTTCCTGCACTCTTTATTGTTCCGCGAGGGGACGCCCGAGGCAACCTCTAGCCAGTTGATGCTATTGTCATGACCTGTGGTAGATAATGAGTAATGAACGTTGAATGAGCTGCTGACCAAATTTATGCTTTATTTGAGCATCAACTGTGCAAGCTACCTGTAGTCATCGCACTGTGAGCTCTCTGTTGGCCATGCCTTACCAAATATAGCAACAGCCTCCCGGAGTAGATTGTCCTCTTCCTTTGTCCAACGGCGCGGATTTCGCCGAGGGCCCATTGTTGACGAAAAGTGGTGCGAATATATAGAGGGGGGATGCCAAGCCACTAAGCAGGCGACAGTGAAAACTCAACACCCGTGGTCTGAGATTGAATCGACAATAGTCTTATGGCCCAATTCAGGAACATGTTACAAATCATCAATTTAAAACCATACCTTATAACTCAATATGTCTTATAATCTAGTAGTACCTCATCGGTCAATTAATTCGGTGTACGCCTCGCCACTGCCGTAACCCCGCATCGTCGTACTGCACTCGGGGCGGATTCTTTTCTTCGTGGCTCCTCTCACGTTAGCATCTGTTTGACGAATGCTTAGATTGCGGATGTTAGTTTGGTGGTGGTTTCTCTTAGTGGCTCGCAGCTCGGCAACAGAGCGTTCCGAATAGGATTCGGATCCTCCTGCCAGAGATTATAATCCTACGGATCCTTCAAAACACCGATCAGGTCTGAATTGGGCAGGACAAGTAGGACTGCAAACAGAATGTCTCTCCCTGCAGCTTGAAAGCTGACGACAGCCGTACGAGTAGCGCTGATCGCCCAACGCAAGCCTGAGGATGCGGCAGATGTTTGATCGGCCGAGGAGATCGTGTGAGACAGCTATTAGAAGCGTAGGGAGCAAGCTGTAGTGTTACCGGAGTTAGCTGTGCAATGCGTTGCACATGCCGGACTTAGCCACGCTGGCAATTTTATGTCCGAGTATGAGTGATATCCCTCATCCTTGCTCGTTCTGGTCATCCCATCCCACTACTCAGTATCACATAACATCATGTCATCAGGTTGTCTGCCGTACAGCCCTTCAAACCTCACCTCAAGCCTTAGAATCGCAATTTATACACTCAAGTTTGTAGTATTGTGGAAGGCTTGGGAAACCACGCATCATGGATTCTACACAGCAGATCATAACCCTCATCACCGGTACGCTCTTAAAACGAAGCCCTTCACCAATCTCACAACATATATTGTATGCACTCTGTGACTAATCAATTTTACAAAATAGGAGCAAATCAAGGCGTCGGCTACGAATGTGCCAAGAACCTCCTCCTCTCATCCTCAGCGTACCACATTCTCCTCGGCAGCCGCTCACTAGACAGAGGCAAAGAAGCCGCATCCACCCTTCAAGCACTCCAAAACCTCAAAGGCACCGTCGAACCTATCCAAATCGACGTCACTGTTGACGACTCCGTTTTTGCTGCAGCCAGACACGTCGCCGAAAAGTACGGCCGACTCGATGTTCTCGTAAACAACGCTGGCATCGGCGAAACAATGCCCGATGCACCCTACATACGCCTTCAAAAAGTCCTGGCAGTCAACACGGTCGGCCCTGTCCTCGTCACAGACGCCTTCGTTGACCTTTTACGCAAATCATCGAGCCCGCGCATTGTTTTCGTGAGCTCGAGCGCCGGTTCGCTCAGTCAGGCTGCGGATCCAAATTCGCCCTATTACGGCAGCAAAACAGGGTTAGTATTTAGTCGCTACCGTGCGAGTAAGGCGGCGTTGAATATGTTGATGATTGAATACCACAAAGTTCTGGAGGATGATGGGTTTAAGATCATGGGTGCAGATCCTGGGCTGGTGGCGACTAATTTCCTCAATGCGGAGAAGGTGAGAGCGGCTGGAGCTCCAGAAGCAGACGTTGGTGGCGCGACTGTGGCGGAAGTAGTTAAAGGTGAGCGGGATGCGGATATGGGGAGGGTGGTTGGGAGGTATGGTGTGTCTCCTTGGTGAGCGGCGATTCATATGAAGTGATGATGTGCGCCGCACAGTCTCAATGCAGCGAAGTTGGGTATAACCTGCCTTGCCTTCAATCACGAATTATCAACTACCTTACTCTGACATGTCTGAGTAGATTTTATGCTGTCCGGTTTAGTATGTTTCTCGTAAAACGACACCCCTATTTCATACATTGACACGCCCACTCCCCTAAAATATAAGACTCTCGGTTAAAGGCCTACAATGCTTTAACGCTCACTACACTGACGTACAACGCTGGATTCTGCGGATAACGTTGTGTTAACAGAGATCTGAGGCTATCTGTATGAGGGCTAGGCTTGGGGGTGAGCGCAGCGAGCGGTTTGATGGTTGTGGTTAGATATGTAAATATATGGGGTGTCAATGTATGAAATAGGCGTTTTACGAGAACCCGGTTTAGTGGCCCCACTAGATCAATCCGCTAGATAGATTTAGGTAGACCGAAGAATCTTCTCAGCTAATGACCGCCGCGTACCCCCCCGGCATTAATCATCTACCACCGCATCGAATAGTGGTTATTACCCTATGTATTCAACATAATATCCCACTGTGGCCTAATGTCAGATGCCCTGCCTTTGATAGACTACTTCCTCTCCATCACTGACAAGACTGCCTTCACTCGGCTTGCGCCCCATTGCTGCGCATTCATAACTTCCCCTCTCGATTGTTCCGGTCCATTCTCTGGAATAAGCGGACTTTCCAGTGCAGTCATAGGCGTGGCGTTGGCTGGTCTGATACCTAAGAGGACGCTATACCTGTCAAATTGAGCTTGTTCTCCCGGCGCTTTGACGATGCGATGCTTCCCAGATTTGAGTACGTTATTGGTGAGTATCTGCATGGCATCTCCAAGGTTCACTATAGCGTGGCCTGGCAAAGGCTTTACCCATCGCCAACTATCCTCGGTTTCCGTGTCCTTGTCGATCATCTCTGCATTGGGCTTGGGAATCTGGAGACCGCCAAGCCAGGTGAACAGAATAGCGATTGAAACTGCGTCCCTATGTGCTGGGAATCCTGGACGATTGAGGCTTTTGCCAGGAATGAGCTTTGGGTATCTCAGGACTCGCAGAAAGTCGCTCGAACGGTCGGTCATTCGGTGCAGAGATGTAAGCGTACCCGTTGGCAGTTGGAGCTCGCGTTCCAGGACCCCGAGTATGATGTTAGCAACCGTATTCCCATCCCTCATGGCATCGCGCCAGGTATCCTCGTCTTTGGAGAGCCACGGAGGTAACTTGAAATCCTCAGAGTCTTTCGAGAGGAGTTCATATTGAGGCAACTGCATAAAAGTAAGTATTCTCCGTCTCAGGAAACCATAGCGGCAACAAGAACAAGATCTTACATTGAATGCCTCAACTGTCTCCGGCTCCCCGTCCTCGTTGGTGAGTGTGCAACGATATCTGCAAAATCTTAGCTCTAGACCTTTCAAGGATCAGATTGTTTTTCTTGTCTTACCCGGTATCGAATATTCCAATTTGTTCTCGTCCCTCGAATCGCTTCTTTTCCTCCATAGAAATAGTACCAAGTGTCTCTTTCCCGGTCCGGCATGCCACGGAAGCAGCCTCGATCATCCTGAGGCCTTTGGGATGATCCATCAAATTGAGATAGAAGAAGCCTTCACGAGTGCAAACATCGAACATCTTACGAGCTTCAATTTTGTCGTCGTCAAGCAATTTCGCCAGTGATATTCTTTCCAGCTCGATGGTTGGCAAGCCCTCCGGGAAGGGTACAGGGTAGAATTCTTGCATGTTAGTGAAAGCCATCATGAAGCTATACGAGGTTATTAACTGTTCATAAATTATAGTGGACAGATGGAATACCTCCGTCAAGATAATTTTCAGCCATGCAGGACTGCGAGGGTTATTCATTAAGAACAACATCTGGGCCGGAGTTTCCCCCTCTCTTGCTACGTCTAACAACTACTCAAGTGAGAACTGCAGCTGACTATGCATGATCATCGGAGCAGCGGAGATTTCGCTGCTTGACGTTAGGACTTATTTGAGATTTGTCCGGCCTTTGTCCGGTCCCATGTCTACCATTACTATCCTGTTGGTACCATTTTGTAGTAAATAGACTGTACGTTCCTGGTCTTTCTTGCAGCTCTGCGCCCCACTACCCTGCATATCAGCATGCATCTTATCGTCGTATCTAATAGTTGCCAACTCCGATTTATCTACCTATTGTCAGCCCCATGTCCGGTCTTCTGTTTGATGGCGTACTAGCAGCAGGGTCTTTGTCTGGCTTTACGATGGTCCGAGTCTGGTTAACTTGTGCATTAGTGTTTCTGCAGCGATCATTGTATATCAAGATATTTGATTGGCCCGCACCGTATTGGCTACCAATCGAGCATAAATTGAGCCCTAACTTGGTGTCTCAAGTTTCGAACTTTAGGATGTCTGTATTAAAGTGATAAAGTCCTACGTATCTCTTGTATATCACTATTAATATCTTCGCTTCAAGGACGTACTCAGATTCTTAAAAGAAGACTTCATCGGCAAAAAAGAGGCTCGTATTCAACATCCTACCTTCCAGGTCTCATCACCATGGACAGAGGTATGCGCTATCGAGAATATGCAGCTATTCAGCAGTTGGCTCACCATCTTTCAGGTGCTCTACCAGACGGGACTACAAACGGTCTTTCTAACGGCCATACAAATGGTCTCTCCAACGGCTACCATGACGGCTTGCCTGATAACCACCCCCATGATCCTTGGCCCATCAACGACGATATCGAAAACCGATCCGCACTCCTGAAGCCACTATCGGAACCTATCGCTATTTGCGGACTTGCAATACGTTTACCTAGCGGCATTCGCAGTGGCGAAGACTTCTGGGACCTATTGGTCAATGGCAAGGATGCGAGGTGCCCCACTCGCCCAGATCGATACAATCACGGTGGTTTCGATGGGTCTCTGGGAAAGAAAGGTGTGATTAAGGCCCAGCATGGGTACTTCCTCGATGATGACCTCACATCTCTGGACACCTCATTCTTTACAATGAGTAAGAATGAGTTGGAGAGGACGGATCCACAACAGCGACAGCTCCTTGAGGTAACACGGGAGTGTTTGGAGAATGCCGGGGAGGTTAACTACCGAGGCCAGCTAGTGGGATGCTATGTAGGGACTTTTGGCGAAGATTGGCTGCAGATGAGTGCAAGAGAGATGCAGCATTCTGGAGGCTACATTCTGACGGGACACGGTGACCTGATGATAGCTAATCGCGTTTCTTACGAGTATGATTTTAGGGGTCCCAGGTAAGACAATGTCTTTAAGTGAAACCACTGATCTAGAATCAATGCTGAAAAAGACAAGCATGGTTATCAAAACAGGGTGCTCTGCTTCACTCGTCGCTCTGCACGAGGCTTGTCGGGCACTGCAAAACGGTGACTGCACATCCGCAGTTGTTGCGGGCACTAGCCTAATCATGGGACCGGCAACGACAGCAGCAATGACCCAAGAAGGTATAATCTCACCAGAGGCATCTTGCAAAACGTTTGATGCTGCCGCAGACGGATTTGCTCGCGCAGAAGCTATTAATGCGGTCTACGTGAAGAAATTGAGCGATGCCCTTCGAGACGGCAATCCAATACGGGCCATCATTCGGAATACCGGAACGAACAGCGACGGCAAAAGTCAAGGACTAATGACCCCAAGTAGTGAGAGTCATGAGTTGTTGATGAGGAAGGTGTATCAAGATTCAGGCTTGGATCCAGGGGCAACAGGGTTTGTTGAGGTTAGCACATTTCCACAAAGATTTTATCAATCTTGGTCCCTCTGACAAACTTTCGTGCAGTGTCATGGGACCGGCACACCCATCGGTGATCCTCTGGAGACAGCAGCAGTAGGTAGAGTTTTTGGGAAGAAGGGCGTTTACATTGGCTCAGTATGTTGAAGCAACTAAGGAGTAGTGCGATAGGTAACAATTGATAGGTGAAACCAAATGTTGGTCATTCGGAAGGTGCATCAGGTATAACCAGCTTGATCAAGGTTATACTCTCACTGGAACACAAAACAATTCCCCCTAACATTAAATTCACGACGCCAAACCCAAAGAGTAAGCTGTCAAATTCCTAGAAAAGGAGATTTACTGAATCTAATCTTTGCAGTTGCTTTCACGGAGAATGGTCTCACAGTACCGACAAAAGCTATGCCTTGGCCTGCAGACCGCCTGGAGCGCGCAAGTATCAACTCATTTGGTATAGGCGGGGCCAACGCCCATGTAAGTTCATGCCGTGTCTCTTTGTCATGCCTTATACATTGATTCCGAAACGAAGTTGAAAGGCTTACAAATCTACTTCGATAGGTTATTGTGGATTCGCCTGATGGGTATCATTCTGGGATTTCCAGAGAAGCGGTACCAGAGTTGTTGCCCCAGGCTCCGCAGCTGCTTCTGTTCTCAGCGAATTCGCAAGAGTCTCTACGACGACAAGTTAGCAATCACCAGGATTACCTTAAACTGCATCATGGTTGTGCCGTAGATCTGGCCTACACATTGAGTCAACACCGAGAACACTTACCTTACAGAGCCTTTTCAATCGTCCATGAAGACGGGTCGACCCCAGAAACTCAAACGGTGGGGAGGCTTCCGGCCTCAGTGCCAAAATTGGTGATGATATTCAGCGGACAAGGTGCTCAGTGGCCAACGATGGGACGAGAACTCATCCTCACGTATGCGAGATTTCGGGGGGTTATTGAAGCTATGGATCTGGTACTTCAAGGTTTACAGTACCCTCCAGATTGGAAGATCGAAGGTACAACAGCTCATAACTTTTCTAAAGGCTTTCCTTCACCTAACCTTCTATTAATTGCGACGGTTTCAATGTGCTAATAGCTCCCAGACGAGTTATTTAGAGTCAAAATGAGCCGTATCCATCGGGCAGAGCTGGCGCAGCCTCTGTGTACCGCTGTGCAGATTGGGTTGGTAGACTTGTTCCGTGACGCTGGCGTTCAGCCCACAGCTGTCGTAGGTCACTCAAGCGGTGAAATTGCTGCCGCTTATGCGAGTGGTGCAATGTCTGCCTCTGAAGCAATCATCACCGCATATTACAGAGGTTACGTTACAACGAAGCAGACCTGGATCGGTGGTATGGCAGCAGTTGGCCTAGGCGCACACGCAGCTTCGCGTTATCTCAAAGACGGTGTCGTAATCGCCTGCGAGAATAGTTCCCGGAGCATTACCTTATCTGGGGATTTGGATCAGCTCAAAGAAGTATTACTATCCATTAAAGAAGATAATCCCGACGTCTTGACTCGCCAATTGAAGGTCGACATGGCATACCATTCACGTACGTACTGATCATGACTTGGAAAGCTGATTCTAACGATATTTGTCGCAGATCACATGAAGTCTCTTAGCAGCGAGTACCGCGGATTCCTTGAAGGCGAATTGCAAAAGGACGGCACTACTTGCAAGCCGCTGAAAGCTTTATTCTTCTCGAGTGTCAATTGTGAGATCATTGAAAACTCCTCAGCACTGGGGCCCAGGTACTGGCAATCCAACCTCACCTCCCCTGTTTTATTTGACTCCGCCGTACGCAATCTACTGCAAAACCAATCCAACAATGTGTTTCTTGAAATTGGCCCACATTCAAGTCTGGCGGGCCCCCTCAGGCAGATATGCGCTGACGTTGACTTGAAGTGTGTATATGTTCCAGCAATGCTTCGAAGTAAGAATTCTGCGGAAAGTTTGCTGTCTGCGTTCGGCCAGCTCTATCAGCAGGGAATCCACTACAACTCTCGGTCTTTGATAGGGGCTGGACGAATTCTGTCGGATCTGCCATTATATCCATGGGATCACAACGCTTCCTATTGGTACGAAAGTCGTTTATCAAAGGACTGGCGTTTCCGAAAGTACGGGTACCATGGCCTCCTCGGTCTACGGGTCTTAGAAAGCACGACTTCCGAACCTTGCTGGAGGAATGTCTTAGCTCTTGAGGATGAGTCATGGCTGTATGATCACAAGATTAGGGATGACATTGTGTTTCCCTTTGCTGGATATGTCGCTATGGCTGGTGAAGCTGTTCGACAAGTGACGGGAGTTGAGACAAGGTATAACCTGAGACATGTGATTGTCCACTCGGCATTGGTGCTCACAGACTCAAAGCCTGTCGAAATGATCACAGTCCTTCGTCCTCATCAACTAACAGACTCGATGGATTCGGAATGGTTTGATTTTACCATATCAACAAATTCGGGCGCAACTTGGATAAAGAACTGTTCGGGCCTAGTCAAGTCCAGCCAAAAAAATATTGCAACGTCCGGGCACTTGATGCAGTATCCTCGCGTAGTCAATCCCTCGCAATGGTACAAAGCTATGACAGAGATTGGCTTCAATTACGGACCTGAATTTTCCGGGCTCACTAGGATCACTTCATCTACAACCGAGCATCTTGCTATGGGGAACATCGAGAATCCTTATCAATCAGCACCGTACTTATTTCACCCCACGGCAATAGATGCTTGCTTGCAGCTTCTCCTCGTCGCTATGTCCAAGGGTATTGGCCGCAATTTTGGACATGTAGCGGTTCCTACGAGGATTGAAGAGATCGAAATTGCTCGCAGTGCTGCGAAGATGAGCGCTAAAGCGGGAAAGTTGACCATGACGGAAGACCCAGGCATCGATTGCGTTGCAGATGGCCAGACCTGCCTTCGTCTCCGTGGTGTCCACTTGACACCTATGGACGACGAAGGGTATGCGGACTCAGCAGGGGATCGGCACGCGGCGGCACGATTGGAATGGTACCCAGACTTCGATTTCATGGATGCCGCTCCGTTATTCAAACCTCCGGAGTCTAATGTTGAAGAGACAGTGCTCCAAGAAGAGATGACTTTACTCTGCATGATTGACTCCGCTGAGCGCCTTCAAGGACTCAAAACCGAGCAATGGCATTTCTTGAAATTTCGAGAGTGGCTTCAAAAGCAAGTTCAACGTGCTATAGATGGGTCCTATCCAGTACTGCAGAACACTCATGCTTTACTCAAAGCACCCCGCTCTGATCGCCTCGCGCTTATCAAAGAGCGGTTTACGCGACTTTCTTCAATGGGCTCCAAAGCCTCAGTGGCAACCGCAATAATGCGCATATGGGACAAATGTGAAGCGCTTTTCACTGGCGAGGCGGACACCCTTGATATCCTTATGCGGGGTGATATCTTGACGAAGATCTATGATGCTGTCAGCTTTGGGCATGGGGACTTTGTGCGAATGCTGTCTGTTGCAAAGCCAAACTTTCGGGTACTCGAGGTCGGTGCAGGCACTGGAGGAACAACGGCCTCCATTCTCCATGACATTATCGACAAGGGAGGATACCCTTTATATTCATTGTACACTTTTACCGACATCTCCGCTGGGTTCTTTCCTCAAGCAAAAGAACGATTCTCATACGCTTCAAACATGGACTACAAGGTATTTGACATTTCTCAAGACCCTTTCAAGCAAGGCTTCGAAGCCGAAACATACGACCTCATTCTCGCCCCCAACGTCATCCATGCCACGCCATCCTTAAAGGCAACTTTACGTAACCTCAGACCTTTACTGCGCCCTCATGGACACCTAGTGCTTACGGAGCTCTCTGCAGTTGTTCGGACGCCCAATTATATATTCGGCAACTTCTCTGGATGGTGGCTTGGTGAAGGAGATGGCCGGCCAGACGAGCCATATGTCGCTGTCAGTCGCTGGGACTCGGAGCTTAAAGCTGCAAATTTCACAGGTGTCGACACAGTAGTCTACGATGCCCAAGAGCCATATCAATACTGCGCGGCGATTGTCACGCAGCCATGTCTAACGGTTGCTCCTGTTCCCTCGGCGAACAAGGCAGTCACAATCCTTTGCGACCAACCAGATAGTGAAATTGTCCTTAAGCTGGTAGCAGAGGTTACATCCTTGGGAATTGACTATTCAGTTTGCACTTTCGGGCAGCCGCTGCAGCAAGGCCAAAAGATAATATCTACACTCGACTTGGAGTCGCACTTCTTTGAAAACATTACAGAAGAGAGATTGAATTGTTTCCAAGAGGTCATCCGCTCACAGGATATCCAAACGATCCTCTGGCTCACTTCACCGTCTCAAATTCGTTGTTCGGATCCTCGCGCCGCACAAGCAATCGGGTTGGCCAGGACCGTTCGCTCTGAGTTGGCCATATCATTCGTGACGCTTGAGATCGATGCAGCGGAGACGATATTCGGCCAACTAATTATGAAAGTCTTTGGCAAGATCAGTAGTCGACAAGACAGCGAAGGCCTAGCTCCGGACATGGAATATGCCGTGGACAATAGTGTGATCAAGATTGGAAGATATCATCCCTTTTCGCTTCAGAGGGAACGGGGTGAGAAAAGCACCACTGAAGCAGCAAGCGCCATGACTCTCGAGATCACGAAGCCTGGTCTAGTCGAGACTCTTCAATGGACCGAGAAGCACCTGCCACCCATTATTGGGAGAGACGAGGTTGAGATTGAGACTCGAGCTGTTGGGTTGAACTTCAGGGTATGTTCATGGAACTATCTTTCTCCAAGCTATACGGTATTTAACATCTGCAGGACGTTCTTCTTGCAATGGGCATTTTGAGATATGGTGTTGAGGGGGTGCCTCTTGGCATCGACACAACTGGTATCATTCGAAGAGTTGGGTCGAATGTCCGCAATGTTGCAGTAGGCGACAGAGTCTTTGGTCTTGCCCCGTACGGGTCTATCACCACAAACTTGTTCCTTCCAGCCTCACTGGCTGTCAAAGTTCCGAACAGCTTGACCTTCGACGATGCCGCTACGATGCCTTGTTGTTTCGCGACCGCAATCTACTCGTTGATTGATATTGGCAACTTAGAGGAGACTCAGGTAATATGCAATTCCATCCCCGCTCCTCTTCGGCTTTCCCGGGCTCTTTGGCCAAGGTCTGTTTATCTCTCAATATGAGCTGACGTGCATTTCAAATAGAGCGTCCTTATCCATTCAGCTGCTGGTGGAGTTGGTTTCGCTGCCATACAAATCTGTAAGATGATTGGGGCAGAAGTATGTGTGCTGCGACGCTGTACAAACAGTTTCTTTCCTCTGACTCTTATCAGGTCTATGCTACGGTTGGTAACGAAGAAAAAGCGGAACACCTTATGAAAACATTTGGCATACAGAGAGATCACATCTTCTACTCGCGGGACGAGTCATTCCTTTCTGATGTGATGCGTGCAACAAAAGGCCGTGGGGTCGACCTTGTTCTTAATTCGCTATCAGGAGAGCTTCTCCACGCATCATGGAAGTGCGTTGCTGAGTTTGGCAAGCTAGTCGAGCTTGGTAAACGCGATATTGTAGGGTTCGGCAAACTCGAAATGGATATCTTTGAAGCAAATCGATCCTATTGTTGCGTGGACATAGCACATTTGGTCCGAGACAAACCAGAGAGGATAGGACGGTAAGTCCAAGCCCTGTGAATTGTGGCTCACTGTGAGCGAAACTCCGCTGATCTTCTGCTTTAGAATACTGAAAAAATGTATGGAGCTATATCAACAAGGTCATATCACACCTATCCGGCCTCTTACCACCTACCAAGCACATGAAGCAGAGGAGAGCTTCCGATGTCTTCAGAATGCCGATCACCTCGGAAAAGTTGTCTTGAGAATAGGCGAAGATATTTCGAAGATCTCAAGTTTTAGACCCGCCGCTTCTCTTGCTTTGGATCGTGAAGCCGCTTACCTTCTAGCCGGAGGCCTTGGGGGCCTTGGCAGATCCATCGCTACCTGGATGGTTGAGCGTGGAGCACGTTGTCTCATTTTCCTCTCTCGAAGTGCAGGTTTGAACGACAAAGACCAAGCCTTCTTCGCTGAATTGGAGAGCATGGGATGCACAGTCTCCGCTGTCGCTGGTAAAACGCAAATTGCAGGAGACGTGGCAAAAGCGGTATCCTCGTCCACAAAGCCAATCAAAGGCGTGGTGCAGCTTGCAATGGTTCTGAGGGTATATTTGGAGTTCATATTCTCTGAAAGACATGGTACTAATAAGAGGTATAGGATAAGCCAATTGTCAACATCAGCCACGCGGAATGGACAACTGCGATTGAGCCAAAGGTAGATGGGACTTGGAACCTTCATAATCTTCTCATCAATCATCCCCTAGACTTTTTCTTCATGTCTAGCTCTACAGTTTCTGTGGTAAACCAGCCGGGACAAGGCAACTACAACGCCGCCAACACATTCCTTGAAGCATTCTGCCAGTACCGGCACAGCCTCGGGCTGCCCGCATCTGTGCTCAACATTTGTCCTATTGATGGAGTAGGCTTCGTCGCAGAGAATCCTACGGCTCGGAAGAATCTGAAAGCACAAGGCCACTATTTTCTTCGCGAGCAAGATTTCCTCGACTATTTTGAAGTTTCTATCTTAAACTCCAAGCAGCCGGCGAGCACCGAGAACCGAGGTGTGCTACAGCCTGACTTGGCTTCTACATGGGAGAACGCCGGTCAAATAGTCATGGGACTACGCTCTGAAGTACACCTCGACGACCCTAACAATCGCGCCCACTGGCGTCGCGATCGCCGCATGGGTGTTTATCACAATATTCACAACGCAAACGTTGCAGACCACTCTGCCAAGGGCAGCGACCTCGAGACTTTCCTCTCCCGCGCCACAGAAGATCCTGAAATGCTCGAACAGAGCGCCAGTGTTGGAATCCTTGCTCGGCAGATTGGACTGAAAGTGTTCAGCCTCATGCTGAGGAACGAAGAAGATATGGATGTATCTATGACTTTGAGTGCAGTTGGGGTGGATTCACTTATGGCTATCGAGCTAAGGAGATGGTGGAAGCAGGCATTTGGGTTGGAGATGAGCGTCTTGGAGATTATGGGATTGGGCACAATTCAGGAGTTGGGGAAGACAGCGGCTGAACGACTGAAGGTGAAGCTTGGTGCTAGCGAGAGCCGGGCCACATCATAAATGATCGTTTAGGCTTTGCGGATAGGAAAATATATGTCCAGTGTTCTAAACCACCCCCCAAGGGTTCTGGTGGGGGTGGGGGGAGTTGGGGTTCAGAACACTGTTCGTCACCAACTTTCATGTTCTGGCATGCGTAAGGGATGCCCCACCTATTTCCCGGGTCAACTTGACTGCTTCATCTCAGATTGTCAGTCTCAAAGTGCGCTATTGATCTCTTCCCCCCGCGCCTCAGGAGATGGTAGGGTAATTGCACTGCAGACATTTATGATGAGAGCATAGTATTTGGGTTGAGTGCTGCATGTCAAGCCTTGATCTACTCTGTACATGATGACTTCCGCCTTCTGAGTCCCCACGGGAAATGACAAATCTCTTGGCTCTGCCAAGGGCGCTCGGGACTATGCTGATAAAAGCTGTCAATCATGAGAATCCGCTTGATCATGATGACCTCTCAGGCTTACAAAAGAGGTTCTTGCTGCTGACTTGAGGATTCCTCATAATTGTTCATCAGGAGGTACAGGACGCATAGAGTGCACATGAAATGTGCATAACAGAACAAAGTAAGTAGCAGACTGTGCCTCAAATGATGTGTCAGAATCAGCTGTTAAAGAATGTGTTGTCTGACTGAAATCTTAAGTCAAGAGGCAAGTCATGCAAGGTGAAAGAGCTTTCAAAAGAAGGTTACAGCTATAGTCTGATAAGATGAGAGGCCAGTCTGAGCACAGATTTAAGAGAGCATATGAGGATGTCACAGTGAATTGAGAATCTCAACGTCTGATTGCTGAATGTGAAACAGAGGAATGACGAAATGTGAGAATCATTGATGATAGTTGATGAAAGTGAGGAGTCATAAGCTGCTCATTGACACGCACTAGAGCACAAATTGGGTATAGCTAGATGAGATGAAGGAGTTGAGAGCTAGCAGCTGCAGTACACTGCAGTTTCCCTGGCAACTCATTCAGCTTGATGGCAATGCGATCACGTTTTGTTTTTTTGTCTGCCAATTGTTTGCTGAAATGATCAAATCCAGCCTCCTTTGACTGAATTTCGTGTCGGAGCTTATTCAGTTTCATCATGCAACATTCAAATATCTCCTTCAGCGAGGTCAGCACAGTAGTGAAGGCTCTTCAGGAGTCAAGTATCCTTTCAAGCTGTTCTTTAATCGGCGCAATGAGGCCTTCAGTCTGAAGGGGGGAGGTAGGTGAGCTGTAGGTGTTGATGATCACAGCATTCAACTCATAGATCTTTTTGACTTCGTTGAGGTCAACTTCACAGGACACGAGCTCTGTGCGTTTTGAGTTCAGCTCAAAAGCCAGCTTGCTATGCTTCTTATGAGAGGAGGCAATCCGAACCCCTGAGGATGTATAGCTTTGCGCTGAAGTACTCCCTTCACGATTTGAGCCTTTTGAGTGACTTGGCTAGCGCTTTGCTGGTAGTTGAAATTCCTTCCAGATCGTTGTCTATTGCTGAGAGATTATTGATGCTAGATACACCTTCACTCAGTCTGCTGTCACTGCTATAATCACGTCCATCCTCCCTGTTGCTATTAATGCCGTCGTCAACATTCTGCACTGCTTGCTCTTGAAGAATCTCTTCCTGCCCCGCTAGTAGATCGTTGATATTATCTGAGGCGTCTTTGCTACGGTCCTTCTAATCGTGAGTTTGATAGCCACTGGACCGGCGGTCTTCGGAAGGTTAACTGAGGCCGGAGGCTTCACGGCAAGTGATCTTGTCACCGCCGTTGAATCTCATCAATTGCTCCCCGCTATACGTCAAACACGCTCTCATTGCGCCGTCACCATTCGCGCAGGAGGGAATACTCAGTGGGTGAAGGTAGGATTTCTGAAGAAGCCGTGCTTGAGTGAGACTGAGGATAATATCACATCCTATTGTGATTGGGACTGAGCATGCTCATATAGACCGGCGTATTTTGTCGCTGTATGTATGACGCACGGCCGCGAAGTTCAGCTGAGGAGGAAATTCTCATGCCAGATCAGGTGAGCTGCCGTCCATGCAACATTCACCACAACTGGAGTCATTGTTCTGTGTCGGATGGTGCACGTCTTGCACATACTACCACGCACAACCGCGAAGCGCAACATCGGTGGTGCAACCCCAGTTCATCAGGCTGTCAATTAGCTGTGTGCTGTCCTCATATACTCAATCCGGCTCGTGCGATTGGCCGGGTCGTAGCGCCGAATCAGCCGCTCATCGATTTTAGCCACACAGAGCGTCCAGTGCTCCAGATATGATGACTTGTTAGAATGGTGAAGAGGGAATATGAGTAACATCTTGCCGTGGAGATTTGAGGGGTTCTGGCTGCTGTTCAATTGCTGCGAAATCCATGCTCTGTCCCCACCCGCGTACAGGGCGGAAAAAGCTTTGCATCATTTGAGCAAGTCTGTCAGATGAATAACGCTATCAATTGCGTCCTTAGTCAGATCTTGTCCGGGTTATAAAGCTGTAAGTACGTGGTTCTTATTAAGCGTTCCAGCTCGAAGTAGTAACACCCGGCGTAGTGTCTCAGGATTGAATCCGTGAATTCAATGAACGGCCTGTATCACAGTTAGCTCTCAGCTTTTTACTGATCTCCAGGGAAAGGTCCAGGGAAAGCATACTGTTTAGACGGGTGGTGGCACACCGCCAATAAAGCAGCAGTCCATAGTCACCGACTTGCAATCCGCTATCATGCGATCTTTCTTCGAGAGGATGTCTCGTGTCATGGTTAGAACGTTGATCATCTTAGCTAACACTTCTCTCCACGTTGGTTGATTGAATTTGGAACCCGGAAGTACTTACCGTCGACAGCCTCTTCATCGATCGATGGGGCTTCTGCCCATACGTCACCTTCTCCATGGTCAGCTAGCGATGGCTCATCCTCGTGATGTCGAGAAGCTTCTACAGTAAAATTCATTATAATGAAGCTCCTCTGAAAAACAAATAAGTGGCTCCACATCTAAAATGTAAAAATATATGATGCTCTCCATCTGGGAATCGAGCCCAGCTGCGATAATGTTAGAGTGTACTCCAGGAAGCAAGGTTTTCTAAGAATCCTTACGTCTCCCGCGCTTGACTTGATCTAACAAGCGGACTTGAAGCAGTTAGTATCAGATCTTTCAGCAGGAGGGGAGAAATAAGCTTACAATCATGACCACTAGACCAACGAAGACAGTGCTAAGATGTCAAAAAGATTTGATGCAATGACACGTGATGAAAAACTTAGCGCATCAAATATACCTTCTGCAGTGCTTGAGTAAAAACACCACAGTGTGAGAATTATTTGAGCAAGTTTGGTGGCGTATTGATCGTCGGTCAGCCGCCGTCGTCTCCAACCTCCTTGCCAGCAGCACCATGCAAAGAGACAATGTATAAGATGTTCCGAATCATAGCAAGCCAAAAGAGCGTGAGGTACTTGATCGATCGAGAGAAGGAAAAAATGGCGTGGAAAAGCCTTCAACAGAACAAGATTTCTAACGCAATGAAAATTTACCCATGATGCAAACTGAGCTATTAGCCGGAGTACGACTAATAATTCATCATTGGCTTGACATTTGCGGAAATAGGTGAGTACAAATGCTCACCCCCTAGTATCTTTAACATTTTGCATTTCCCGATCATACATGTCGTGCCTGCAGATCCTCGCTCCGCGCTTTGTGCATTGATAACAGTATTAGGAGCATAACGAATGGATAAATCTGGATCCTCGCTCGAGTCTAAGACGAGAGATGTAGCACAGAAAGGCATCGAAAGGACGATCGGGAAGGGCGTAGAACTATCCGCAGAATGTCGGTAGCTTGTTGGACTCCTTCATGAGCTTTTTTACGGTAGCATGAAATTTGTTACCCTTTTTATCTTGCTTTTCAAGGAGTCTGCTGTCGTCCGAGGCTGGTTTCGCTCTTCCACGAATGATATCGACAACCCTCTGATCGGCGTGAGTCTCCAGATACTTAAGGGCGTCTAGCTCGCGCTGGACCGCACTAACCTAGTACTTGAGGCGGGCGGTATCAAAGTAGATC
Organism: Umbilicaria muhlenbergii; assembly: GCA_000611775.1. Taxonomy (NCBI): domain Eukaryota; kingdom Fungi; phylum Ascomycota; class Lecanoromycetes; order Umbilicariales; family Umbilicariaceae; genus Umbilicaria; species Umbilicaria muhlenbergii. Next base: position 1,192,792 of record KK106981.1, read on the forward strand.
TTTCTGGCTCTATTCTAGGGAGTGCCTCTATAATAACGAGATGCCCAAGTGAGCAATAAGGAGAGCTTGAAGCAGATAGGAGCTTGAAGCAGATCAAAAGACCTCTGTGTCTAAGAGAAAAGAAAGCTTAGGTGTAGAACAGTAGTGGGACATCTGGCCCGAATATGACATCGTTTCGGATTGTGTATCCAGACTTTACGATGACACTACGTATGGGAAAACCTTCGCAGCAATATTGCCAAGGAATGTCCACTGAATGGCTCGCTTCTGGTCGCTGCGATTATTGAAAGACATCAAGGCATCCTCCTCGATGGACTCTGGAGAGCTAATACACAAAGACCCAGACACCGGTGACGGCGTTTCTGCAACAATCGCTAGTGCTGCGAATGAATCCCGGGAAGATGGCCAACACAACGTAGTAGATCTGCAGCTAACGCTGGTAAACTATCTGGCGCAGCGTGGCCTCCCGTGGTCTCGACCCTCTGTAAGGGGAGGCATTGCTAACACAGAGCAAGAACTAGCAAAGGTAGATACGGAAATGGATGTATAATACGAATGGAAACAATGCATAGAGAAGAGAAGTATGTCGTGTGTAAGTTGTGGAAGAAGAAGTAAGACAAACCGGACGTGCAATCCCTTTTATACCTTTATACCCACCCAGAAGCCCCGCACCATTAATTCACCATCACATTCTCTCGGCCCCTTCCCTCGACTGCTTGCATTCATCCCGAGAGTTCAATTCACCTCTCGAGTCATGCGCTCTCGTTCATCTCGGATCCGTCAATTCACCACATGTCCTCCTTCCACTGTGGTCCCCTAGCTATCACCAGCAACCGGAACGTCGCTGGCAGATTGCCCTACAGCACCAAACACCAGGCAACTCTGGGGCCTGTATACTTACCACAATCCGGGAGTTGATTACCTTGCGTCCTGGGTATGCCTGCGAAGCTACTGAAGCTCTAGCGCTCCGGTATTGTAAACATAGAGCAAGAAGCATCTGGAAATCGTGAATGTGCTGCAAACAAGTGAACGATTGCGTGAAGGCTGCAACGAAGGGTCCATTCTTATTAGAAAACAGTGAAAGACTGCGTGAAGGCTGCAACGTTGAACCTCACTCTCCCATGTGATAAGCCAACAGCTCTCGGATCACGTGCGCTTGGTAAAAGTCCCCAGTCGCAATCGAATCACGGGCCAGATCCAATACGAAAGGCGCGGTGAATACTGTTATGAATGGGGTAGCCGCAAGCTCGACGATCGAGAGGAAAACCAGCATTCACTAGGGTCTTGATCCAGGGTCTTGCAAGAAAGAAAAGTGAGGGAAGAGCTTTATGCGGAAGCGTATAGTGCACACAAGGTTCTCCGAATCAAGAAAGCAGGTCTCAAGACGATGGAAAACAGTCAATACTGCCGATCTATCTCTTACTAAATGGTGTATCTGAAGCTGGGGTGCCGGTCCCCTAGCAGACCCTCATCGCCAAGTGCTAGGCGGTCGTTACGCTCACCCCTTGCCCGCTTGCCGTTCTCCCATTTCACATACAATATAGTGGTAGTGGTGAGTATCAGTGAAAGCACGAGCATACCGATATTGATAGAATGTCCGACGCGGAAATGCGGCCTGATTTCTCCGCTGTCAACGTCATCCTCACCAGGAATATGAGGTCTTCTAGTACTTACGCATCTTTCGGTAAGTATACGAACGTGGCGATGAATGCGGCACAGTTGGCAATGCCTATTTGAAAGCCCGTTCCGGTGGCTCGAATATAATGCGGTGCTGCAGGCGCGGTCAGCGAAGTGCTAGTTAAAGCAGTGGGATCCATGGATGTATGGAGTACCTAGGTTATTGGCCAGCCTAGTGACGTCAGTAAGAATCATACTAAACGACCTGCTCATGCTGCGAACTTACCATCCCATGACTGCAGGCGAGGACGGAAAGACTCCCGCCGCGATGAAGAATGTTCCCCCATACCGGACTATTGGCCTGTTCGCGGCCAAGAGCATGATGTATCCAATGATCGCCAGAGAGCACCCTACCAGCATGATGGGACCACGGGCCTTGATCTTGTCCGACATGGTTGAGCAAATCAAGACCGAGAGGAATGCCCCAAAATTGGGCGGAACGGTAAATAGCTGCGCTGTAACGCGGGTATAGCCCAGGCCAGAGATGATGGTTGGAAGAAAGAGCGAGAACGAGTAGATACTTCAGGTGTTAGCGAGGCCCAAAAAGTAATACGTGTGGCACACGGAACGGTCTGAGCACTTACGGTGTTATGATCGCAAAGAAATTTAAGCTAAGCAGTATGGTATTCCAATTCAATAAAGCCAATCGGACCTGACCCCATGAGAACTTCTCTGCAGCTACGTCCGAAGTAGCGGTTGCTCCATGGGCATCTAGCTTCATGCGGCGCATTGCTCCAAGGCGCTCCTCCTCTGATAAGAACTTGGCATGGCCTGGGGTATTTGGAAGAAAGAACGTGGTGAGTATCCCGAAAAGAACAGTAATCACCCCTAGACCATGATCAGTGGCATAAAGAGAAACCTAGACGGAGGTCCGTACCCTCAACCATGAAAATCCACGGCCATCCTAGGTCCACCGTTAGCACTCTCTTCGTCACGGCACATGGCAATAACCATACCGTTGTAATGATGGTAGTTGATCTGAGCCAGGCCGGTAGCAAGCAAACCTCCAAAGGCTCCACTCAAAGGCGCTGCACAGTAGAAGAGCCCAATACGGACCATCAACTGGTGTCTCCTATAGAACATGGAGAGATAGATTATCATGCCACCAAGCAGCCCTCCTTCGCACAAGCCCAAGAAGAACCTGAACGCAAGAAGCCCCCCGTACGACTTGGTCAACCCGCCAAACGTGGAACACAGACCCCATCCAATGATAAGTGCAGGAAGATAGCGCTGAAAGTGTTAGACGCTGATGTTCCTGCTATAAGGCCAGGGGGTAACTTACACCGGCCCCGAAATACTTGAGCACCCAATTGCTCGGCACATCGACCAGAATGTACGGGATGTAGAAGACAGTCAACGCGATGTTGAACTTATTGCCCGTCAACTTGAGATCTTTCACCAAGCCATCGATCTTGGCGTTGCCAATGTTGGATCGGTCGATGAAAGCCAACAGCCATAAGCCAAAAAGCCACGGAACCTAGTCGCCGCATCAGTACCAACTCCAGGAACGCGCAATGAGTATGTTAGTACTGCTTACGATGTGCCGGTCAAATTTGCGAGTGATGCGACGGTCGAGCACAGGGTCGATCCCGATGGACTCGACTCGACTGAAATCGACGGCCTCGATGTGTGACTGCTCTAGAGCTTTCTCCTCAATCCCATCAGGACTTCGTGAGACCGTGTCCGTGTCGATTGATCGGCGAGCCATTGTATGCGAAGGCGGCTTTCGCAGTATCGTACGCTGGTCGCTGCTCTTCCTGTCGGAACCAGTCGCTGAGGGTTAGAAAAGAACAGACGAACGATACGCTCCGCTGATGGCAAAGAGCCACGCAAAAGATCACCAGCCGCGATCTTGATGAGGCAATTAAAGAGCAACGGTGGAGACATGGCGCCGGAAACACGGTAAAAGACCCCCAGGGGCCCCCGCAACATGGGACTTCCCCACGGCAGCGATGCCAGCCAAGTTCTTGCAGCGACTCATGCCGTTTAGGGTTGTCCTAACAATTCTGAACACCAATCATGGACTTGCGGGCAGCGTTGTACAAGGAATGTCTCGTAAGCGACATGTTCCAGGCCCAGTTCTGACCTCTACGAGCTCTAGTATAGGCTACTCCGCGTACAGCACGTACAGGTCAAAGTACCTTGGCATTGAATGAATGGTATTCCCGTGCTTATGGTAACTTCTCCCATGCCCCTTGAGACGCACGCGACCTCTTTTGGGTACCGCTAGCTGCCGTATCGGCCAAAGAAATGTTTCGTTGCCAGCCTCCGCAAGACCGCAGCTAACATCCAAACTCCCGATTTCAACCGCCAAGACACGCACGAACAGCACAAATGGACGGTGACATGGTTGTAATGATATTTCCTTTACACATCTATGGGTGATAAGACTACACCCGAATTACCCCGAGCTCCTCGCTTGCCCAAAACCGCTCGCCATGCACCTAAGCTGCAGTTCCTGAAACGATGTCCCCATTGCTATAGCCGCAAGCCAGTGTATCAGGTGTACTTCTATGGCTCCCCAAGTAGCCTGGCCGTGATGTCCCCTATATACGCCTCCTCCAGCTCGTAGTCCTGCCCGTCGTTCGGATCGATTCCAACATACTCGAAGGCAGAAACTACGCGGTCGAGGTCGAAACCCATGTGGACAAAGCGATCGATGAGTTGCTCGTTGTAGCCACCGTACCTGCATCACTCGCCGTGTTAGCTCTGTGGGATTCTAATGCTGTGAGAGCACATACCGAGCTACCCTCTCCGCCTCTTCTTCTTCTTTCGACTTCTGTTGCTTTTGCTTCAGAGTCTCGGTCGAAGATCCTCCACTGCCCTCGCCCCTCTCCCTCTTCGGTGCCCCTGCATACTTGACCGCCCACTCTTGTGCGACCCTGTCGAACTCTTTCGGGTTCCGCATGAGCATGCTAGCGACTTCTGCATCTTGGGGATCTTTGGGTTCCGGCGTGCTGAGGAGAGATTGGAGGGACAATAGAGCGGATTTGATGGTGAGCACCGGCGACCAGGCGGAGGAAAGCGTGTCTAGGCAAATAGCGCCCTGGGTGAGTCACACAGTCAGCTTCTGGTGGTGGCAAAGGTACGAGGTTCTTCTGATACAAGGTTCTTTTGACACTTACCGTTTGACTGCTGACGTTTGGATGCCATACTTTGGTGTCGAACTTCATGATCGGAGGCCTGAATGGGTATTCGCCTGGTATCCTGATATCAATCATATATGTCCCGCCCTCGTACGGCGTGCCGGGAGGACCCTTGAAGGATCCCTTGAGATGCGTTAGGTCGTCCCCGTTGCCTGTAGGATTCGCAGATATGTGTGAGAGTGTGTCGGAATGAATGTCGGCGATCTCTTTTGCGATCCGGCGTGCACGATTCGAAGACATTATGAATGAGGTGATGGATGGAGTGAGGTGGCGCGAGGGGAGGTAGTACAGACAACGATGAGGCGGTAAGTAGCTCTAAGATGCCGGGACCGCGGGGATATGACTAGTGAAGAGAAACAGCCTCCGTCTGTCAGGCTGCTGGGGAAGGATTGTCTGGCCGCTGAGGTCTTAGGCCCACAGTCAAGACACGAGGCTGATGTGGCCTACGAGGTACGGACGTTTTGGGAGCAGAAAGACTCGAGACTTTGCACAGAAGTAGTGTACTTGTAGAGGGTAATGATATGACAGTGAACAGCAGGGATAAGTTGCAGTTATGAATCACCAGGCTCGAAGAGGTAGTAGGATGACTAGAGTAGTCTGTAGAGTGAGGCACAGCGAGTTTGTTAGGTGACGCTGTTGGCAGTATCGCGGGCCTGATAATGCCTGGGCGGTGAACTTGCTTGCGCCAATCACATTCGACCCGAGCTTCGCGTCCTCGCTAGCCTTGTGGTGAGCAACTGCCAGAGTACTATACTTACACCTTGACGACATCATCAACGCCAGGTCATCGTACATCGTTTGCCCTTTGTCTCAACCCTCGAAGCTCATCTGTGTTCCTAACAGCTGTCTTTTGGTGTCGAGGGATACTACACGACTATGGTAAGGTCTTATCCCGGGAACAGCAGTGGCGGCAGGAAGAAGCTCTGCTGACAGATCTGTCAATATAGGGAAACAGTGCCTCCAACCTTGGGGGAAACCTCCCTGGTGGAGATGGAAAGGATGACAAGGACAAGAAGGTATGGATAGTCAAGACCCTCCAATGGCCATCTGTGCGCGACGCTGATCGCGTTACCTACAGAAGGAGAAGCCAAAGTATGAACCGCCTCCACAACCCACGACTCGCATCGGTCGCAAGAAACGTAAGGCAGCTGGTCCAAACGCCTCAGCTAAACTGCCAACTATCTACCCAACTTCGCGATGCAAGCTAAAGTATCTTCGGATGCAACGAGTGCACGACCACCTCCTTCTCGAGGAGGAATACGTTGAAAACCAAGAGCGTATTCGCAAGGCAAAGGCGCAGAGTACTACAACGCCAGCCTCAGCTGGTGCGGACTCTGATGCCCTGGACCGAAATGCAGATGAGAGAAGCCGGGTGGATGATATGAGAGGAAGTCCTATGGGTGTCGGGAACCTGGAGGAGATGATCGATGATGATCACGCCATCGTCTCAAGCGCCACCGGTCCCGAATACTACGTTTCGATCATGTCTTTCGTCGACAAAGATCTTCTAGAGCCAGGAGCCAGCATTCTGCTACACCACAAGTCGGTATCGGTAGTCGGCGTCCTGACTGATGATGCGGACCCTCTGGTCTCTGTTATGAAGCTTGACAAAGCACCGACAGAGTCTTATGCCGACATTGGCGGCCTAGAGCAACAGATTCAGGAAGTCAGAGAAGCTGTCGAGTTACCCCTACTCCATCCGGAGCTTTACGAAGAGATGGGCATCAAGCCACCCAAAGGTGTCATACTATACGGTGGACCCGGAACAGGGAAGACCTTACTGGCAAAGGCAGTAGCAAACCAGACGAGCGCTACGTTTCTCAGAATTGTCGGAAGTGAGCTTATACAGAAGTACTTGGGCGATGGTCCAAGGCTAGTCCGCCAAATCTTCCAGGTCGCCGCCGAGCATGCACCATCGATAGTCTTCATCGACGAAATCGACGCCATCGGCACCAAGCGCTACGAGTCTACATCCGGTGGTGAGCGCGAAGTTCAGCGTACCATGTTGGAGCTACTTAACCAACTGGACGGTTTCGATGACCGCGGCGATGTCAAGGTGATCATGGCTACAAACAAGATTGAGACTTTGGATCCCGCCCTCATTCGTCCCGGCAGAATTGACCGAAAGATTCTCTTCGAGAACCCCGATCGTAAGTCATCCCAGCCACAGCAGTTCGCTCACTCTGCACTGACTAACATGATGCCCAGAAAATACCAAACGAAAGATCTTTACGCTCCACACCTCCAAGATGTCCTTGAACGACGACGTCGATCTCGACGAGTTCATCAACCAGAAGGACGACCTCTCCGGCGCCGATATCAAGGCCATCTGTTCCGAAGCTGGCTTGATGGCGTTGAGAGAGCGGAGAATGAGGGTGCAGATGGCGGATTTCAGGTCGGCGAGGGAGAGGGTAATGAAGACGAAGAGCGAGGGCGAGCCGGAGGGCTTGTACTTGTAGGATCGTCACTAATTTTGTCGCTTCTTGTCGGGCTCCATACCATAGAATAGTCATGCCCGGTACACCCGGGCATTAGCTGTGTATATTAGTATGGAATGAAGAGCCTACTTGTCTTTTCCTACTTTCGTTGGCACACGCATCCAACCTCTACCTGATGTCAAAACCCTATGCTCTGTGTTCGTGTCACCTCCCTACTCCTCAGACGAGAAAACTGCAGTATCCCAAAATAGCTAGCGCTCGGTTGCAGACTCAAGTCTTCACCATCCCATCCCTTAAATCTAGCTTGATCCTCATGCTACTTGAACAAGCCTTCAATACAATATCTATGTTTCTACATCACTTATTACGCTAGACTAGTGATGATGATCTGATGATGGTCCAACCATGGATTGGGGAGTGCCGGCAGGAGATGACTACAGTGCAACAAGCCTGCCACGGTGTTGAGCGTGTCCATCTTCCACGATTGATTGGGTGAAGCCTGTCGTAATGACTGATCCATTAACAGACTGGGTGAATGTCTATGCTTTGAGTCATACACTGTTCTTATGACGAGTAGGATGAATGCTTTACTTGATTCATGCACTTATTCCTCTCACTACTCAGTCTGGAAGAATCGTGTCCTGGTTTTGTCTGCGGGTATATATCCGCTTTGCTTTTTCTTTTCTTTATGTGTTTATATTAAATTATATAAGTTCTCTAGGATATATCGAGTTGCTTCATTGGATGTTACAATTGGCATTGCGTCGTTGCATACCCAGGAGTCGGAATTGGGAATCTGTATATTTGCTTTGCAAACTCTTAGCTGAAAACAAGTCAATAGCGGTTATACAACAAGTCCTACACGTCATTAAGCCACGGAAGAAGTAGAGAACTCATCCTCCACCAGAAGCGGATATTCTGGCTACTCTCACAGGACCGTTCACTATGCTTGGAGAGGCCTTCACAAAGACAGATGATTTCTCCATTTTTTGGCTCAGGGAGAGGAAGGTTCTTGATTGGAAGGGCCTAGGGAAGCACTGACCAAATCGAACAGCTCTTTCCCTGAAGAACACCTACTTAGGGAAGAGGCAGTATGCTAGTTTCGGTCGGGGCTAAAGCCCCATTTAGATGTTAATGCTATGGTTGGATACGCAATTCGCATCATGGTTTGGGATCCGCATCGCGCCAATCACTTGGCAAGGATGCTACGGAGACTCAAAGCAAAGCACGGCGAGGAGGCCCACAAGGTTGAGTCCGACTACACTTGTGTTATCGAGTGAAGCGCGGGATAACACACCAATCTATGCTATAACCTCATATCAAGGACCACAACCGAGATGGGGCGCTATTGATAGAGAGTGTCAATGAGGCTAGATAACACGCCGGTAATACAGATTAGCGGTCAAGTCAATCCTCTGTATAAATCACCCAGCTTTAACACTGCTGTCGGCACTGAGATTGCACGCTTTGCGTGTGCCCAGACCACTCACAAGCTGTCCTTTGCTTCCCAGATGAATCGAAGAGCGTGGTGTTATAGCTCGAGGTGTTATGACTGTGGACTTTCAAGTATTCATCCGGGTGCTTTATATATCTGTTATTGTTCAATTTATCGTCTGGTTCCTTTCTCTTTCCTACATGCACCCTAGATCAAATGAACCACAGCAATGAACATCATCGAACGCTTCATCACTTCAAGCTGTCTTCATATCTCTTGTCTGATAAGCTACACAGAGTATCCCGCTCTGAGTCTGTTGAGGTTCACACGCTGGGTTGTTGATCCTAAAACTTTTCGTCTTTACCTTACAGCTTTAGCTTTAGCACTTGGGCAGCAGTATTGCTCGTCTCATCCGGTTGCTGTTGTATTGCTTAGATCTTCCTGACACTGTTCGCTACGCCATGGCTAGAGCATTGAGGTTACCAAAGTTCTTGAAGCCGACGGAGAAAGTCACGACTCCGGCTCCAGCATCTCTGGCGGTTGCTGCACCCACTGAAGATAGTCCACTATCGTATCAATCGAAGAAGTCACCGGTGCTCCGCAAAGGTATCAAAGGCACGGGCAAACGCATCAAGCAAATGTTTAAGCGATCCAAGAAGGTATTGTAGCCCTGGTATCCGTCGAGCTTACGATAGCTAATACTATGTAGGCCGGTTATCCGCTGTACCTTCGTGAAAACGAAGTCTTCTGTATCAACGTGGACGACGAAAGCACTTCAGTCGAAAACGAGTCCGACTTCGCAGGGCACGCGATCCAATCGACTAACAATGGTGGGACTCGGGATACTGTTAGTGTTGAAGTTAGGAAGGTGGAGCAGCTTGGAGGTACTGAGAACGTTGGGAACGTAGAGCAGATTGTATGTTTTCCTCATACTCCGAGTTCTTCGCTCTACACCATGGAAATGCTAATTAGCAAATAGAGCACTGTAGGCAAGGTTGTACATCTTACTACACAAGAGACAGAGGTCGATGATGTACAAGAGCATGCCCGCGATCCTGAACCTATGTCCACTGTTCTCAAAGCAGCGAATTCTACCGCGCCCTTAAGCGTAAGCGGCCCTTTCGAAATCGTTAACATCTCTCCTCTGTCTTCGCTTCAGATTGTTGGATCCGATAATACGCCTTCAAACGGATCGGTTAAGAGTACATCAGCTCCTTCCCTTCCGGCTGCAATTGTTGCGGAGCAAACTACTCGCTTTGAACAAACCAGCCAAACCTCGGTGCACGATGCTCCTCAGAATACCACATCTGGTATCGAAGAGTGTAAAACACCATTTTTCAAGTCATCTGACTCGTACACGCGAACTCCCACAGCATCCGCGACGTATAAAGCATCAGTCGAGGACGGAAGCGATGCCTATACTCATAGGGCCGACAGCACACGCGCTCTTTCAGATGCCGCAACATTGATGGGTTCCAGCTCAAGAGACGTACTTAGGCTGCGTTCCAGCGCCAAGTTCCTCTGGAACTTGGACGACGAACACCAACTTATCGCAGACATCCAAGGGCAGCAGGGCCGCAGAGCTGTTGAGAGAGATGAGATTGAGGAAGAGGAACGGGCATTGGGCTTGGATAGCGACGACCAGAACTCCAAAGGTGACCACCAAACCGCATTCAAGGATCAGTCGAAGGAGTACGAGGCTCTTCTTCTCAAGGCAAAGCAGGATAGCGAAGAGCAGGCCAACACTTACGAATTCCTTATTGCCAAGGCCAAGCAAGACGGCAAAGATGCCCTGGAAGAGAGAAAAGACGAGTACGAGGACGATATCAAAGACCTTAAGAAGGAGCTTGAGAACGCCAGCAAAGAACTTGAGGTTGTCACCTATGACCTCAAGGACGTCACTATCAAGAAGCTCGCCGCAGAGAGACAGCTGAAGAAGTTGTTGACGGAGCGAACGGCAGTTGAAGCAGCTAACAAGGCACTCGCAGAGAAGTGTGAGGTTCAGCGACGAGATATTACTCACAGGGATGAACAAATACTTTACATGTCGTCAATCCTCCAAGCTCGCCAGCAAGACCTCGAAGCTGTTACTAAACGGTACCAAGTTGCGAATAATGAGGCCCAGGAAAAGGCCCGATTGGTGGAGAAGAATGGCCTCACAATTCTCGATCTACGCCAAGCTATCCAACTCCTGACGAGTCAGCTCACACAGTCCGGTCAGCATCAGCAAGCTCCAGAAGCAGCACTGATTGACAATATTCGCAACGAGAACGGCCGTTTGTTAGGCATACTCGCAGAGGATCATAGTCTTCTGGAAGCCGCAGGGGCCAAGATTTCTTCACTCACTCAAGCTGTCTCTCTGGCAAAGCGAGAACACGACCGCTGGACCGACGATCAGTTGAGCGCGGTGCCGGAAGACTCACTGAGCGACCCAAGGAAGATCGCTAATCACCTCGCCTACAAAGACAAGTTATATGAGGATCTTGAGAAGCGGTTCCAACGTTATACCGCTGCCACTGAAGAGCAGCAGAAGAAAGCGGGCGAGGACAAGGTCGAAGCGGATAAGAAAGTCGAAGCGCTCACGAGGGACCTGCAGACCCAGAAAGAAGCTGTCAAGAAGGCTGGAAAGGAGAAGAAGAGGTATCAGAGGGAGATGGCAAGAGTCCTTACGATGACACTAGGTCAAATGCCGCAAGACGAATTCGTCGAGGGCCTAAGTTTCCATTTCGGCTTGGTCCAAAAGGATAACCAGGCACTGGCAACTAGAGTTGCCGAATTGGACGAGGAAGTCACGAACCTCAAGCAAGAGGTAATAGGGCAAGAGCAAGAGCAGGAGAACCTGGTGGAGGAATTCCGAGCCCACCAAAAGACCACCCGCCAGCTCGAGGACGTGAAGAAAGCTTTGGAGGGCGAATTGGACGCCCTAAAGTATACTTCGGAGGTGGCGGAGGAGTGTCACATGGAGGAAGTCAAGAAGTACGAAACTTCCGTTAACACACTCTTATCCGACCTCATAACTCTGGGCGATAAATTCAGTGCTCTCAACCGCGAGTCGGCTTCTGAACGAATTCAATTCATATTGGATTCAAAAGACGAATATATCCACACGCTCAAATTGAGACTCACCGACATCCACCAAGCTTTGACCCAGGCGTGCAACGAGCGCGACCACTATTTCCGGGTCACTGAACTGGACAACTCTCTGGCCGCCTGTAACGATAGGAACGTATCTTTCCTACAGCGCCAGCTTCGCATCTCCGAGGCCAATTACACGGAGTTGAGCGCAAACCTCGATGCCGGCCATCTCCGGAGAATAAGGGAGGCTAGGGAGTATAAGGAAGCTTTCGAGGCAGAGAAGTTGCGCGTGGGAGGGCTGGAGAAGCAGCTACACGAGCTGTACCAGGATCTTCACGGCCAGGCATCGCATTCTGCAAGCGATACTCCGCCCAACGCAACCGCCTCGCAACCTGCCGAAGACAAGAGCGGGGCCATTGAAGACTTGGCTATCCGGCTATGGGAACGTATGCGTGGGCTGGAGCATGCGTTCAAGGCGCTGGGCAGGAGCATCATCGAGCCCGATGACGAGCGAGAGGTAATTCGCCTCGCTAGTGAGAAGTTGCTCGGGCTACGGGATGGGGACGAGTTTGGCTCGCCTCAGAGTAGGACTTCTGGTCGGGATGCTGGGGAAGGAGACGTGGGCGACAATCCGCCCAACGGCGAGGATGGCGACTCGCATGACAACCTGGGCGAAGAAGGAGCAGATAGTCAGAAAGCTCCGCAGGTGGACGAACAAGCCCATGCTCAACGCATCATCGATGAGGCCTGTGATGCGCTTGGATATGCTCCGGATGATCCTCGTCGCGTCTCGGAGGACATGAGAGGAGTGGAGGCAGCAGACGAAGTGGAAGAAGTGGAGGAGATGGAGAGACTGGAGGAAACGGAAGGACGGGAGGATGCAGCTGGATTTTTATCCAGCACAGAAGCAGTCCTGGGCGAAGACGATGCCCACACTAATCTGGAAGCCGGGCAAGAGCCCGAAGCCGAAGTGGACCCAGTGGAGGCAGAGCAGAGCTCCACAGACGATGACAGTGGCAGCACCTTGACCACCGACGAGAGCGAGTCCAGCCACGGCGGCAACAAGGATGACGATAGAACCGTCACACGAGCCGAATATAACGCCACCGCTATCACAACTCCGGACCACGCCACTACAACCCCCCAGCACGGTACCGCAGAGTCGAATGGAGGTGAAGCGGGCCAGAGCCCACCCAGCGAAGGCAATCCAGATGACTCGCTCAATATGACACCGAGGACGTGGGCGACGCGATATAACCCGGCGCTTATGTATGGGGAGCCGGTCGAGGACGACATTTTCTGATCCTCGCGTGGTCGTACTCTCGGTTCATTCGCTCGGTATCATCGTTTTCCCTACTTGCCTTCGAGATATAGGATGGATTTGGATGCAGCGCTAGGGAACATAAGACAAAGATTGGGTTGGTGAGTAAACCATAAAACTACGGAGTTCGGGTATGGACACGGCCTCTAACTAATTTGCAGACACTTGGGTTCACAAGAGACTTCCACTCCTCTAACTTTCAGTAACCGCGTCCAGCCGTGTTTCACTTTGTGGCAGGACGGGAGGTCGGGCTAGAGGGATTTGTTTCTGGACGGTGGTTTTCTTCTATGGAAGAGCTTTTCTTTGCTCTGCGGTGGATTATATAGGTGCATGGTCATGGCGCATAGATATTTCCCGAGTCAGCGGTGGTAGGACATTGAGATTGGCGGGTAGGGAGTTGTTTCTGGATGGGATTCGGGTTGCATGGGGAACTTTTCTTGCTCAGGGGTTGGTTGAGAGATAGGTGCGTTTTCACGAGTCATATGGTGGATTGGGCAGTGGTGATGACAAGAAAAAGAGCTTCTGTATTTCTGGGAGCTGGGGCTATGGGTCTCGATTGGTGCATACGACGGATAGATTCTGGCTTTTGTCCTAAAGCTGAATCGGTCCTCAGCTTCTCTATCGGCGGGTCGGAATATAGTGACTGAAAAATACATAAGCTATGTGTTTGGTCCTCGTGGCAAGGTGATTGCGTGTTGTAGAATTGGCTAGGCCTCCATAAAGTGTACTGGATTTTCTGTTGCATGTGTAACGTCTACTCTAAAGTTAGAAACAAGGGCCAGAATGCAAAGCATGGTACGGTAAAATACAGCAATTTCATTTAGTGGGATGCTTGAGTAACATGGGTTGAGAAACATGTAACGCATTCGGTCTATGTAGGTATATCTAGGTAAAAGCAGATTACCTCCGGCGAAGCGCAAAATCTATAAACACTCCTCTCACCTCTGTCCACCCAAACCATTGATCTTAGCCGTCTATAAGCTATCCCCACCCTCTTGACTTCCCAAACGCCCCCATGAACAGCCACCTGCCGTCATGTCCGACTCATGCTCCGTAAAGCACAACAGCGATTCTCGACCTCACGAAATCGCAAACTTCGACCGACTCCTCATCTTCGCCCCCTGAAAGTACAACACAAACATCCCCACAATCCCCAACGTACTCAAGCCCGCCAAAAGACTAACCCCCTTCCCGACCCCCAAATTCACAAACAGCGGCCGCGCGAAAAGAATACTCCCGCACGCCAACGCCGACCGGAAGAAGTCATTCCCCGCAAAAAGCGACGCCGCGTACTGCGGATACGAAAGCGGGACGTACACGAAAACGCACTGCATGATGACAAACACACTGGCCCCGTAAATCGTGATACCAATCACTGATACGATCCACGGGATATCGGGATGCGCCGTCCACGCGAAGAGAAAGAGGCCAATGGTTGGGCCGAAGACGGCGAAGAGCGCTGGTTCGAGGCGAGATTCCTGTGCGCGGAGGCCGTTTTTCTTGATGTCTGGGACGAGCCAGAAGTAGAGGTAGCCGCAATAAGTCGCCATGCCTATCAAACAAGCTACGATAATACACAAGAATACGACGCCTAGCGTGCCCAGGCTGAAATGGTACAGGTCGATGTAGACGAGGGGAAAGACTTCGAAGAAGGAGTAGTAGATGCCGTAGACGAGACTGGAGTAGAGATTCACGAACGCGATGGCGGGGTCTTTGATGGAGATTTCAATGGGTTTGATCAGGGCGTCGAGGAGGATAGCGGAGGGTTTGAGGCCGTGTTGGTCGATCTCCGATTGGGACTTGAAGTGCGGGTTGCCGGTGAGTTTGCGTAGACGCTGAGCCCGGCGCAAGAGGATATTGGGTGTAGACGTCTCGGGGAGGCAGAGGAACATAAGCACGAACACGGGACCCGCGATCCATACGATTTCCCAAAGACTCCAGCGCCACCCTTCGGCCGTGACAGCGAATCCGGAAAGCAGAGGGCCGAGTGCAGGGCCGCAGTAGGCGGCAGCGACCCAGAAGGTTAGGAGGTAGGGCAGGTTGAGCAGGGAGTACATATCTTGCATTGACGCGCCGCCGTTGGCGAGACAAGGGCTGCCGAAGAATCCTTGCAGGTAGCGGAGGACGAGGAGGCCGCCGAAGTTGTCGACGAGGGCGGTGGGGATGGAGAGGATGACGAAGAGGGCGAAGGTTGCTATGTAGACGGGGTTGCGGCCGATGACGGGGATTTCACTTAGTGGGGCGAAGAGGAGAGGGCCCATGCCGTCTACAAGGTGTAATTAGTTTCCGGAACATTTCGGGAGGTTGGGAAGTTAGAGCTTACAGGCTAAGACGTAGAGAGATAGTGGAAGAGAGGCTTCCGTCGGGTTGAGGCCAAAGGCATCCATCACCCCTGTCTCGCTGGACGTGTAGATTGCGGAGCCGGTGTAGACGGCAAACGTGTAAAGACATATTTTGCAGAGCGGTAAAGCCCCGTTTTCCGTTTGACCAGTTCTGGGGGTTTGCTGGGTCGCCGGTCGTATACCAGTCGACGAGGATAGTTCCGTCTGCTGTTTTCTGCGGAGCGATTGGTTTGGTCACCGTTCTTTGAAGGGCGAGCTCGGCTTCGATTTCGAGGCGTTCTTCCGTGTACGGTATTGTGGCGGTTCGACTTTTCGTTCGTGTCAAAGTTGCTGCGGCGTGGATGTCATGGTGGGGGTTGTGGGCGGGATGGGGGTTGTCCTTTTCGGGGTCACTGGGAATCGTCACGGACGTTTCAGAGCCTGATCTTGGTGTGGCCTTTTCTCCTGTACAGTAGGCGCTGTACTCTGAAGGTAAGACGAAATCGGCACGCTCTTCGGGGTATTGGAGAACCTTGTTGCGGGTGATGAAGCGAACAAGCTGCCCTAGGGGAGCTTCGCGCAGGAGGTCACTCATGGTCAAGGAAGAAGGAAGACGGTTTGATGAAAAATCAAATGAAAAAATGTAACCGCTAAAGGCTTCAAGACCGGGTCCCTTCCGTAGACTGGGTGCCCTGGAGAACGGCGAATGCAGATGAGAGCGGAATACAGAACAACAAGCAAAAGACATGCAATACTTATATCAAGTAGATAGCAACAGCAATGTACTTGCAATCAACAACACCATGCTTACTATCACAGCTCCAATCCGGAAGGAGTCACGATGAATAAGCCCGACAGGGCCTATGGCGGTAAATAGGGGCCATTCCAATGCGCGCAGCTTCATAATTGGTTGAGGCGGATGAACATTCAGTCCGCAATTCTCGATCTATTGCTAATCAAGACTCTCGACGAGTGCAGCAAGAGACAGCGCGGTGTGACTCCAATCCATCTTCAATCTTCCGCTGCCTTCTCCCGAAGGGAACGAATTACGGGCGTGGCCTGGCTGTCGTTTGTAATGCGTCCGCCGTAAGCGCTGATATTCGTGCTCTCGCACTAGCACGCATGTGGAAAACATATTTCAAATTCACGCACGGCAGCATCACAGCATCACCCTGTGCAAGAACCTCATCCTTTGAGACCAGTCCGCCGGTGAACGCGGTCAATGGCTCTGAATAGCTTGCCCTACATTGTTCAGGACGCATGCTATGCTCTGTCAGCGGTAGACCCTTGACAGTAGCATCTTGATTTGGAAATTCACATGTCCAGCAAGCTTCAATCATCATGACCGAAGACGACATTTACCGTACATCGACTCAATATCGACTCTGGGCTTTCACCCCCGAATCTCTTGCATCTCTGCGTTCCACGACGAACTCGCTTGCGGCAGACCGCGTGAGAGCCGCCATCAAGCGCTTGCGACAGTCACAGAGTTCCGGCACAGATGAACCCACTGCAGATGGAGATGGAGGGGGAAGTGGGGAACCAAAGCAGGCCGAAAAGCAAAATGTCGTTGATTGCCTATCGGTAGAAGAGGAGAAGAAGCTGGTGGGATACTACTGCTCGAGGGCCATGGAGCTTGCCGATTTCTGCGATTTCCCCACCAACGTGAAGGTAGGTTGATGGGTTGGATGCCACATGAGGTCTTTGCACGGGCTTACTCGGGAATGCAGGCCACAGCCGTACAATATTTAAAGCGTTTCTATCTTTCCAATTCTCCAATGACATACCATCCCAAAGAAATGATGCCTTCCGCTTTATTCTTAGCCACTAAGACCGAGAACCACTACACGTCCCTCAAGACCTTTGTGTCCAAGCTTCCGAAGACAACGGCAGAGGATGTGGTAGCACCAGAGTTTCTTCTTACACAAGGTCTCAGATTTACTTTCGATGTACGGCATCCACAGCGAGGTCTAGAAGGAGGTTTCATGGAGCTTTTAGCACTGGCTACCGGGAAAGGTCAGCCCGCAGCATCTTCCGAGAAGACGTCACTGCCGCTTCAAAATGACATGATGAAGGTTGAACCTGCAAAAGGCGCAAAGTCTGTCGTCAGGACTCACGGAGACCTAAAAATGCGCATCCAAAGCGCCCATGGGAAAGCAAAAGATATCTTAAAAACATCTGCTCTACTTACGGATGCCTACTTTCTCTACACCCCTGCACAGATATGGCTGGCTACTTTGTTACTAGTCGACGAACCGCTCGCACTATTCTATCTCGATGTCAAAGTGCCCACGCAGTCTGACATGAAGCCCAAGCTAGTAAGCACGCTTCAAGCATGTGCAGAGATCCTACAATCCTCCGCGTCCATGTCGCCTAGCGGGGAAGAGCTCAAAGAATTGACGAGGATCGACAAGAAGCTGTACAAATGTCGGAACCCGGAGAAGATAGATCTGGTAGGCATCAACAAAGCACAGAAAAGGGAGGGAGAAGGAAAGGGCGAGGACGGTGGTGATGAGAAGATTATCAAGAAGCGGAAGCTAGAGAGGGAGAAAGGGATGAAGGAGGCGGAAGCGGTATTTGGACCACCGATTGGAACTTAGGATCGATCCATGCTGATCTCAGAGGAGCCGGAAGATAGATCAACGGGCTACATCAACCTGACAAGGCACAACTGGGCGTGCAGAGATCGGCGGAGGAAGGCCGCATCAGAGGTGATATAGGTGCATGCGATGACAGCCTCGGCAAAGTTGATGCATGCTCGGCCACGGCAAAGGAGAACGGTCCGACCGTCGCACAGCAGTTCCAGGCTTGATAGTTGGATGGCGTCAGAAGAATGAGGCTTCCCTCCAGGCTGCAGCGCCCGAGCCTTGCCGGAAGAAGTTTAGCGCCCTACGGAGGGGGATGTGCCCTGTCTCGCTTTGCCTTGCCTGCCCTCCAGCATCGTGTGGGCCGCCACAGTATTGCATTGAGCACCGTCTTGGACTCACCCAAACGCCAAACAGTCACAATCTAGACCAATCATCGGCCTCAATTCCACCCAACACTTTGTTGCACATTGGAAATGACTCAGCCGCGCTCTAGGCATCCACATTGTTACTTACCTTGTCCATGCAGAACTACCGGGCGCCCCCAGCTCTTGACACAATCTGCTCTTGGAGTGTTTTGTATATGAGGCTTACTTGCCCCCAAGAGATAGATGCTCTACATTGTGCTAGATATTATACAAATCTATCTTCACTTTTCGGCATTTAGCAATCCTCGGCATTACTCTCTGACACTTGACCCTCATTCATTACAATGACGCTCTTTGAAACGAACGGTCGCGACGCTGGCGTTTTTGTCGTTGCATCTAGCGTTGCCAATGGAACGTCAAAGGAAGTGGAGCAGACCGCAAAGCCCATCAAGACCGGCATGATCACCGATGTCAAGAACCTTTACGAAGGCGAGCCGGACCGGCGTGGACGTTCCACTTGGGTCGAGAAATACCCCGATGATCTTGAAGAAGCCGCCGAGAACGCAGAGACTGCTCGCTATGCCCTACTGATCCGGAACAAGAAGTGCTACGACGGCCGGAAGAAGTTGGAGATTGACTCCATCGTAATTCAGAGTCCTTTGCTGAAAAGGGTCCTTGGCTCAGTACTCGAAGATTATCCTGGTGTCACCACCAGCCTTGATCGATTGACATTCAAGCCGCCCTTTGAACCCTTTGTTCATCGATGGGGCCGCATGATTAAGGCTGTGGAACAAGAAGAAGATGCAGAAACCAAAGCACATGTTGACCTGTTGTACAAGACGCTCGCCGCCGAACTCGAAGATAACATCAAGGCAAGGGACGACTTTATCTCGAACGGGGTCATTACCTATGACCACATCTGGATGATCTTCGAGCCCGGTAGCGTCATCTTCACCAGCGAAAACAATCACGACTGTGCATTTCGTCTCAAAACCGGCCAATATGTCAGAACTTGCCGTGGTCCTGCGTACCAGCTGTGAGTATCCTCAACAATGCTTGTCAATACAATGACGCATCAAAGTGCTAACCTAGGTTTAGGAACTGCGAAAATGTTGACTGGGATGGCGAGAATTTCGGCCTTGGTTCGCAGACGTTGCAGATGTATGGTTTCCAGGGCACCAAGGCCATCACGGGACTGTCGGCGTATCCCTTTGAGTACCATCCGAACATGGACGAAGTCAAGGAACGACTTATCCAGCGAGGAAAGACGTTCGAACATCTTCATGGATATCATTACAAAGCGTATCAAGGAATCGCCATAGGCCAAGGAACGTGGGGGCCTGTCAAGTACAACGTCGATAGCCGCATTGTCATCGACACGTATGCTTGGAACCGCTTCCAGCCCAACCGCCAAGTCCGACTCTCGACCTTGAACGAGAAACCCCCCAAGCTCGTCAACGACAGCGACGACTCAAACGACGATTTTGGCTATATCGAAGACTACGAAGTTGCCGACGTCGGCGACTCCTCGGCCCCGCCCCTCACCACCCTCACCCCCTCCCAACTCCTCCTCTGCAGCCCCTCCCTCTACGGCTACTCGTTCAAAAACAAAAAATGGCTCCAATTCTTCGTCGACGCCGTCTCGGATATCCACTGGAACACGCACGCCTTCGAATCCCTCGTCCTCCCCCCCGACCACAAAGACCTCGTCCTCGCCCTCGCCGCCTCCCAACTCCAACACAACGACCCCTTCGACGACGTCATCCACGGCAAAGGCAAGGGAATGATCATGCTGCTGAGCGGCCCCCCCGGCGTCGGCAAAACCCTCACCGCCGAATCCGTCGCCGAGACCATGCGCGCCCCGCTCTACACCATGAGCGCCGCCGACCTCGGCCTCGACTCGCACGGCGTCGAAGCCGCGCTCGCGAACGTGCTGGAGATGAGCGCGAAATGGAACGCCGTGCTCCTGCTCGACGAAGCGGACGTGTTCCTCGAGCAGCGCAGCGCGCACGACCTGGAGCGCAACAAACTCGTGGCGGTCTTTTTGCGCCTGCTGGAGTACTACGAGGGCATCTTGTTCTTGACCACGAACCGGGTCGAGAATATGGACGCGGCCTTTCAGAGTCGCATCCACCTGAGCATGCAGTATGAGGAGTTGGGTGAGGGCGCGAGGAGGCGGGTGTGGGGGAATTTTTTGGAGGGAATGGGGGGCAGGGGGCATGGGATTGGTGAGGAGGAGGTGGAGGGGCTGGCGCGGGTGGAGTTGAATGGGAGACAAATTAAGAATGTGCTTAAGACGGCGGGCTTGTTGGCCAGGAGGAAGGGAGAGGCGTTGGGGGTGGGGCATGTGCAGACTGTGTTGGGGATTGAGAAGAGGGGGGCGAAGAGGATGGGGAGTGCGTAGAGTGGGTGCTGATTCTCCGGAGGGGAGGAGGGGGGGAAGCCTGGGAGGTTTTGTTTGGTTCATTGGGAAATCACTGCGCTATAATAGAAATCAAGATAGCTAAATATTACAAGCACACTTACATCGGCCATCTATACCGCACCTCTAATAGCAGGTCGTAGCTGCCTTTCCTACTTACTGTCCAGCACATAGACAAAACAAGTCGCAATCTTCAATGGCGATTTCCCACTTACATCTCAGCAAGAAAACGGCCCCGTTCAAGTAATCTTAGATTATAATATGCGATGAACCTTGGCACTTCTGCACAGCTAAGCAAAACAACTAAATGCCCATTTCCACACTGCAAACACGTACAGACCTGAACCAAGAACCCCTCCCTCTCCATCCATCTCATTTCGCATCCAGAAAACAGCGCTCCGAAACGCCATCGCTAAATCCCCAAAAACACTCATCCCCACGAAACGGAGAAGTAGTCCGCCACGGTGCTAAACACGCCACCCCCAAAGGCACCCCCACACTGCACGTCCCACGGGACCCCACTCCACCCACCCGCGCCATCCCACGCCATCCCACGCCATCCCACGCCCCCAGCCCAGCCCAGCCCAGCCCAGCCCAGCCCAGCCCATCGCAGTCCCCCTACCTCCGCCCCGCCCACCCCGTCCCCTGCACCTCCCTCACGCACTCCAAAAACGCCCTCCGATCCTCCCCCCCCCAAAACTCAATCCGACACCCCGTAATCCTCTTCTCCGCCTTCCCATTCCCACTCCCCCGCTTCTTCCCGGGCTCCGCCTCCCCGCCACCAATCCCCTTGACCCTCAGCCCCCGGTCCCCCTCCCCTTTGAACCTTACGGCTTCTCCCCCCCCGGTCAGCCAAAAAACCAAATAGCCATCCCGGACCCCGCCCGAAAAATGTAGCATCACCACAACCTCCTCCGTCTCCTCGTCGCGCCAAACGCGCAGATTCTCCAACCCGCACAACTGTTCCTGATAGGCGAACGTGCCCGCAACGATGCCGTCATGGATGCGCATGGTGCGTTTAGTTTTGACGGACAAGAGTAGCGTTTTGCCCATGAGGGCGTTTTGGAACAGCGTCGAGGCGGTGGTGGAGGAGAAGTTGTAGTTGAGCCAGGAGGTGGAGGCGGAGTGGGTAGGGGGGCGGTCGTGGATGTGGGAGTGGAATCTCAGGTCGGTGGGGACGCGGAGGACGACTTTGGTGGTGTTGCCCCAGACGGTGTAGGGGATTACTTGCTCGTTGTCGGCGACTGCGAAAAGGGGAGGGGGTTAGAGTTGGGGTTTCCTGGGATGGGGGAGGGTAGAAGGTGGTGCTTACGTTCTTGTTGGAGGCGGATTGAGCGGTCGTCGCTGAGCGCCCAGATACTGGTTATGAATCGGGTTTCTCCTGTTGAGAGCTTTTGCCGCTTGGTGACTACGCTGACTTTGCAGTTGGTAACGGCTTCGACCATGCGGAACTCTCCTGGCGTGTCTTCATCCGGTTGGGTGTATTCTATGGATGTGGCCTGACTGCGATGGTGAGGTCATTAGCGACGGTGAATGTGGCTGTGGTATGTGGTATGGAACTTACACCTCACAAAGGATCATGGAGTTGTCGAAGATGGCTTTTTCGAATAGTGCTTGTTGGCTGGCAGTCGTGTTTGTCCTTTTCAAAATCGCTGGCGCTGGTGCTGTAGCTGGTATGAATGAGTAACTTTCGGCACGGAGAGACGGTGGGTGACGCTCAGTAGAAAGGGCAGGCGGAGGTAGCATGGTTTGTAGGGGAGACATTGATCCAGTTGACCAATCGGAAGGCCTTCGTGCTGGATTGTTATCTTCAGGTTTTGTCATCACCGGTGGACAGCCAGGATTTCCCCGAGTCCGCTCGTACTGTGGAGGCGACTCGTGGAACGGTCGTATCGGATACTGGTACTCGACAGGTATGAGGCCAGATTCCCGACGATCCAGGTATGAATCCCTTGAGCTCGTGCTGCTCATGGATTTGACCTGCTCGGACCTCGATATAAATTCACTGCCGACGAGTTCCGGCGTATCTTCCGGAGTCTGCAGTTTAGATGGATCCGACGCCTCTTGCATGGGCTTCATGTTTGACGACTGAAATGAGTTCATCCGGCTCTTCTTGGGTTCAAGGAAAGGACTTTGGCCCAGCGATAACCAAGCTTCGGACCCTGAAGCCCAGATTTGGGGGGATGCTTCCATGCTACGCAAAGAGAGCATGAGGTGGTGCATCTCAGTGATCTTGATATTTAGGTCCCCGTGGAGCTTGTTGTGCATGTCGTCGACCTGCTCTGCCATTGGCTCAATTGTGTTCTCAAGCCGCGCGAGGGATTTGCTGCGATTTGGATTAGCCCGACTCTAGCGGTTCCAACATCCCATCCCGTGCATGAGACCCTGGTAACAAGGGCCATACCTTTGCAAGGCCTGCATGGTCAATGATATCGAGTTCACATGCACCTGTAACATGTTCCTCAAGGCCTGAATGTCGCCTTCCTCTGTCGTCCACCAGATCTTCTTGTAGTTCTTGATGAGTACCTGCTTCCACGACCGCTGTGCCGGAAGTGCGCCGCTTCCATCCGGTCTGCGTAGCTCTTGATACGCATCCACAAAGGAGTCGAGGCTATCCAGGGTATGCCTACAGCATTCCAAAATCTTGCCGAGCCCTTCCTTGATCTTTTCGTCCGCCCTCGCCATGATACTGTCGTCCTTGTCCAGAGTTTCAGCCAGGAGTGTAAGTGATTTGGTAAGACTGGTAAGCTCGTTTTCCACCTCTTGGAACTCGGCTGGAGCTCCAGCTCTGCCTGAGGTGAAGGCACATCCAATCTTCCATGCGAGCTGTGAAAGCATCATCACATCGCCAATGGAAGGGGAGAACGACATGTTGAACGGGGTTAGTTGTTTTCCACGTCGCAACGCAAGAGCCTTTAGGGGGTCGTAGCCGGAGGTTGGAGATGTCGAGTCGCAGGACCTTTGCAGAGTGGTCTCATTAGCAGTGCAGGATCGTGTGAAGGTCAGCGACGCCAGACACAAGGAAAGACAGCGCGGTGCAAAAGAAGTCCGCACAATGTCAGTCAATTTTGCAGCGGGGATGATGATGCCACCGTTGCGGCTCTAGGGTTGTGAAAGTGCCTTCGTGGGCTGCAAAGCTGCCAAGAGGGATCTCACAGTCATGACAAGCTGGCAGCCTGATCCTGGGCATGCCTCATGGCGGCAGGGGAGGTGCCAGCCCCCTATCGGGAGCCGATTGAGTCCTGCGTCCTGCGCCGTGCCTAAGGTACTGCTCCATGGGGGACGGGTGCAGCAGGAAGGGTCCAGTAGCAGTGATGGGGCAGCGTGCCGCATCCCGAACGAGCAGCTCGTTGGTACGACCGAGCACGAGTCCAAGGTCTCAAAGCCTTGGATTGGGGCCCACGTGCCGAACGGGCGGCCCTCATTGGCTGTGGTGTCCCGGCAGTTGAGCTCCTTTCAGCGGGCAGTGCTTCATGGCTTTGGGGCCATGGCGAAGACGAAAACCAAGGGGAGCGCCCTCGTCGAGACTCTGCCAACACTCGTCAAGTCGCAGGGTGGGCACGCTGCATTGATGTCAAAGAATTAATTGGAGAGCTGTGGGGGTTGGCAGGTGGGAGAATGCATGCTCCGAACGAAGCGATGCTCCACTCCAACGTGGCAGATTGCGCGTAGTCGTTAGCGCCACTCTTTGCACGCGCACCAGTGAGAGCTTCAGATAGAGGAAAAGGGCGTGGGGGAAGAGCGATCGCAGGTCTGTTCACAGAGCCATGGCCGCCGCGGGCCGTTGAGGTTGCAGACAAGAACGCCCGTCGCGATGTATGATGGTGCATCATCCTCAACCATCCACCTTTTAAGGCTGACGCGGAGCGCCTCCCGGCATAGCCCTTTCCATGCTCGATCCGGAAGTTTGACGGAATACTTAGCCTCAATATGCAGGTGGGCACAGCTGAAGAGCTTGCCCTCAGCTTTCTCATGCCCACACCGCAGCAGGCGCAGTCCAGTCTTAGATAAAAGATAAGTTTAGGCTCGAAACGCTCCAAGACGCAATGACCAAGGAAGGCTTTGAAGGGTATTTATGATAACCGCTCGATTAGATTATGCTACCATCTCGCCCCGGATAGGCAGTAGTGGTACTATTAGCAATGCAGATAGCCAACCCTCATCTGTCTAACCCTCTGCCCCATGCCCGGACGCCAATCATCTTTCACGCTGCCAAACCAAGCATATGCCAATGCCAATGCCATGCCCATGCCCATCCAACCCGTTCGACAAATGCAGCCAGCCCGTCACATTTCCCCCACCATCTCCAAGCACCCCTCTACCGCACTCTCTAAATGTCCCACTCTTTCCTTGAGCCCTTTATTCTCCTCCTTCAGGATGCTCACCACGTTCCAAGCCTCCGAGGCTTGGACGCCCTGGCAGTTCGTCCAGCTTTGTTTCAGAGGCGCATCATGCCCTTGTGTCAGTGCTCCACCGCCAGATGATCCCTTCATGCCCAACACCTGCTGGAACCTTGACGCGCGCTGCGGCGGCATAGCCGGCCTTGGTCTCGCGGGGGTAATGGTCAAAAACTCCGCTTGATGAATTTCCGGCGACGTAATGCTGGAGGCCGAAGATAGTGACGGGCAGGGGGAAGTGACGGCGTCGTAGGCTTTAGAGGAGGAGGAGAAGATGCTGGAATCGGAACTCTCGTCTTCAGATTCAAAGCCCGAATCGCTGGCTACACTGCTTCGATTTCCCTGCCGCCCGAACTTGCCTCCCTCCTCCTCCACACCGCCATTCTCACCCTCAGAACTCTTCACGAGCTTCACGCTTCGCTTTCTCGCTTCTTCCTCTTCCCGCCGTAGCTGCTTCTCCCGCGCCAGTTCGTCCACGAGATTCATCATCGCGCCGTCCTGCTCTGCCAGTTTGAGCGTTATGTTGTCGAGTTGCTGTTTCAGATGACGGGCACGGGTTTCCGCTTCTGAGAGCTCTTCGGCTTGCGCAGAGTATGAGGCCGTCAGGTCGTGCAGGGATGTGGTGCGTTGCTTGTAGGCGGTTTGTAGTCGCTGGAGTATGGATTCCGCGCTTTGTTGGAGGGACTGCAAGGACGTGGGGGATGAAGGGTCAAGGGGGCCTTGAGGGAAGAGGGCGGCGGTGATGTCTAGGGCGAGGAATTCGTCGTCAGGAGGTGCCGATAACTGTAGGGGTTGCGAGGGTGGAGCTTTGGGTTTGAAGAATGTAAAGCGGCTGGTGCTGATGTTGGGCGACTTTGTGAATAGTTGGGACGTTGATTTGCGTTGGACGTTGAGAGGCGGTCTGGAGACTGCTGGAGAAGACATTGTTTCTAGAGGATCCGCCTTCTCCTTGATAGGAGATGGTAGAACACGGAGGCTCACGGGCTCGGATTCACCTCTGAACCAGTCGGCGAGCTTGCCTCCCTTGTCTTCGATTCTGACCTGCCCGCTTTTGTCCCCGGTCAACGTCGATATAAATGACCACCTCTCGTTGGTAGGTGATAGTTGAGGTGATGGCTGAGGCGACCACTGGAAGTCCGATTCCTTCGAAGGCGACTGCAATGTCTTGTGCTTCGTTGAGTCTCGTGTAGGACTGGACGCTGTTGAGCGGATATGGAGAGCTGGAAGTTTAGGAAAGGATAAAATATCCGTAAGCTGGCGCTGATGGGTCCGTGATTGTTTCGGACGAGCCTTTTCCTCCATGGGCAGCTGAGGATCCTGTAGCGTCGGATTAGAAGTAAGAGCAGCCGGTGGTGCTACTAGAATGTCTTGGAAGCCATTGCCGAGGAGGATACTGGAATCCCATTCAGAGCGGAAGCTACCACTGGGATCATCTGTTTGAGAAGAAGACTTCGACCGCTTGTGGACGTTCGAGTCGTTGTTCGAAGCGGAGGGAAATTTGAACATCTGAAGGTATACGAGACTGCTTCTTTCGATACGCGTTCCTGCCGCGTTGGGGAAGACTCGAGCGTAAGAGGCAGCGAGACCCCTTTCGTCGATGGATCGAAGCTGGCGACGTAGAGAGTCGCTTCAATCCGAGATGAGACGAAGCTCAGCAGTTATCGGAGCTGAAGTTGAAGTTGTGTTTTTGTTCTTATGGTTGGGCGCCTGCGCTCTGGAATGCGCTCTGGAATGCGCTCTGCCACGCTTGAGGCTGATCAGCTGCAGGGCGGTTATCGATAAGCATGTGCCGATTGCGATGGCGATGGATCAGCTGCAACAACGGCGGCGACTGTTGTTCGTGATTAGATGGTGAGATGTATCCCGGAGTCGTGAGGCACTTGCGGATATTCAGGTGTCAAAGACTCCAAGATTGTTGCGAGACTGGAATCGACAGGAAGAGAGCACGGCGTACATCGAGTGGCTGGGCTCTGGAGTGGTGGTGGCTGTCCTGCCCTTTGGTGGCTGGGGCCGAAACAGGAATGCGATCCACTGCCCACGCGATCATCGATGGCTACCATGGTCCGACGGTGATCGGCTTCTACAAAGGCCATTATAATCATAATTATCGTTCCGGCTTGTCGAACAGTGGCCCGAATTGCTTCCCGTCCAATGAAGGGACATGGGCACGTGATGGGCACGTGATGGGCACGTGATGAGCCCTCAGGATGAAACTCCGTGTCTAACGTCATCTTCAGTACTCGGCACGTACGAGATGCGCGGCGACTCTCAAAGAATCACCACCAACACCACCATAAAACAGTCGGTGATAGTCTTGCGAAACCTCGATCTCGACCGTGGCTGCCGCCTTTGAGATCCTCACAACATCCTTCAAAATGAGTTGGATGGACTCTTGGTCCCGCCCGTCCAAGCATGCCGTCATCCCACCACCTCTCTACCTACTGCCAGGAGGCGAAGCTACTCCGTACTGCCACAGTTGCGGCCGGGTGATCGATTCTCGCAAATCCCAGACTTCCAAGTCGAAGACGGTCGTCAAATACTGCTCGGAGCGCTGCCGCCACAATAAGCCAGGCAGTATAGATCGACAGATTGAGGGCACATTTGTGGCCTTGCTGAACGGCAACGACCCCCCACACCTGGCCACCTCAACCGAGCCTGCGTCGGTACCACTGCCCCCGAAGGCTCCTCAAAAGAAGAAAGCTAAAGGCGACCCTCGCGTTACCATCTTCTGCAGCACCGTCGAAGTCCTCGTTTTCGGCTCCCGGCACGATCCAGAGAAGGTCTATGGGCGCAAGAAGAACAGAGCTAGGCGTGGAGTGGCAGACGGCGAAGAGTGGACGAGTGTAGATATGGACTCGGGTGCCCCATCTGCGGAGACAACCACTGGTGACACGGCAAGCGAGGGCAGTACGCGAGAAAGCCAAGAGCTTACAAGAGGAAGTGACGAAGGCGATAACGGCGCCAAAACTTCCGCTCTCTTCGGCGCTGGAAAGGTTCGACCGCCACAGTCGGAATGGGATGTCAACGGCAGTGTCGGTGGGGAGAAGGGCTGGGCAGAGCGGACAGAAGAGACAGAGGAGACGATAGCGAAGAGGAAAGAAGGGGACATGTGGGCGCACAGGCGGGAGATGGTGCGGTGTGCAGCGAGGCGGGGATGCGCGTTCGGTTTCGTGGGTGGAGGAGAACCAGACGGTGGGGAGGAAGCTGCGGGGACGAAAAAGAAAGGCAGGAAGAAGATGGTGGATGCAGGTGAGGATGGAGGGGGTGAGCAGACGGAGAGGAGGAGGAAATGCGAGGCGCTGATGAACGAGCAGGTTGTCGAGGCTAGTTTTGCGAAGGGGGAATGGGGGATACGGTGGAGGGAATAGGAGGGCAAGTACAAAGTCATCGTGAGCAAAAGATACCCTTAATTAAGACCTTTTTATCCATTTCATGCAAGGCTTGGCTGTGACCTTGTATTGTATTCTAGCTGAGGCGCTTGCCAACTAAGGGGGCCTCCACAGATGTCTTAAGCCTGCTATCAAAGTTAGGAGAAATCACGATCCGAACAACCAGGACGCCGGCGTACATAGGTCCGCCTATCGGGGGGATCGCTATCTTCCAGTATTCCCCCGGCGTCTATGTTCACATCTATCGAGGTTTATCTTAAGAGAAGCGAAGATGACGACTACGTCCACGACGTTATGCTACATCCCACTTCCAGTCCTTCCGACAATATGAAACCGGATTCAATCCATAATAAACGTCGCAGAAGCCCTCCGTATTGCACCATATAGCTACTGCTCTACCGAACCTAAACTTTTCCTGCAGGATTTCGCAGTGCTCTGAGCTTTGGGGATCCACTGCAGTAGAGGATCCATCATGAGGGCCCTCTCAAGCAGCTAATTCTGGCTGAGCATGATCAGCGCAAGGCTCGGCATCAAGGACTTGTTTTAGCGTCTGTCAGTGTGGCATTGATCTGAAGTCTCTAAATGATCGCATATCCCTGCGTGTTGACTGGTACCTGGTCATGGATGTGCTACGCCACGGCCAATGCTTCCAAGTATTACGCTCTTTTACACACTGTTAGAGGAGGTCATTCATAAGCCTTCATTGACTGTTGAGCGGTATGGACGCTGCGATACTATCGATCACAGTCCCCCTTCCGTACACAACAAACACTCGGAGTCTATCATATTTTAAGGCCTCCTCAACATCACCTATGATGTCTCGGCTCTCTCACGCCTTCTCCTATCCTTGGAACTACTTTACAGACGACCCATCTCTGGATTGCGCGCAGTATAGGTTACAGCAATGTGAATTCGGAGACAACAGCAGTCTGGCCTACAGTAACAACGCAATCAATTACGGACTCTCTTACATCGACAGTTCTCCCTTCCCAGCCATATTCGAATCAAAGAATCTTTTATAAAACTACATCTTATACCCGAACATATCACGCAGCCTTCATCGGGCTGTATACTCTGATGCTGAGGTTCAAATGTTGACCAACCGGGGGTTCTATGGCAATGAGTCTAATGACTCGCACCTCTCAGAGACCATCGTTTCCAGTGTCATGAATTGCTTAGTCGATTACTGTTCTGTCGCAACTTCTTGTACTCCGAGAAACACCCCGTGTACAAGCGCCAACTTGGGGCTCGACAGCACGACGTTATCTGCACAAGTCTTTGTTAATTGCTATGCGTTATTATGCTCGGTGAACACAGTCAACACAGATAACGCTGGCATTTGGGTTAGTAGAAGTGCTCGAGCGTCATACTGAAGCTTTTCTTGGTGTATTTATTCCATAGACAGTTATTGCATACCTCTCTCAAATTGCCTTGGGGATCCTCGCCTATTCATTCTTGACGTTGATTACATTATCGCGATATGTGTTTCGCAAAAGAGCGCTGCGGACTGAGCATGGTGTCATCTCCGCTGATCAGTTGCGGACTATCCTTCACAGATGGAGGAAGCATGAGGAGGCGATCATCAGCGCCTTTGTTGGATTTACAAGACGCAGTGCTTCTTCGCAATTTCAATTCAGATAGCCGCTCTGGTCTTTCTCAATGGGACCGATTCCGTCTCGAATTTCAATGATGCTGTCACTCTACTACCCATCAGTAGCATTTGATATGGTCCAGTAGCCTTCACTCTATGGATACTCTCGGGGTATGACAAAGTGACCTGGTACCTATGCATATTGTCGCAATGCAGCTGGCTAATGTCCAGCGTGGTCCTTGGAAGGGCTCCAGCTTTGACAACTATGCGGCTCACGCGGTGCAAGGCATTGCTATTGCGTCTTGTGAAATAGTCAACACTCCATTGGTTGCTTGTACAGCCAGCAATGACCTTACAGGAGATACCAACCTCTATACAAGGTTGAAATGGAATCGGAACTATTACGCCTGGTAGCCTCTGTGCGCGTTTACATCCTCTACATTATTCTCCGACAGATCTTTTTGAATCATCCCAGAGCACTCGTCAAGATTCAGTATCTCCTCCGCATCTTCCAGTTTCATACAGTCAGACTCAAGGGGGTCCTCCTCGAATTTGCTTTCCTTTATTTCTGGGCTACTATGTTTGGAACTACATATGGGGGATGGAATGACTACATTTCAGAGGGGTACATCGACACGTCAACCCGGGGTTTCGGATAGATCCTTGCCATCATAGTCTGGCTTCCAGCGCTTGCTGAATTCATATGGCTTGAGATTAGTTGGTAAGTCTTTATCCCACTAATGCATGAAACTGACAGCGAGCAGATGGGATGGTCAAAGGATCGGAAAACCGCCTCGCGAAGCCTCTCAAGGTGATAAACGGCCATGATGAGGACGACTCGCCTGCGGAGGCTCGAGATCCCAGCGGTCATGAGGAGAGTGGGACCGCTCTGCTCAACCTGCCAGCCATTCCCGCAAAGGGTCCAGCAATACCAGCGGAGGAGCCGTTGATGGACGACCGGGACCCTAGTCCGCCTACAAACGCCACAGGCTTAATTGTACCGAATACATCTGAAGCTGATGATCCGAGCAAAGCAGAATCAATAAAGCACCGGATGACCTATTAAGCCACTTTAGGCAGTTTGCAAATGCGGTTACGAAGTATGCAGTTGCATCCACTAAGGGTTTAGCCTTCTGAGCAGCTTTACTGGGAATGGAGTAAAGGGCCATCTGTGTTGGTTGTATCATACCTCCCTCTGAGGTGCCTCTGCATACTCACCTTTCAAAGAGCACTAACCTTGGCTGCTTTGCTGGGGAGCTTGCTTACAAATTCAGAAACGCCCTCTGTATGACTTTTCAACTCAATCTTGGTCAGTCCTTTCCACGCAGAGTACGTTAGAGTGGCATGACGGGAGGGGCCGTAGCATCGTAAACTAGTCGAAGTCATTGAGCATCTATACTTAAGGATACTATGATTCACTGACAAGATGACAATCCAAAGGCCTCTCTGGCCATTTATGTAGAATCTACGAGCCCTGTTATGCCGGTCCAAAGTACCGGTCAATATCTAGGAATCGTCCGCAGATAATTATCCGTGGGGACCCTCAGGCTACTCTCTGCAGCTCTATAATATAGCACCATCTCTCAGTTCCCAATCACAAAGTAGGTCCTTGAGACTCCTCCAGCGTAAGAGCCCTAATCAATTCTAACCAAGCTAGCGCTGCTGTCTCGCCCACGGAAGTCCAGGAATACAATGAGGAAACAGAGCAAAACAATCATGGATGACAAGACAATTGACTGCTTCCTTGACAATCTAGTGCTACGACATCATTGCGACTTCTCGAACCTCACCTCGCTAATCGCCCATGTCCTGAAGGATCCGCACACAGGGTTTACCGGATGTCCATTGTGCTCTGTTGGGGAACCAGGCTACCTTCACATCCGGCAACACTTTGATCAAGCTCTACCTTACACGTACCCAGGCCGCGAAAGCAAAAAGCTGTTCCAGATGCCGAAGTCTCTTGAAGGCCATATAACTACGATGCATACCGCGAAGCCGAAGTTTTCTTGCAGCATATGTGAGAGACCGTTTTCTTATAAAAGAGGACGGGACGACCATGGAAGACGCAAAACCTGACTTGTGAGAAGCAAAGTTGTCCAGACTGCGGAGCGCAGGTCCGCAAGCTTAAGCACCATCTGAGAAACAATCGCCCAAGCCGAGATAGGCTGCGCATGCCATGTCGATACCCCGAATGTTCACCAGCCTCTATGGAGAAGAGAGTGTTGCAAAAGCACTTCCACGCTTAACACGCCCGAGGTATGGAGATTGCACTTTGCCAGCAGCGCGGGGCTAATGGTTGCGATCTGTGGTTCTGCAGATGCCGCTCATGCCAAGAGCAAGAAGAGTTATGGGACGCGCTTAGTGAAGTGGCTGAGGATGGAATTGTGCACGCGCATTGCAGGACTCGTGGACAAGTACTCCTAAGCTTTGATGGGTATAAATTTCTCGGAATCCAGGAGGGGCCTCGTATGGATTTCTTAACTCGTTTGCATTTTTCGATAGAAGTAGAAAGCATACATTACTTATAGAAGATTAACTTACGTTGCCCGTCATGTTTGATGGGAGGTTGCCTAAGACATACTTCTAGCCTAGACAGTCAAGGACGTGGCCTCGATAACCTCCAGGCTGGAAAGTTAACAGAGGGCCTCCATGACGATTAGAGCAAACCCTGTACGATCTCATATTCTGTACCCGTACGATTCCGCCCGCAGCGCCGGCAATACATTCCGACAGATGCAAGCAACTTACTGCTGTGTGACCATCACAATCTTCCAAGCAGACAGACTTGGTGTGAACTTACCTGAGGTAGGATGCGTTGAGTAGGGGGTCCAAAATATCGAGAAATTTATGCCTCGGAGGATCATCAGGGCCATCTGTAACATTACCGACAGAGAGCATTGAAAGCATGCCGAAGGAAACAATGATAGAGAAAATAGAAAGTCGTCATTCCTGTTCAAGAAACTGAAGAGAATCAGTAAGGCCTGGAGGGCTTCTTATTCATATATTAACTGGACCTGGTGCATCATCTCATTACGCTAGCAAACATGGAGTCACTACACTTGGAGAATATACTG
Organism: Umbilicaria muhlenbergii; assembly: GCA_000611775.1. Lineage (NCBI taxonomy): Eukaryota > Fungi > Ascomycota > Lecanoromycetes > Umbilicariales > Umbilicariaceae > Umbilicaria > Umbilicaria muhlenbergii. The sequence goes on from KK106981.1 coordinate 1,226,031, forward strand.
CAGCGGGAGGAAACCCAGCACTAGTAAACAAGAATCAAGCGTATACATTTCCAGTACTCAGGTCAAGAGCAATCACATTGAGTGACATCTAAATACTCTGAGAGTCCTCACAGCGACCTAGGACAGAACCCGCGTTGTAAGCCTAGAATAGTCTAGCGTGTGTTAGGGCAAGCCTCAGCTAGCTGCTCGCTTAGCCTTTGGCTCAACTCCTATGCAGTTTTCCCCACGCCAGACCTTAGGCTAAAAAGCTTTTTAACCACCAAAGGCTCAGAATGATTGAATCAGCAGTGATAGAAAATTTGCAAAAAATATAATGGAGACGCGGGGAATCGAACCCCCTAGATTGAACATTTAGTATAATAGTTAACTGAGACTTATCAGGCTTAGTTTTGAACTTACGGACCACCTCTATTTGTTTCAATCATGTATATCACGCATGCTAAAGAGGTATTATACCACTAAACCACATCCCCTGGGAATTAAAGAAGCAGCGGCTTATTTTAATATATATTTCATTGTGTAATACGGCATTCACTAATTTATTTACGGAGACAGACTCCGGAAGATAATTAAAGCAATTAAAATACATAAATAAAACAAACCAAATAACTTTACAACATCAATAAATATAAAAGAGCACTCTTTTACTAAGTAACAATGTCAATTAAATTTATAAATAATGTAGTTAATAGTTCTGATATGTTTTTCATTTAAGTAGATAAGTTACCTCCGCTGCAATGCTTCTTAATAACTCAACAAGTCATAAACAATTATAAACGCAATAATTGTATAGGTTACATGATAATATATTATTTTAAACTCTCCTCACTCTCCTAAATGCTGAATTATGAAGGAGACTCTTTACTTGAAGTTGTTATTTATCAAGTATCATAATATTGCGCCTGCTGTTTTATCTATTGTGCTATTTGTCAAGATCGATCTTACATTAGCGTGTTTTACTGCTCTTATCCAAGGCTTGCTCTGAAGCGTCAAGGGTAAGTTGAGATCAGTCAGGTGAGCTCTTAGTTTATATAATTATTTAAAGTTGTGCGACATAGGGTTTTCTTTGTTTGTGGCGTTGAGGCATTCCTTGTATAACTGGCAATTCACTTCTAGTGTTCTACTGCTTGGCCTTATCAAGCAGTGTATTAAAGAGCGTCAAGAGATTATTTTCAAGTTTAACATCTATCAGTATATCGGAGACAAGCGAACATCACACACCTAGGTGCAGACATGATTGTGACAAAAGCACAAAGGCTCTTCAACAGCAAACGCGGTCAACCATTATTGTCAGCTACGTAAAGTGGGTACGGGGGAGATCCAGTCGTATCCTCTGCCCATTGGGTAACATGGTCGCAGAGCGCTTCATGAATTCTCCAAACCCCGGTACATTTAGGTACCGGGCATTGCAATATGTTAGGCATTGCAATATGTTAGGCATTGCAATATGTTAGGCATTGCAATATGTTAGGCATTGCAATATGTTAGGCATTGCAATATGTTATCATCATTAATGCGTAACGAGATTGTCGAGCGATCTGCGCAAGCCCACCTGGCGAGCTTGCTTAGGGGGTATTCGACCAACTAGACGAGGCGATGAAGATGGGATTGAGGCTGCAGCTGACTGCTGTAGTGTTTCGCCGTAGATTGCCCAATGCCCGTTGATTGCGAGCAACAACGGCAGTAAGAGAGGATTAGTTTAGTGGAGGAGGGGGAAGAAGATCCATCACAAACCCCTAATTGCAGATTCCAACCATCCCCGTTCTTCGGAAAAACACGCACGTTCGAGCTGTCAATCACTTGCGTTTCACGTACCTGAATCGCCGACACCAGCGCTCCCCAATGTCTTCCGCATATTTCTGGCTGCTGTCGAAGACGAAGAGAGACAGGTTGACATCCGCGGAATGCTGCAGGAACTGAGTAGGCCGAGGACATTCATTGTTACTCCATCGGCCCTCGAGATTGTGATCACGATCTTCTACTTCTCTTGGCGACGTTGACCGTCCCCAGCTTTTGAACAAGCGTGCCGACTTTGGCGTTGTGTGGCACCTCCTCAGAAGTGCTTCGCTCGCTGATTCTTGCTCCTCGGCCCCCATGTTCGTGTACCTGCGGTTGCCATTGAACACAAAGAGAGACACTTCGGTGTCCGCAAAATGCTCCAAGGACTGAAATAGGCCGATAACGTTCGTGGTCAATCCGTCAATCTGTGAGATTGTTACAACGATGTTTTTCTCCTCTTGAAGGCATTGGCTGACTCGCTGCCGCAAGGCCGGGAGTTCCAGTCTGCTCGATGTCCAGATGTTGGTGTTTGACGGGACTGCCATCAGGACGACCGGGGCCTCGACTGCTGGACATTGGCAGTTGCAGTCTAGATGCTTGCTGTTGTAAGGAACGATTATTTAGAGGCCAAATAAATGTATTGTATCTGCCTAAATATCGCCCAAATGATATAAATGAACGTGAGGAAGAAAGCAGAAACTCGAGGCTTTCAAGCCGTTAATATACATGTTAAGGAGCTTTTCGCTAAGCCAAAACATACGTACACCCATGACGTTGTCGAGGGGTTAGTCAGCGCCTTGGCACATTAGTGCCAAAACAGGAGTTTTCTTGAAGTTTTCTCAAGCTTTGCTTCGAGCTTTCCTAACCACCAGTTAGCAAGTCGAATGAAGCACTTCTTTGCTAATGGTCCCTATTCAAGTAATTGACTGAATTGAACCCATCCGTAATCGCCCTTCTTCATTGGAGCCGAAGGCGGGGCTGTCAACGCCAACATTGAATAAGCTAATACATTCAATTTTCCCCGAAGGACTGAGAAGGTCTCGAAGGACTGAGACAGTGTGAAGACCTTAAAGGAACAAGGCACCCATCAACAGTGTGAAGACCTTAAAGGAACAAGGCACCATTCATCAAAGAACTGAGTTTAGGAGAGACCTGACGGACCGTGACAGTCCTTGTTGAGTCAATATATTCAATACCTGGAGCATCATTAGCCCCTTTTCTTTTCTTCATGACACGTCAGTGAGCTACGTCACTGGATATTCTCCTCACCTCTCAGATACTGAAATAGAGAGAACCCTATTCTAATTCATGATCAAGGGATGATTACCGCTTATAGAACAATCTGAGCAGACCTCTCATCAATATCAACTCTCATTGAACTTACCTTTACGTCTGAAGAGCTTCAATCCACAGACCTTCCCGTCAGATCCAATGCATACAGCAAGGATGAGCCATTCCACAATCAAGTCATTTCACGGCCTTCAGGATGACAAGAAAGACTCAGAGGAATATCTGAAGAATGTGAAATTCTTCTACAACAATGATTACACTGACTCAAAAGTCTCAAATGAACCAAATCACAAAGAGATCACCTCATGAGTACTCTTCCGTCAGCACCTCAAGAGTGATGCAGTTAAATGATACTTTGACCTACCTAAGGCCACAAAGGGAGACTGGACTGTATTGAAGCAAACATTTCAAGAAGACTACAAACTGAAGGATGACAAGAAGGTGAAGACTTTCATGCTCTGACAGCAAGTCTCCTTATTGAGTCAATCAGATGATGAGATCATAGCAGCATACCTTAGACGGGTGAAGGACCTTTTCAGGAGACTGCCTGCTTGTCTTCTTATCATAGGTTTCAATGTAATGCAGGGAATGCAAGATCTGAATGAATGAAGCTGAATAACCTTTGAGTGCGCCAAAGATCAAGACTATACCTTCATGAAAGTTAAGAAGAACATCATAGCGGCTTATCAAGTTATTGATCAGAATAGCTCATTTGATGCAGAGTACACTGAATCAACAGGACTCTCAGGAGCCTCAATCAAATTATTTAAAGTCATCAGAGAGGACTGAAATCAGCAAATACTCCCTTTCATTCTACAAGGAATGTGAGCTCTAGCCACACAGAGTGAGATCATCATGAACACCCTGATCAGATCATTCAATCAAGGTAATGCTTTGTCATCCAGAGGACAAGAGGACTATAGAGGTGAGCATGAAGAAAACTGAGGAGGAGTTAAGGAGGTTAACTCAAATGTGAAATGTTTCACATGTGAGGAGAAAGGTCACTACTCATCATCCTGCCCTTACTTGAATCAATGACTCAGAGCCTCAAGTTGAGACGCTCCCTTCACAGCTCCTTCAGCAATCATGGCAAGAGCAGCTCTCCCAGATGACTATAACCCTTAATATCAGCAAGATCAATGAAGTGATTCATCATCTGATGATTACTCATACTATGATCAAGAGAATCAAGGATCTGAGTATAACCTAATTGCAGCATTCCTGCTGATGTCATCAATGCTGACATCAGCACTGAACCCAGCTCTGGCAGCAGTTACTCATGAAGGTAGAATTCAAAAAAAGGGTGTGACACAGCAGACCACACAAGAAAAAGCTATGAATCAATGAAATGCCTGAATCAACAATGAATACCAACGGTCTCAACAGCCTGTCAGCGTTCACGCTCAACCCCTGATAATCCTCAATCAACATCTAAGTAGACGCTTGAATAACAAGAACCTGTCACTGTTGAGTGATTCAGCACAGTCACAAAATATGACAGTTGAAGAGGAGTATGAATACCCTTCTGAGTCTCCTGTCATGAGGGCGCCTCAGGTGAAGGTTGAAAATAATCATGTAAAGAAATTGATCCACTCAAGGCAAATCAAGGTGCTGGACCCTATCCGGGCCATAAAAGGCGGTCAATGATTCAACATTCATCAGGTTATGAGTCTGAAAGTAACCCTCTCATTGAGTCAATTGCTTAATGAATCACAGCAACTCTGAAGGGAATTCACCTTTAACCTTCAGTCATCTACACCAAGATATCAGGTGAAGAGGGCAACCAAGGAATCAATCATATCTGAAGCAGCAGTGAGTCATGACAATGACTCATCACCCTCAACAGTCATTAGCATGACCTTGCCAGATGATGGAGAAACATCCTCTATGTTTTGTATCACCTGGCTCAGATCAATAAAAGCCTCAAGAACCTTGATTGATATCAGTTTCATTGTGAACATTGTAAGTGAACGCATGTTGAATCAACTACTCAAGCAGTTGATTCATTCAGACGGGCACCTCAATATCAACTTGACTGATGACAACAAGTGCACTCTCCACAACTATACTTGGCTAGACGTCAACGTGAGAGGGGTGAAGGTGATGATTCAGGCCTACATTCTCTCAGTTACCACATATGACCTATTATTAGGCCTTAAATGGCAAAGACAAGTGAGGATGAACATCAACTTCAGTGAGGAAGAAGTGTCTATCCAAGATATCAATGAAAAGGTGGTAATGATTGATTGCTGAGTAGCCTCAATTGAGGTCCTTAAGCAAGTCCCCATTGTTGAGATAGGGAAGGAAGATGATGATGACAATGAGAATGACCTCATTGAATCAATCCTTAATGAACCAGAAAAAGACCAGCGCTGAGCAGGGATTCAGGCCCTCATCAGTGCAAACCTGACCCTGATATGAAAGAGGCAAGCAAAGCAAATCAGCGTCAGGCCCTCAGATTGATAATCACAGAGTTAATTCAAGGAGAAGGAATCAAGGAAGGAGATGAATCACTTGAGCAAGAAGATAAAATCTATGATGATGAGGATTCCTCAAGAATGATAGCTCTGACACTGAAGGATGAGATCTTAGGGGAACATGAGAGAAATGAGTCAGCAAAGCAAGAATCTCAAGATGAGTATCACACCTCATTCTTGTTGCGGACCATTGAATGATTTCTCACAACAAGGCGGCCGCAGCCAAGACAGCTAAGTGAGGAAAGTGAAGAAATGATCACAGATTGATTCAATGAATCAGGCATCTTCATAGGATCAAAAGCAGAAACAATGAAGCAGAGGTTTAAAGCTAGATGACTGCTGTATACTTGAAAGGACTGCTTTGCCGCCATCATGCAGGAAATTCAACCAACTGATCTAATAGAGCATTCAATCAACTTGACCCCTGACGTGAAGTCATGCAGAGGGAAACTACCTCAATATACCTCACAAGAGAGGGAATTCGCAAATCAAATCTTCTCAGAATTAGAGGAGGCAGGCATTATTGCTCAAATGAGTAGTGATTGAGCAGCAAGAATCAAATTCCCCTCAAAGAAGAAAGAATCTGATCAGCTTAAAGTAGTACATAACTTCATCCCAGTCAACAAATGCATCATCAAGTCAGAATATCTGATGCATCAGTTGAAAGAAGTGCTGAAAACTCTGATCAAGCTGAAATCTTCCTGCTATTTCAGCACTGACGCTTCAAACAGTTATTGAGCTGTTTCAATCAAACCTGAAGATGAGTATAAGGCTGGCATCATCACCTCACACGGCCAATATGCATACTGATGAATGAGTCAAGGCCTCAAAGGTGCTTCACACACCTACTCTCAGTTTACAGACTTAATTTTTGAGTCAATACCTTGAAATGAATGCACCAAGGAGGCCAGAATGCCAACTATTATCAGGAATCATGAGAATGTAGCAATGACCTCATTTATGAATGATCATGCAGCATCAGCCACTGACTTTGAAATCCTCTATTAATTTCTGAAATTCAGCTACTTCCTGAGGGTAGCATTCAGACTGATATACCTCAATCCTCTCAAGACTGTCATATTTACTGATAGCCTGAATCTGTTGAGCTTCACTGGTGAGCCTGGAAATATCAGACCCTCTATAAAGCATCATGAGAAAATTTCAAATTGATCAAAATCACAGAATCAGGCGCAACTGAATGAGTTCCTTTACTTAACCCCCTTCCTCTGGAATTTCATACCAGGATGAGCGGAGCATGTACTCATAATGAAGCAAGCATACCTGAAGCAGGTAGCTGCAGACTCAGTCAAAGAGAAAGTGAAACCTGATATTGAGGACTGTGATGAAGATCTCACAAAACCCGCTTGATTGAAAAGATTGCATCATACCATCATATGGAAAAAATGAGTGAAATGAATAGGCTCAAATGATTTCATATGAGGGGAGGAACAGCAGAAATCCTTTGATCACATCAAGCAGAGCATATCATTCAATGCCATGACTGAAGTGGACCTCAAGGTCCAGTACCACCTCATAACTGACACAAGCAAAAACTGTATCAGGGGGGTATTGTTTCAATTGCAGGACACCCTGATGAATGAGGACCTAACATTAAAGAATTGAGTAAAGGTCAAGATCATAATGTTCCTGTTGTATCAACTGAATGACGCTGAAACTCGCTATTCAAACATGAAAAGGGAATGTTTGACAGTAGTGAGGTGCTTAGTGGAAGTCTGATGATTAATTATGAGTAACAAATCTCCTGTAATGATCTATACTGACCATCAAGCGTTGAAGTCTATACTCACTCAAGGAACAGACGGTCATGGATGCATAACAGCATGACAAGATTGATTGAATGAGTATGACTACATCATTCACCACCAGCAGGCCAGCGATTCAATGATAAACATCACAGATGGATTGAGCTGACTATCAGTTGAATTAGTGAATGAATTCACCTCAGAAGACTCTTCATGCATGGTCATGCTCATACTCCCTGACAATTGAACCACACACACCAATGTCAGACCGTTGGTTGATGGATATGCAGAAAAGAAATGGCAAAAGTTTAATGAGTCAAAACTAATGAAGTGAATAGTTCAATACCTGAGGTTCAGAAGAGAAGGTCTCAGAGAAATTCCTTAAACTGAACTGCATGCACTTATGAGGAAGATTTCAAGATACAGCCTCACAGACAGATCAGGTCAACTGCTTTATACAGAAACAAATGAGGTTAAGTCACTGTGCCTGATTGAAGAGGAAATCCTCAAAATTCTATCATACATGCATGACACCTGTGAGCACTACAGTGATTTGATCACCTTGAACAGGTTAATTGATGAAGCATACTGACTGACTTGAGCTCATGATGTCAGGGCATGATGCTGCTCCTGTTCAACTTGTCAGCTCAAGGGGCATAAAATTGAAAAAAGGGAATTGAGGCATCTGCAGCAGTTTGAACTCATGTCAATGATAAGTATTGACTTCCTTAAATTAATCAAGTCAGCCTGCAGTGCTACTGAGCATAAATACATCCTTCTGATGATCAATTATTATACTCAGTTTGTTTGATTGATGTCATACAAGTTCTGCACATAAGCAGAAGTTGCTGACCTTCTCTGCAATCACATTGTTCTCATATTTAAATGAGCAAAGGTGATCTATAGTGACAATGAATCTCACTTTACTGGGAAAGATATCAAGGCGATATTCAAAGCTCATGAAGTAACTCATATGACAGCATCAGTAACTCATCCATCATCAGTCAGACTGATTGAATGAAATGTTCAATTGATGCTATCTCAACTATGAGTGAATTGCATAAATGCAGCAACATCAGACACCTGGTCTCAGTATATACTTGAAATCACACTGAGCATCAACACCTGATTGATTCAAGTTCACAGGTACAGTTCAGCTGAACTTCTTTTGAGGTATAAGCTGAGATTGGCTCATTTTGACACACATCCGCTTAAGCTACCAACATGGACTGATGAAATGAAAGTGGAAGTGAACAAAGCCCATGGCCTCTATGTGACTATTAGAGATGAAAACTGAGGATGTGCTATCAACTCACTAACAACGCATCAAGGAAAGAATGAAGCAATGTGAACTACAACTCAGGAATTACCCAAAGCTGAGGATCTGATGTTAGTGAGAGATACTCAGTTAAATAATCAGTGAGGAAGGAAATTGAAAGCAAGATGAAGAGAACTGAGGATACTGATTTAAACAATGAAAGAGAATCTCAGTGGCTGGACAAAGATACTTTATGATGATGGGAAGCTCAAGAGATATCATATGCAGGACATGAAGAAGTACATAGTCTGACTTCAAGCTGAAAAGAAAAAAGAGATTCAAACATATGAGCCATTGAACAATGATAACCAAGATGATTCAAAGCTCATGGATGAAACAGCAATGGCAGCCTTGCCACATTCATTCTATGGCACCACCCCTACTGTTCAAACGGAACAAACTGGAATGAAGTATGCAGGAGTACTGAGCCAAAGGGCAGTGATACTGCCAACAACAACATACTGAGTGAGCTCAGTATTTCATGGTAATGGGGGGGTGGTGCTACCATGAATGCCCTCAATACAACAATTGCTCATGCTCATGATTGCTGCTCACAATTGCTTACACTTACCTATCACTAGACTGAGCTCCTGACTGAGCTCCTGGCATTCACGCTAATATGAGCTCATTGCATCAATAAAACTATCACATCATTACCCTCTACATCCAGGAATCACGGCGGAGGAGTTTAACCTTACTTAGCCAGATCTGATATGACGTCTGATGATGAAGTTCTCTCATATGACGTCTGATGATGAAGTTCTCTCATATGACGTCTGAAGATGAAGTTCTCTCATATGACGTCTGAAGATGAAGTTCTCTCAGCCTTACCTCACTTAGGGTGATTCAAATGATGAGGTGATGATAATTCAAATCTGACTTCTACAACCACCATTCCACCACCATTTCTCCATCATAATCAGCCACCATGACCTACAAATAGGCTCACAACACCCTTTAATCATCAAAGCTTTAGGTCACCAAGCCCTAGGTCACTTCTGACAATGATTTCACCTCAAACTCACTCAAAGATCAGTCTCTGAGCTCATGGAAATCTCACTTCAAACCCTTCTTCAAAACCTGCCTTCAAACCTCACCTCACCTCACTTCACATCATTAAAGGAACGCCTAACATAGGTGTCCTGATTCAGTCAGATAAAAGAAGCTGTTGCTCAAATTCAGGAATAATCATCACCAACTTATGAGTCATACGCTTTCATCAGATTAGCTCAACTGATTCACAATGTCAAGCTTCATCTTGATGAACCGCGCCTCAGGCGCTTCTGTGAGCAACGCTTCAGCAGACAAACTTTCAGTCAGCAGGGCAAAGTTCATCAACTGCTTCACTGCTATGAACGCCACTGATAAGACTGACTTGACAGGATTGATTCAATGCCATAAAGATGCCCTCATGAACCCTGCTTCAGTCAGAAATTCCACTGAGCAGGAGAAGGTGATCCACATTAAGCATGTCAAGTACTTGACATCCTGCTTCAATACCCTGACACGTGAGGATGAATGTCATGAGTACTTCACTCACTTCCCTGGCCAGATTAGAGAGATTCTTGAGTATGCAGTGAATGACTCATTGTCCCCTGACCTGGACGCCTATCATACCAAGAAAGGGACCGGGCCTGGTGTCTCAGATGAGGCAAAAGCAGCAAAGGAAGCAGCAACCAAGGCTGTGAAGAACACTGATAAGCTTGTGAGGAACATCATTAGGGCAGTGCTCAAATTGATCAACTCTCATCATGCTGCTTCATTTGACTCAGAGGAACTTGAGACCTCAGCATTGATGAACTTGAAGGCTATGTTTTTCAAGGGTAACTTGAAAAAGGGAGTGATCTTGAGGATCATGAGATTGAACTCAGAACTCAAGCGTGTTGTTCTCAGGTCCTTTAACAAGAATGAGTCAATCATGCGTCACCTCATCAATTATGACATTAGCGGTGTGAAGATTCACAAGACAACTGATCTGAATTACCCTCAGACCCGTGGATCTACAATCAGGCGTGAGGATATAAAGTACTGCGTGAATTGAGTCAATGCGCTCAGAGATGAACAAGGGGAGGAAGCACTCATCTTCAAGAAAATGAGTGAAAAAGGCTGGACATCAGGGTGAGGGTATCACGACTTTCACCATATAATTTCCTCAAAGCAGTGGAGAGAGCAGTTGAATGAGTTCAAGAAGTGTCTACACCATGAGACTGAAGGAGGGGCCTATGAATCAGCTCAGATCTTCAAACGCCAGAAGATTACGGGGGCTGCTGCCATCAACTACATCATTGCAACCTATACTCAGATTGCCCCGCTGATGACCAAGCTAACCATGGCCAGACGTGCAGCAGAGGCAGCACGGAGCTTGTCAGAAGCTGAGCAGCTGAAGGCGGCTAATGAGTACATGATTGTTCTGAACCAAGTACTGGACCAGACAGTTGTGGTTGTGGTGAAAGCTAGCAAAGATAGTGCCACATGGAAAGGGTAGTTTGATTGGTTCAATTGGCAAATGTGAGCACCACCGAGGGCGGCGGTCTTTTCAGGGAGGGGGAGCCTGTCGAGGGGTTAGTCAGCGCCTTGGCACATTAGTGCCAAAACAGGAGTTTTCTAGAAGTTTTCTCAAGCTTTGCTTCGAGCTTTCCTAACCACCAGTTAGCAAGTCGAATGAAGCACTTCTTTGCTAATGGTCCCTATTCAAGTAATTGACTGAATTGAACCCATCCGTAATCGCCCTTCTTCAACGTGACTGCTTCTCTTGCTAGGAACCCCTGCCCCAATGACGTCTGCTCGGCGGCGAATCGGCGAAATTCAACACTTGCGGAGGTGGCATTGTTTTCAGCAAAATGCTTGGATATCTTGATATCGTGCCTCAGGCCTGCCTTTGTCCCAATTTTTCTGGGTACTGCTGTAACGTACTACGTTAATTATGGCCTTAATCTCCTACTCCTCCGTCATCCGTTAGATCTTCAGCTCCCTCCCGGTATGAATTGAGATTTGATGGCTGGCATCCTGGCCAAGAACGTCTTGGGAGCCCCTCGGAGGTAGATGGTGTACGACGTACGATAAAAGTACCTTTTGCCTTTTGCATTTTGCATTTTGCCTTTTGTCGATGCCCACGCTGGCCAAAGCTTTGACCAAATGGTGGCGCAAGGCTTGCGGGTGAATATATATATATTATATACACCCCGAACTTAGGATTGGGGATTGCCGTTTTCGTTAGGGAAAGGGAGCACGATTGAACCTATTGTGTTTTATACGACCTCCAACACCGCCGCTTTACTCCCGCGCTAAAGCCCGTTTCATCGTCTTGCTCTCCCATGCTCCCTCGATGCTCCCTCAATGCTCCCCCCTGCTCCCTCTGTGCTCCCCCGTGCTCCCTATATATATTATATACACCCCGAACTCAGGATTGGTGATTGCCGTTTCCGTTCGGGAAGGGGAGCAGGGCCGCTTTAGAGGGAGCACCAAGGGAGCAGAGTGGAGCTTCAAGGAGCAACAGGGGTCCCATACTATGTGAGGGAGCAGTGTATAGGGAGCCTAGATTAGTTACGCTCAGCTCGACTTCAATTACCTATGTTATTTTTTAAATATATGAGGCCGCCTGCTGCCTAGCGCTGCGTATACTCATTCTAGCTCACATCGTATTTACAGTAGAGCTTCCTTCTCGCACTCCACATGGGAGATGTTTGAGGCAGCGTCTGAAGGTACGGACGGAAGAGGTGTTGAGTCATTTTGACTTGCACAATATCATGTTTTACATCTCATTTAACACCGGAACCAGACATGATCCCTGGGGAGCTCTGCTCAAAACCACTTCTTATTCCTCGCTGGTTGAACCCAGCTGTGTTTACCAATCTAAAAGTAGAACGACGTGTCTCAGGTGGCGGCGGATGATTTCGGTGACTCACACTACTAGAAAAAGTTGTTAGACCAATTAAGGAGCGGACGGCGGAGAGGCAGCTTTTTCCATATCCCGTCCCTATTGATAGCTAAACTGCGTCCCATACACATTACAGGTAGCCCAACCGTACTCAAGGATAATAGCGTAATACCTGACATAACTAGTGCTTTCGTTAAGGCTAGCAGTGTTGAGGTAGAGGTTGGACTTCCCAGCTCCCACCTAAGGGAAGAGTTAGAAGGCCCTTGATTGTTTAGATTGCTCCCACTACCCCAAGAGCCTCCCGCCGAGTCTTCCTAGCCAGCCGATACTCTCCCGACGTAGCTCTACCCTATATATCATAGGATTCCCTGTACCCAAAAATCGTATAGCAGCAATCTTCCTCCGCCCTCTGATTTGGGTTTTTCACGATGTTCCCAGCGTAATTGCGATAGGGACCAATCCACTCCTTGCTCCCATCGCTGTGCTCCTCCACATTGCCACAAATCCTAGAGCTCTATTATAGGAATGCTCTGTTACATCTAGCGTCTAAAGTATACTAATAGAAAAAGACTTTATAAGCTAAATATCAGGACTCGGGATTATGTGGTGGGAGCGGAGCCACATCAACAACAAAGGGTATCCTCAAGAAGATGCAGGTGATTGTGTAGCTTATAGGGCCTGAGATGGCCGACATGTTTTCGTTGGCAGTAACAGCCATTAGAGTACTGTTCCATCGGCCTCCAGATCAGTACACTGGTCGGATCTGGGCAAAGAGTGAGAGCACAGCAATCGGAATCAGCCAAACGAAGTGAGACAGGAAGGCTTTGATTCTTCTACTTAACTGCTCTCTTTTAAGAGGACCACAGGGGAATATTAAGGTTCAAGTTCTTCATCCCTACTAGGTACTCCTCAAACTAAGAAGAACAAGAATCAAAGCATTATTACAACTGAATTCTTAGCTACAACTTCGGATGAACATGCTCCAGCGCCACCCGTAGCTGTCCTCTACGCCATAACTACTTCCACTGTGCCTTGCCGATGCGCTTGGTACCTTGTGGAACGTATACTTTGACCATTGGTCTTGTGTTTTCTTCACGCAGCTCGAATGGAATTTTCGAACTCATCCCCTCATGGTATATATCTAAGTGAATCCCACGACCATAGGTTTTCCAATCGAGACTCAGCAATTTAGGTTCACCGCCAATGAAGGCCCATTTGGAAGCGATATGCCGTTTTCGTATCCGCAGTTGACACAAAGGTTCCATCTCTCCACTATCAGCGTTCACCGGATAGTCAAGAGAACGCTTTGGCTCCCAAACGACAATGGTCAGGTAGTAGTAGTCATGATGTGGGTATCGTTTGAATTGAATGTTGAATGTTGTGGGGATCGAAGCGCCCTGTCATGCTTTAGCTACTCCATGACCCCACATGCGAACGTAGACCCTACCGTTTCTAGCAAACGTGCAGCATCAGATCCCGACCGGGTTTCTAAACTATCGTCGATCCAGGGCATCTTCGACTTGCCCGCCAATTCGTACACTCGTTCTCCACAGACGAGACCTAAGGAGAACTTCTCGAAGATTCCTCGAGGCGGTACACATAGACATCCGCCTTTCGAAACCGCGAGCTCTCTAGCGTGCAGGTTAGTCAAGCAGCCCTCGGCCGGGAACGGAGCTCCCTACGGTTCTTTGGCGATTTCGATCTTTGTCTTGGAACATTGATTGAGGTATAGTGCTGGATGAAAGAGTATTTCCTTGAACGAGTTCCGTGCGGCTTCGATGTGAAAATACCCTCCGCAGCCGATAAGATGATCCTTGCGAAGTTAGTAACCGCTTTTTAGAAATACGTAAACACATCCGGTGCTTACCAAGGGTTGTCCATAATTCTGGATCGCATCAAGGACTGCCCGCTGCACAAGCGCTAAGGGCTCATGGAGTATGTCTTGGAGATCCTCCCTGTACACTCCTCAAAATCGAAGGACAGGATCAAGCGTCAATTCTGACCTTACCTGGTCATTTCCAGTTTTCCGTTGTGGATCCTGGCAGCCTCGTTGGCTGCGACCTCTGCCGGGACCGGGAGAAAACGGGACTGATAACCGACAACAGAATGCTTTGTGTCATGCCATTCTTGGCCCTCTCGCAGGTCGCGTGAGATTCTCGCGGTATCCAAGTGAAGACTGGGTACTAGGGACAGTCGCTGTTCAACAAATACCTGGAAGGCAGCATCGATATCAGTACCACCGGTTGCTTTGCCCTGGCAGCTCCAGTCGAGATCAAATCGTATCAGGTTTCGAGCGTCAGTGACGGCCTTCACGACTGCGATATCTGTAGTAGCCCCGCCAACATCACAAACCATAATAGTATCGCCATCCTTCACCTTTTCCGCTATCTGTCCAGCTACGTACAGTGCCGCAGCTTGAGCTTCACTATACGACAAGGTCACCCGATGCGAGCTTCCGCCATCTTGGAACCCCGCTTCTACTATGCACTCTCGGAAACTCTCGATGTCTGCAGCAGTCCAAGTCGTTGGCCACGTGAATCGAAACTCAATGTGCTTCATCTTCCAAGAAAGAACGTTCAGACTTCTCGAAATCTCTGCCTGTACCTTATCGTACAACTTTCGGAGGTAGTCGATGTACCATCGTCGTATCTCCGAGTCAGACTTGGGACGGAATGTTGCCGAAGATTGACATGCCGCCTTCAGGTATACGGAGTTCAAGTATGGCTTGAACCATTCTACAATCCTAAAGTTCCTTCTCTCGGCCAGCGTCTCCGAGTTCTTGGTGGCTTCGAAGCCCCATGCGATGACGCGACCGCCCCGTGGGCTCGAATATCCCTCGTATTTGAGCACAGTTGGCATCTTCGTGCGTAGTCTGTAAGGCATATTCTCACCGGCTTCTTTCACCCAGCTCATCCGGGATATATCTTCGTGCGGCGGGAGGGAGTAGGCCACGCCTGATATGTCATTTATTGCTATCGAGGGTTGAGGAGCAAGACGTACCCGTTGAAGTCGTTCCAAAGTCGATGCTGATGATAGCATCGATAGAGTCTTCGGTCATCGCAGCACCAAATTATATTTGACACGGCTTGATGGTATGTATACCCTTGAAGGAAAAGTTATTCTTCTAGACGTACCGAACACTGGGGGGTTTGCAACTAGTCGCGATGGCTAAGTTGGGAGACTGAACGAGGAGAAATTCAGGAAAACGCGAAGCAATAACACCAGAGGCAGCTATACTCCGGAAGCATATAGCTAGGACTTCACACCAGGTCTTGAATACCGGTGTGGCGGCCCCGACATCAGTACTCCCGAGACATTTGCCGGCAAGCTTCACAAGCATATTGATTCTTGTAAGACTTCTGGGACTTTCTTCGTACTCCCGGGGACATTTGCCGGCAAGACCCACAACCATGTTGATATTCGTAAGACTTCTGGGACTTTCTTCATACTCCCGAGACATTTGCCGGCAAGCCTGACAGGCAAGTTGATTCTTGTAAGGCTTCCGAGCCTTACTTCGCACTTATACTCACACCTTGAAATGGGTCAGTCTTCCCGAGACTTCAACCTGTGAACAAAAAGCGAGTACAAAGAGAAGTTGCGCTATGCATTATCTTGTTCTTGGTTGGGTTTGATGCCCAGATGCAGCTAGAACCGACTGAATCATCTTCAGTCTTCCCGAGACTTCAAGCTGCGAACAAAAAAGCGAGTACAAAGAGAAGTTGCGCTATGCTGAAAACGAAAAGACAATCTTTATCTTTGTCTTGGTTGAGGTTGATGCCCAGATGCAGCCGAAACCGATTGAATCACCATCGATTCTTTGTAGTCTCGAATTCATGCGGCTTTGTCTTTACGCGTTATAGGCACCTGTACGATAGATTACTTTTTTATATCAAGTAACCACGTCCCATCAGTCCCTGCCCATCACTGATCCCGACCTTCGTTCAACATGCATGGACCTCGTTTGGCAGGAGTTCTGACCGCGGTGGCTGTTGGGCCAATCCTTATAGGCTTTCTGCTCCTCTGGACCTGGGCGATCTTCAAAAGGCGCAACCAAGACCTCAGCCAGGACCCCGAGGCAACCGAATCGCTACCGTCAAACGAACATTATTTTAGTCTAAGAAGAATCTTCGCTGATCCTCCCTATGATGAGTACATCGAAAATGCGATCGGACAGCTGCGAGTCCACTTGAACTGCATCGCCGGGTACTGTTCGAAGAATTTTAGCAAAACCTCTCAAGCAATACCACTTTCGCGGCTCCAAAGTCACCTGCACGAATTGGGTGATGGAGAGCATCGACTGCCAGCAGAAAGACTTGTGAAGCTTGTTCCGGGGCAAGTCGATACTTTTGTCAGCCACATAGTTATCACTACAGTGATCGGGGCAATCACGGTCAGTGAGAAGACTCATTTGACGATATTGCATCAACCGTCCGTTGCGCTGTTGGCGGACGTCAGCTCGCATGGGGACCCAGATGGTAGGTTCCGACCCTTTCACCATTGGAAGCTGCTGCTAATTGTCCGGCATAGATCACGACCGGAGTACCGTTTCCGCTCACCTACGAGAGTGCATGGCATTTCTGCTTCCCTCCGAGATGTCGAACCAGAAAGCAACGGATCGCCTGACCGATCTGTTGACCGATCTTATTGGGGACTCACTCGGCTTTCACGCGAACGACGACGAAGAATTTCAACTAATGCTACGCGATATCTTTCAGGCCGCGATCAAACTGGGCACATACTTCTTACGTCATCCAGCAGAGCATCGCTTCGACTGGGTTATCGGTGACCCCCAGAGCGAGGAACAAGTCATCGTGTTTCCGAAAATAGTAAGGGCGACGGATTTTCATGGTCAAATGGGACTCAGACCTTTAGTCTTCGAGGCTGGAATGGTCCGCAAGCATAAATAAGGATTCGTTAGACGTCGTATATAGTGAATGCCAAGGAAAGCATCATTGAACCAATGATGATGTTGTCCGCTTAATAACTTTTCCCTTTTGTAGTATTGCCTAAGGTACGACATAATCATGCACGTGACTACCTACATCTTCGGAATTGAAGTTATTCCGGCGCCGCTTCGCTTAGTCTGTTCGCTAGTGCCACTTGTTTTGACACCCAGCCAGAAAGGTCGCAAAAACACACTTAGACCACAAAAGTAGCGCCAATAGGAATTGAACCTATTGTGTTTTATACGACCTCCAACACAGCCTGCCACTGGATCTTGGGAGAACCCCCTTTGGGGCTCATCTGGTCACGGTCAATAAACCAACCAGCGATCATACGTATATATCCACCAGTCCGCCGATTCGGGTTCCGTAACCAAGACAGCTTCGAGTCAAAAGGGGCTCACTCTTTCACAGGCTATCCTCACTCCTCCATTGCAAACAGCTGTCACTCAGGGTTCAGTTCCATATAAGCGTTCAGACCGATCGATTCCACAGATTACACCGAGCGGCTATGATACAGGATTGCTAGATATACATGATCATCCATCTGCTTTCCCTACGCGTTTTCGTAGTATCTCTGCCCGAGGCTGTGGGGCAGATCCTCTTCCGTGAGTGTCAACACCAAGGGCGGGCGTCTCGGGGGTTTACTGGTGATACAGATTAGTGAGAGTGTCTGGGTGAGCAGAAGTCGCCCAGGTCATACCTTCTGGCCAGCTGAATCAAGTTGATTATGACGTTCAGCTGCGTGCCACTTGCCGACAGTCGATGGCTTAGCCTGTCAGCTTCTCTCGGGTCGAAACGTAATCTCCGCCAAAGTGCGGCCAAGGCTTTCCGGATCCCGACATCATGCAGCTCGAACGACGATCCTGAATGGGCGTGCAATTTTATGAGTAGGTCCTTACAATCCACCTTCCAGGCAGCCAACAGCTCTTCTTCGCTAGACGTGAGGTTGCGATCGAGATTGTCCAGTAGTGTCTGAATTGCTTCGAGGTTGTTGATGGCGCTATCAAAAGCCTTGGTGTAGCTCCTCGCGGCTTGGAAGTTATCCTTGAGAGCTTGTGTGTCGTGAATGACCTCCACGATGATGCTAAACACGTCCATCGTATGTTTGATTTGATAAAGCGGATTGGTGACTTCGAGCCCTGTAGCAGTGAAGGAGGGAACCTTGCCGGGCACCCATAGCCTTTAAGTCCATGTATGCTAAGACAATGGAAACTAGTAGTATTCTGGCAAAAAGTGCGCCAACTCAGGTACTTGTTGTGTTTCATGGCTGGAACCAACGATAAGGCTTTCGGGATGCTGTGTATTCGAAAAAGTCCAACGACGAAGGGCATTTTCCTTGAAACACCGCTAGGGATGCTTTGCTTTTGTCGAGCACCTTCTTCGGGCCTGGAGGAATGGATTCATATCGAAATGGGTGATCTGTGCGAAGATTTGAGGTGCTTGGAGGCCGTAGAGAGACTCGTTTGCTGGTACAGCACCACACCCCATCCTGTGGTTCTTTGTTGTCTCCACGGTACTCGGTCCTTGGTGGCTGAATCTGCTGAGAGCAAGCTACTGTTATGAATAGCCAGCTCCATTGTTTAGTCGCATTGATGTTAGTCAAAATCCATTGTCATTTAATCTGTGGTTAGCAGAGTGGAGAGTAGTAGAAAGCGCAGATGGTGTTCTAGACCGGATTCTATTGTAAGTCTGCGGCATTGTTCCTATGCATTGTGTTTCGTTTCGTTGCCTTTGTCTTGCTGCTCAAAGCTAAGACGCAAACTCCGAACCTTCTGGTCCCTTTGCACGCCCCGCGATGAAGCTGAAGCTGAGGCAGTCTCGGGGAAGGCCTTGCCATGATGTCCGCAATGACATTCTTTCGTGACATTGAGATCGATTCGGACGATTATTCCCTTTGCCGCGGCATTTCTGGCTTTCCACTTGAGCAGCACGAGCAGTTCGTTGAAAGTTCAAGTAAGAGGTTTTGGAGTTGGGTCCAGAGCTCTCTCAATCTCTCAACACTCAAGCCAGCGACTGGCTTAGCACCAGAAGTAGGCGTTTGCGGGGCGCGAAGAGTTCACGGGTCACTAGTCAGTGTTGTTGTCATCAGCTTTGTAACCAGTATCCGCATTGCCAGCCTACTCATTCTTGTTTTTGGCGCGGCTTGAATACCGGTATGGACTCCCATGCTCGACTCTTTCACTGTGCTGTCTCGGAGCCTTGAATCGCTGAAGCGAGCACCGGTGGGATCCCGCCGGGGAGTTTCTATTCTGCAGCCACGCTAGAATTTAATACCATACAGCCCCGTGACTGCTTAATAAGCCTGCCCCCTGCGTGCCAACCCCCCCTCTTTGCATGTAAACAACGCGTTGACACGTCTGCAGGCTTCTTAAACCCTTCCTTCTCATCCTCCCCGTCCTCCTTAATGTCCCCGTCGCTCCCCTCGCCGTCGCCCCCTACGCCCCCTACGCCCCTTATAGCCCCCTATAGCCCCCTTATCGCCGCCGACACCCTCACACCATCCCCGGACATGATGTCTGGGCTATACACCCCCACCCCCCCAAACTTTATAGAGGTCTGAGAACGTCTCTTTTCCGCCCGTGAGACTCAGGTGCTCACTGCCGCCGACTTCAAGGCATACTGGCCGCACGTTGATAACGTCTGGTCGTCATCCAGGAAGGTCTGAACTTAACCTGACTGAACAGTGGCCTACTTCCGCTGTCAACAGCATAGGAAGAGGGACCATAGGCTGAAAGAAGAGGGAACAGGCCTTTGAAAGAGGCAGAAGCCCTCCTTTTCAGTCATTGATTGCTCAATGGAGATTCAGGTGGTCACTGAGGCAGAGACTTGAGGTAAGCCTACCCCTGATCTACAGTACACTATTAATGACTTACAGGTTCAGGAGATCTGTGACTCCCTTCTTCAGCGCTACTACTGACTTGAAGAGGCAGCGGCGGAGCTCTCAGAGCAGGCAAGAGACTCACTTTTCATGAGGTGGATTACTCATTTGGGTAAAGTCACAGGTCCCATAAGGAAAATGAGGATTTTGAAGGTTTTGAGGGGGCTTCCAGAGCTCCCCTGAGCGTGGGTGAAGGCCACAGACTCTCAGCTACACTTGAAGGGGACTACAGAGTCTCAACTGGATGAGTGGAGGCGTGAACGCGCTGGGGCAATGCCTGAGGAATGAGGCCGCGACGACGACAGCGAGCTGGAGGGGTAGGGGGGACGGCGGGGAGCTTGACATCCGCAAAGTGGCAGCCCGCTCAGATATTTTCGCTTAGAGAGATACAGTTTTAGCGCTTATATTCTAGATCTGAGCACTCATTTAGCAACTTGTTGTTGCCATGAGCGCACATTCACCACATATACATAATTAATATTTCCCTCAGCCAGTCATCCTGCTCATCATTGATCTATGCTAGGCTACTTATTCTACATTTGAAAGCTCTGATCAACATCTTCCTTCCTCAACAAAGTCAGCCTCTGAATGACTTGCTCCTGCTCCTTATTCCTCATATTCTTCTGATAGAAGATTATCCCCTTCATTTTCTCTCATCAAGACATTCAGTTTCCTAACCCCTTCTCAGTCATCTTCAATGATGAAACCTGAGTAATCATGCCTGTCAAGAGCTTTCTTCTGCGCATTCATAAATCACGCCTTGTTGAACCTAGACTTGCTTTCATCCTCAAGATGAGCACTGAGGTTGATGATGAACTCATTGATGAAGTCAACCAGGTCTGCCTGAATTTGCTTCAAAAAGGTAATGATGTTGAGGAGGTCTCAGTCATCATCATAGGCCTGCTGAAGTGCTTTGTTAATCATGAGCATCTGATGCATGATCTTTTTCAACTTGTTTTTCATCTGTGTCACCTCTTCACTCATTACCTTCCTGATTGCCTTCTTCTCTGTCATGTTATGATTTTCAAGTGTATTACTTAAAGATTGTCCTTCTGACCTGATGCTCATGCTCAACAGCCTCAACTTCATCTCTGAGAGTTGATCTACCTTCATCAAGCTCAGTAATGCTGGTTCTTGCATGATCAGTCATGAGGTCTTCAGTTGAGCAGGTTTTTCAGTCAACAGTGAGGGCTTCATGAGCTGTATGAGTTCTAGGTGCTTACTTGACCTTAGAAACCTCATGATGATGACTGTGTAATCAAATTTAAAGTCTCCTTGAATGGATGACCTCTCACTTAAACTTCACTCACTTGCTTTTCACTTTTTTACCTTCTTTTTCACATCTTTCTTTAATATCACTGAATCCCCTTTCCTTGCTCCTGCCTCATTGATGAACTCATATTGACCTCATCAGACCTGATTGTATCATCCAGCCCCTCAGTTTTCTTTATCAGACTGAACTTTGAGCTTGACAGCTGAGCTCAGACTGTATCATATGACTTTAAGAGCTCTGTTTGCATCAAAGTCTACCTTGTATTGAGTCACTTGATTATTGATAATGAGCTGTTTTATCACCTGTTGCATCAGGTGATTGATGAGCTTCACATTCATTAATGAAGCTGTGTTTATGTCTTTCACGTCATATGAACTTCAATTGAACTCATGATAATAGACTGATCAGTCTGCAAAGTTCATGTTGATCAGGATCTTCTTATGACTCATGATGATGTTTTTTCTGACTGATCCTCCCTCCTTGTATATCTTCAGAATGTGAGATGAGCTCAGAATCTTGATCTCATCTTCTTAATTACTTTCTTTGATGATTGTTTTTGCTCTCTTCAGTTTGAGAACCTCAGCTGATGCAGAATTAAGGTGATCATCCTTCTTCAACATCTTAAGTTTCACTGAATTAAATTGAAGACCTGACCTCAACCTTGCTTCTCTTGAGGTGTGAGTAGGCTCTGAGGTAGAAGCTCACTTTGTGATGTCAGTCAACTGAGATGTCATGAGATGAATGATATCTGATGTTATGTCATGAGATGTATGAGGGCTTATGAGCTGTGATGAGAAGATTCTTGATCAGGTTTCAGGCTTTGAATGTGTCTGAGCAGATGAGTGATTGTTGACAGTAAAGCTTGATGCACTGAGTTTCATTCTCAATGAAGTCATGTGTAACATGAGCTTGATGAAGTTAAACTCATCTTTTCTTAATGCTGATGAGGTCAATGCAAGGTATTCCTTGATTAATGAGAGCTGATTAAGTATGAATAATGATCACAGTTCTTTTGATGTGAAATGGCTCATCAAGTGAAATGTATCAATTAAATTATTAAACCTGACTGACTGAGCTGAGTGAGGCAGGTGATCTCATGACAGTGTAAGAGGGTGAGTGTATGACAGAGCATCATAGTGGTGTTTGAACAGGATGTCATAAGCAATATAGTCATGATAAGTCAATGCAATGATTATATGTCTTCTATTCAGTGACAAAACTGATCACTGAGGAAGCAGGTTTCTGAACCTCCTTGTGAAGAGTTTTACTTGATGTCAAGGTGCTAGGCGCTGAGTCATCATATCTATATAATGTCATACTATAGTGTCATACTATAATGTTGTATTAGTGTTGTACTGTCATATTATTATATGATGGCCCTGACACAGCATTCCCCTTCTCATGACGCCATCCCTGGAGTCAACTGACCGCTCATAAACTTCATTACGATGTTGTAACAGTTGAGGTTGTAGAGTGGTCACGCAGGACTGCACTAAAGTAAGGCTGATCACATGCCTCACTTAATTGTGATGATATCACGCTGGCAGTAAGCTTTCTTCATAACATAAACATTGAAAATCACAATGTTTACTGTAGGTTCAAAACATCTCTTTCCTTGTGTTTCTTCTTCATTGTTTCTATTATAACATGTCATCATACTTCTCATGATTTTTCTGCAGCTCATTGAGTGACCTGATGACTTCATGACATCATCCCTCATTGCAGAGGTGTTCACCTCATGAAGGGAGCATCATGAAGCTTGCAGCTCATGCTTCATTTATGATGTCATACTTCCTGTCATACTTCATATGAATGCTAACATGATATATAGGCAATCAATACTTGAACTTGTTACACCTCTCACTAAATGGTACCTGAATGGTACACATAGCAGGCGTACATATGGTACTGCTCATGATGCTCAGGGCATGAGCACCTTGAGCACTCAACTGCTCATGATGCTCAGGACATGAGCACCTTGAGCACTTGATCACTCATGATGCTCAGGACATGAGCACCCCTGAGCAGTAAAATTACACATGTAGAGCAGTACAGTCACACATGAGTCTTTTAAAATATTATATAATCACAGGTAGATTCATAGTTAAGAGCTCATGCTCAACTCATGTATCAAATGCAATCTCATAGGTCTATTACCTTCTAGCTTATTCAAGTCTACATGTGATCAGTAGTTCATTGAATCAAGTGCTGTGATTAAATGAACATTGATATAGTTCATTGAATGATTATATTATCTTCATCACTATGACACCACCTGTTACACTTTGAGCATCATCATTAAAATATCAGTCATGAAATGAACTGTGACTCATGAGTTCCTCAAGAAAATGGCAACCTTCAGCTGTGACTCATCAGTCATTGAGAGTTCAGCGTCATCAGAGATGAAGATCAAGATCTCATCATCAGACAAGTTCTTAAAAAAGTGAAGGATGTTGAGTTCATTCCTCACTCAGCTTGATACTTACATTCACCTCAATCACATTATGTTCAAGAAGAAAGTTGATAAGATGTTATATGCATCTTCTTACCTGAGGTCTGATGCCCTCAATTGATTTGAGCTGACCCTCTGAGATTATATGAAAAATGAGAAGAAGGATCATGATGATGAAATGAATAAAATCTTCTTCAGTCTAAAGGAGTTCAAGAAACAGATAAGAATCATGTTTGAGATCATTAATCAGGAAAGGACTGCAGAGTGAGAAATCTGCAATATTATGCAGAAAGAAGCTGTTATGATGTATGTAATCAACTTTCAGAGACATGCTGCATACATGAATTGAGATGACACTGTCTTGATCATGCAGTACTACAAGGGCCTAAAGGACTTCATCAAAGATGAAATCTCTTAATCAGAGTGATCAAGCACCTTAGTCAAGATGATTAAAAAGTCAGTCATCATCAACAATCACGTGTATGAAAGATCTATGAAGAAAAGCCAGAAGAATTATGTATCACCAAAGGTGAACAAGCCTCACAAAAGCACTCAGTATAACAATCAACCTTATTACAGCCCTCAGTCAATGAAGATTGATGTGACTTTCTGAAGAAATCAATTTCAGAGAGGAATCAAGCAGTTACTTAAAGATATTAAGATCAAAGGAAATTGTTATAGCTGTGAAAAGCCAGGACATTTCACACGCAATTGTTGAGTCTCAACAAAAGTCTTTTTATCAAAGAAGAAGACATATGCTGCTGTGCTAAAGAAGTCAGCACTGAAACAATCAGTTCAGCACAACACTATGTCTTGAACAGCTTGTTATGATGACAGCTGCACAGTTCATCAGAGTGACAAAGATGACTCTGAATGATTTTCATGTTAATCAAAGAAAGCAAAAGAATATATCACAACCTCTCACTGAGATTCTGTTGCAGACGCAGAAAAACACCAAGCTAGATGAGAGGAATTCAGTCAGGAGGATGATTATGTTGACAGTGACAACATGATATCTTCATTCAGTGAGGAGGAAGACTTTGTGGAAGTAACATCTTCTGAAGGTTCAGAAGAACTCATGAAAGAAGACAATAATAAATGATTAACTACTCATGAAGAAAGGTGAATTCAAATGTATACTGAAATACTTGACACCCTCAGCAAAAAGGAGAAGTATGCAGAGTGAGTAGCAGAAGTGAAGGATCAGATCTTTTACATTATTTAAAACACATTTACACAGAATCAGAATCATGAGGACATCAATTATTGAGATATAATTAAAGAGACACCTCTGAAAGGTTCTCAGTTCATCATCAGAGGAGGATATGTTACCTCTGACAGAGCACACATCTCATGAGAACTTCAAATGAGAGTATGAGAACTCTGAAGTGAATACTTCAAGAGAGATCTGAACAAACATTCAGCAGAGAGAGTGGATTCAGAAGACTTTAAGTATGTAAGAAAGAATTTAAGTTTCTCCCCTTTTAATTCAAAAAACTAGAAGGCCCTCTGAGTCAGAGGCCTCTGAAGATGCTTACTTTGAAGTCTTCAAGCAGTGAACAACAACAAGAGTTTGCTGCTGCAGTGCAAGAAGACATGAGTAACTTTCATGTTTAAATCAAAGTCAATGATCAGTCAGCCTGACTGCTAATAGACAGCAGCTGCACAGGGAACTTCATGAACTCAGAATTTGCTGCAAAACACGCAATTCAGACATAGGTGAAGCAAAACCCCTTTAAACTTCAAGGGTTTAATGAGACCTTTATGAAACATAACAATGAATGAGTAAACTGAGAAATGATTCCTACTCTCATGCGTTTAGGTTGACATTGAGAGAAGATTCAATTCAACATAACAGAGCAACCAGGGAGTGATATAATCCTGAGAATATCATGACTTCAAGCAGTCAATCCAATGATTGATTGAGCTGAAAATGAGATATACTTCATTAAGAGTGATAATTTTAACAAGTTATATTCAGTCCTGAACTCACCTGAAGGTGTGAAGATCTTCATTATGACAGCAGAAGAAATGCATGAGGAACTGAAGAATCCTGACATGAAGATACTATGAAGCAGGTGAGTTGATGATGACTGAGACTCTGTTATCAAGCTATCTATCCCTAAAGAATATAAAGACTTCAAGGAATTGTTTACAGCTGTAAAGAATCAAGATGCCTTGCTAAAACATTAAGAATGAGATCATGAAATTAAGATCATGAAAGGTTGCACGTCAATGAAGCAACCTATTTACTCATTGTCACCTCAGAAGTTAAACACTTTATGAGAATACTTAAAGGAGAATTTATGAAAAGAATTCATATGAGAATCATAATCTTCAGCTGAATATTCAATACTGTTCATACCAAAATCAGACGGGTCACTCAGGTTGTGTGTCAACTATCAAGCATTGAACAACATTATCATCAAGAACAGTTACCCTTTGCTGCTCATTTCAGAATTGCAGGATCAATTTCAGAGAGTGTAATGATTCATCAAATTCAATATTCCAGGAGCCTTCAACCAGATTCATATCAAAGAAGGAGATGAATGAAAAACTGTGTTTTGAACAAGATTCAGACTCTATGAGTACCTGATAATGCCTTTCAGATTGACAAACACGTCAGTAACTTTTCAGGCTTTTATTAATAACATGCTGTGAGAGTATTTAAATCAGTTTGTAATCATCTACCTCAATGACATACTGATCTACTTCAAGTTGAAGGAACAGCATGTTCATAAAGTTCTACAGGCGCTTCAAGATGCAGGACTACAGGTAAAGCCTGAGAAAAATCTTTTTCATTTCAAAGAAGTACACTTCTTAGGTTTCATTGTAACATTAAAAGGGTTATGAATGAACTCTGAGAAGATACAATCTGTGATCAAATGATCAGTATCAAAGAACATCAAGGAAGTACAATCCTTCCTTGAGTTCACAAACTTCTATAGAAAGTTTATTGAGAAGTATTCAAAGATTGCATCACCTTTAACAAAGTTGATCAAGAAAGATCAGAAATTCAAGTGATCACCTGAAGCACAGAAAGCCTTCAATGAGTTGAAGAAGAAGTTCACTTCTCAACTGATTCTCATGAGTTTTGACCCTGAGAAACTTATTACGCTTGAGATGAACGCGTCAGATGAAGCTATAGGAGCATGCATCAATCAGTCAGATGATAAGAAATGTTTATGATCAGTAGCTTTCTATTTGAGAAAGTTCTCAAGTGCTGAAATAAGTTATGAAATACATGACAAGGAGCTGTTAACTATTGTTAATGCATTTAAGTAATGACGTGTGTATTTGAAAGGACCTAAACATGAGGTTTAAGTATATTCAAATCATAAAAATCTGTTGTATTTCATGACAATGAAAGTCTTAAATTGAAGACAGGTACGTTGATCAGAAGAATTATCACAGTACAATTTCAGAATTCATTATCAAAAAGAATCAGAGAACATCAAAGCAGACACTTTCAGTTGATGAGTTGATTACTTACAAGATAAGCTGATCATCAGTCATGTTATTCTTCAGGAGGATGAGCAAGAGAACATGTCTTTCAATAAACAATTCAACCTCATCATATGAATAGAGGACAACATTTTCAAAAATGAGATTTAAAAAGTGTTGAAGAATGATAAGTTAGCACAACAAGTTCTTCAGAATATAAGGGATCATGAAAGCTTCAAAAAGAAGGAAGACTTATTACTTTTTCAAGACTTAATTTATGTTCCTGTTAATCTTCAATGGAAACTAACAGAGGAAAGTCATTTCAACAAGACACATGATCATCAAGGAATTGACAAAACAATAAAATAACTCACAAGGACTTATTACTTTTCACACATGAGAAAGAAAGTTGAAGAGATCATTTAAAAATGCAACATCTGCTGAAGAAGCAAAGCAGATCAACATAAGTCATACAATTTATTCAAGTCATCAAGAACACTGTTGAAACCATGAGCAAGCATCACATTAAACTTTGTGATTAAGCTATCAAAGTTGAAAGAACCCCTGATGAAAGCAGTTTATGATTTGATATTAATTATCACTGATAGACTCATGAAGTACGGATACTTCATATCTTATAATAAAGCATCATCAGCAGAAGAACTTGCATATATGTTCTTAAAAGTTATAGCAGTCAATCATGAACTGTCAGAGGAGATAATCTCTGATAAGAATAAACTCTTTACCTTCAAGTTCTGAAAATTGTTAGTGAACCAGTTGAGAATACATCACAAGTTATCAACATCATATCATCCTCAGATGAATGAACAGACAGAATGATTAAATCAAACTATGAAACAGTACCTACAGTGTTATGTTAATTATCAGTAAACTAATTGAGTAGAACTCTTACTGATAGCTCAGTTAATCTACAACTCAACAGCAACAGAGACAACTGAAGTATCATCATTTTACATCAACTACAGTTTCAACCCAGCTATGAATGAGGCCAGGGGACTAATAATGATAGCACAAAGAGCAAAGGTACAAGTGAATCACCTTAAGAATCTGCATGAAATGCTACAAAGAGACATCAAATTTGCTTCAGAAAGATCAGCAGTATATTATAATAAAAAGAGAGATAAAGGACCTACTCTCAAAGAAAGAGATAAAATATACCTTTTATGTCACAATATCAAGACTAAATGACTTAACAATAAATTAAACCACATGAAGTTGAGACCTTTTCAAATTGCAAAGACTAAGGGAAGCGTCAACTATGAGCTTGAACTTTCACTCACTATGTGAATACACTCAGTATTTCATGTATCACTACTTGAACCAGCAGACCTGAAAACATCAGTACAAGAAAATTCATCAGAGATTAACCTGAAGAGTCAAGATGCTGAGTTTAAGGTAAAGGAAATCCTAGATCAGCAAAACA
Source organism: Umbilicaria muhlenbergii (assembly GCA_000611775.1). Classification (NCBI taxonomy): domain Eukaryota; kingdom Fungi; phylum Ascomycota; class Lecanoromycetes; order Umbilicariales; family Umbilicariaceae; genus Umbilicaria; species Umbilicaria muhlenbergii. The sequence goes on from KK106981.1 coordinate 1,254,972, forward strand.
TAAATGATGAGTCACACTATCTGATCAAATGAAAGGGATATGATAATGAAGGAAACACATGAGAATCAGAAGAAAATCTTACTCATTGTGCAGTGAAACTGCATCAGTTCTGTCAAAGAAACCTGCTGAAAGCTGATTCACATCACTGAGGCTGAAAGCCTTAAATGCAAGGAAGTTGAGGAGAGGCCTGTTAAGAGGATCAGCAGTTACAGCAGTCACACACTCATTCATCTTCAGCTCTTCAATATTTTGAAGTTCAGTACAGATCAAATCTGACTGCTTCTTCTTCAGAAAAGTGATCTGTTTGTGAAGTCTCTCTTTCTTTATCCTCATCTTCTGCTTTTGCGTCATGATGGCATTCTTTTCCTTTTTCAAATGATGAATCTTCACACTCACCTTATTGATCTCCTCTGAGGATATGAACAAATCACAGGAGATGCTCAGTTCAACACAGGTGTCACATTTATTGTAATCATTTAACATCTTGCACTCCTTGTCATCAGTTAAGCAGTGATTACATGTTCACATGATAATCCTCCTGTTCTCAGCAATTGAATCAGTCAGGTGAGAATGATGAGAAGTAGATGACTTCTTCTTTCTGATACTGAATGAAGGCATGAGGAAGGTTGAGTTTTCAAGGATGAAAATGTTGAAAGAGGAGCTAATGTTACACCTCTCACTAAATGATACCTGAATGATACATGTAGCAGGCGTACATATGATACTGCTCATGATGCTTAAAGCATGAGCACCTTGAGCACTCAATTACTCATGATGCTCAGAGCATGAGCACCTCAAGCACCTGATCACTCATGATGCTCAGGACATGAGCACCCCTGAGCAGTAAAATTACACATGTAGAGCAGTATGATCACACATGAGTCTCCTAAAGTATTATATAACCACAGGTAGATTCATAGTTAGGAGCTCATGTTCAACTCATGTATCAAATGCAATCTCATAAGTTTATTACCTTCTAGCCTATTCAAGTCTACATGTGATCAGTAGTTCATTGAATCAAGCGCCGTGGTTAAATGAACATTGATATAGTTCATTGAATGATTGTATTATCTCCGTCACTATGACATCACCTGTTACAGAACTCTTGAACTCACAGCTGTGAACAACAGTGAAGACTCACCTTCATCAGGGAAGCTTGTTGATCTTCAGGCTCAGTGTGATGAGGAGGGCTCTGAGTCAGAGTCAGTGAGTGAAACTGTGATGATCAACACCTTCAGAAAGAGATGAGGAAACAGAGTGATAAAACTGACTGTTTGACACCTGAAGAGGGTCAGATGTTTATCTCTGAGTGACATCTTCAGCAGCAGTTCCTGCTCTGTGTGATGTCATGATGATATCTCACTGCTGATGCACGTGCAGCAGGGTCATCATCATGAGTGTGTGATTTAAGAGAACCTCAGTCACATGCTGTCAGGTACTGCTCACTGTGACTCTTGCAGAAGAGCTGAAGTTGATCAGTGCTTCATGTCACAGATCAATTCAGCCTGCGCTTGTTGCACATCATTTCACAATCCTTATGATCAATGCATGATGAAGTCTTTAATCATCACTGCCTCAGCCTTTGAGAGCTCTGATGTTGTTGTTCTGCATGCACGTGCTTATGATGACAGGAGAGATGACAGCACACTGTAAGTTTACTTTTTTTAATCCTCTTTTGTTTTGTTTCATTTAGTATGAATATGATGTACTTGTTGTACTTACAACATTTTATCATACTGTTGTACTGTTGCACTGTTGTACTACTGATATGCTAATTGTTGTATAACGCCTGATGGCTGATTAATTCCTCACGCTGTCACCTCTTACTGATCATTACTGACACTCTTCACACCCTCTGCAGTCACTCCTCAACGTGAGTCTCACAGCATTCATAATGAGGTGATTAATATTAATTCAGTAGTTCTGAGGAGCTCATTCAGACTCTTGCTGTCTTGTTGAAGAGCACTGCTTACGCTCTCTGCATCCTCAACACTCATTAATCTCATCATCATCAAGAGTATATCAAACTCTGTGAGCAGCACTGTGTTGAGGAGATGAGGTTAAAGGCTTCATCAGACAATGAAGAAGAATTTAAGATGATGAAAGACAAGTAAATAAATGAGGGTGACTTGATGCAGCACTGATGAGGAGTTGAGTGCAAGATGTTGATCTCAGATTCACTTTGATCTTCAGACCTGAAATGAAATACTTCTGCACTTGAGTGTTTTCTGATTCTCTGCAATGTGACACATCTGTTATAATGTAGTTTATGCAGTAATCTTATTACAGATTCTGTCATAGCATCATAGCTCCTGTTGTATTCTTGTCATAAAGCACTGACTTCATCATAAAAGATCAGGTTAACAAAGCTGACAAAGTTTTTAATTCTTAAAGCTCATGACTTTTGTGACAGCTTTCTTAAGGCTCATGACTTTTGTGACAGCTTTCTTAAGGCTCTTGACTTTTGTGACAGCTTTCTTAAAACTCATGACTTTTGTGACAGCTTTCTTAAGGCTCATGACTTTTGTGACAGCTTCTCAATCAACCTTAAAGAGTCATGTTGTACTGCTCACCTGAATTTCAGTTTGTCAGGGTTGTCAGCATGAAATTTTCACATTTTTGCCTTTGCATTGCAGATGAAGTGTGTTGACTCTCATGTGTCATCTCACACCTGATCTGTCAGCTTTCATTTGATGAGGTATTGAAGCCTGCTGTCATGAACATGACTATTCACAATTGCCTCAACTTCTCACTCATCATCTCAGTTGAGTAGTAGGTCTTTTCCTGCCAATGCAGGAAACACATGATGTGTGTCTCAAAATGACTTCAATAGATGTTACACCTCTCGCTAGATGGTACCTGTTGAGTATGCATAGCAGGTGTACATGTGATACTGCTCATGATGCTCAGAGCATGAGCACCTTGAGCACTCAACTGCTCATGATGCTCAGGGCATGAGCACCTTGAGCACTCAACTGCTCATGATGCTCAGGGCATGAGCACCCTGAGCAGTAAAATTACACACACAGAGCAGTACAGTCACACATGAGTCTTTTAAAGTATTATATAATCACAGGTAGATTCATAGTTAGGAGCTCATGCTCAACTCATGTATTAAATGCAATCTCATAAGTCTATCACCTTCTAGCTTATTCAAGTCTACATGTGATCAGTAGTTCATTGAACCAAGCACCGTGGTTAGATGAACATTGATATAATTCATTGAATGATTGTATTATCCTCATCACTACAACACCACCTGTTACAATAGAGTGACATTAAATATGTTATAAATGTTTCAATCCTCTGAGAGGTCAAGTTTATATGATGACTGACTTATCACACATCATATCATGAATGAGCTGAGCTTTTTTCAATGCAGTTTCTTCATCTGTTTGTTCACTGACACATTCTTTTCATTGATCAGTACTAAATCACCTTCTTTAAATATTATCTCTGTTCAGCGCTGATTATAATAGTTTGCATATATTTCATTAACCTGTTGTAGCTGCTCTTGAGCTGTTGCAATTTGGTTTTAAAGCTGCTGTGCATCTGCATAAGATCTTATTTATTCATGTGAGTGCTGTATAAACAGTCTACTTAAACTCATCTGAGAGTCTCACTTTAAGTTAAGCTGAAAGGGGCTCTTTCCTGTAGCAGCATGTATGAAGTTGTTGTATGAGAACTTCATGCAGGGTAAAAGCTTGACTCAGTCCTCTTGCTGCTCATTAATGAATATGTGTAAATACACTTTCAGAGACTGGTTCTGCCTCTCTGTTTGATCATCAGTTTGTGGGTGAAAAGCTGTTGACATGTTATGACAGCATCACATGTGAAAGCAGAAGTTGATTCATTGCTTTAATATAAAAAGCTTATCTCTGTCTGTGATTAAAACTTTTGACACATCATGATGCTTGATAATGTCCTGAATAAACACTTCAATGAAGTTAGCAACTGACATTGTCTTCTGTATAAGAATATAATGAGCCATTTTAATTAACTTATCAATTATGATGAGGATTGAATCTCATGTCATACTTTCATATGTGCTGCTCAGTGACAGGTCTGTAATGAAGCTCATTGTCATCATATGTCATGACATTTTCAGGACTGATAATGAGTTCAATAATTTGTATGATTTGTGATGAGCTGACTTCACCTTTTGACATTCAACATAATCATGACAGTAATGTCATATGTCTTTGACAGCATCAGGTCAGTCATAAGATCACTGCATTAATTATGTAATTCTTGACTTCCTGAAATGATCTGCAAAAACATCATCATGAAATCAACTGATCACTGCATTGCAGAGAGCAGAGTTCTGTGAAATGTAAACTTTATCATTGTAGTGTATGACATCATTTATTTCTTGCCAACATTTTTGTATATTTGACAGTATAAATGTCATATTTGACTGCATCTCTGATGTCATGATCATCTCAGGGTTCATGTCTATATTCATATTTATCATCTCAAACTCAGTCAAGTTGTTTTTATCCTCAAGAGGGATAGTTAATCCCTGTCATACTCATCATATCAAACTGTCTTTTGACTGCTCAGTATGAATTGCACATTTGAGTTGTTTGATAAACATTCTTGTATAAGCTGTTATCTCCTCACCTATTGATGAGTGAGTAGACATGAGTTGAAGCGCTTCAACAGTGTCAGCAGAAGTGTTATCCTCAATTTAAAGGTTAATAAAAACATGACTTGTGTCACTGTTCATAACTGCAGTGTCTGCTGAGCTATTCTTGATTAAGTGCTGCTGAGACTCTGCATATTTAAACTCTCTTATTCAGTCATGACTTGCTTCTTGAGCATGTAGGTCATGAACTGCTGATGTTTCAGTTGTATCATCAGCTTCAGTATTCATTATATTAATATATTCATCACGGCTTGCTTCTTGAGCATGTAGGCCATGGACTACTGATGTTTTAATCATGTCATCAGCTTCAGTATTCATCATACTGAGTAAGTGATGCACTGCTGATGTTTCAGTGATATCACTGACTTCATTCAACATGACACTCTCATCATTTTCATTACAGCTTGCTTCTTTTTAAGCAGGTAGATTTCACATCACTGATGTTTTAATGAGACTGCTGTCTTCAGTGTTCATTGTACTGGTAATATTCATTGTGATAAGTATGACATTCTCTTGTTGTAGCTTCTGTTGTACTGCCCTTGACTGCAGTGTTATTGCAGCAAGCGTGTATAATTTCTTCTGTACTGACTTATAGTCCTCACTTCTCAAGTGGAAGGACTGTTGCATTATTTCAGCAGCAGTTGAGGTACTGACAGTCTTCAGCAGTTCATAATCAGGTCATCTTGATAAATCATTAACAAAGTTCTTCTTGCCTTCTTGATATGTGACTTTGAAGTTGTATTCAGCAAGCTTCTCAGCTCATTTGAGCTGCCTTCATGTGAGGTTTAAGGTAGTCATGAACTAAACAAAGTTTGCATGATCAGTCAGTATGACAATTTGATATTTAGCACCCTGACAGTAGTGCTGTCAATAGTGCATGACTTTCATGATGACAAGGAGCTCTTGCTCATCTGTATTATATTAAGTCTCAGTATTTAGCAGCTTCTTGCTGTAGTAAGTAACTGATAATCAGTGCAATTGATTGTTGACCTCAAAGTGTTGCATCAAGATTTCATCAATTGTGAATTCAGAGGCGTTCATTTCAACCCTCATGAGTTTGTTTTCATTGAAGTAGTGTAGTAATGAAGCACTCATGAAGGTCTCCTTTAAAGCATTAAACACTTTCAATGTGACTCCTGAAAGTGAAAAAGAGGCAGGTATGATGTTTTCTTGTTATAGCTCTCCTCTGACTTGTGAGTTGCATGCTGAATAATTTGTGTTAAACCTCTGTAATGAGATTGAGCTGCCCTGCTTTCCTTCAATGTCTTGATGAGGAGCAGTTCAGTGAGTTGAAAGAGAACTTAATATAACCTCAATCTTCTTTTTATTCCTTCCTGTTTTCAGGAGGTTTAACAGTGATGCTGTAATTCATGAATAATCTCTTATAAACCTTCAGAAGAAGTTGATGAAGCTTAAAAAGACCTGCAATTCATGAATGTTCTCTGAGGGCAGTCATTCTTCAACAGCTCAAATTCTCTTCAAGTTCATGTATATGCTTTCTGTGTTGATCTTGAATCCTAGGAAGTTCACTTTCATTGCATTGAATGAGCACTTACTGATCTTAAGATGAAGATCATGAAGTAATAGTGCATTTAGTACTTGTCATACATGCTCTTCATGCTTAAACTCATCTTTGCTAAAGATCAAGATATCATTCAAGTAGATCATGCATGTGATGTTTAAAAACTCATCAAGCGCTTTATCAATGAAGGCTTGAAATGTAGCAGGAGCATTCATGAGACTGAAAGACATGACAAGATATTTAAACAGTTTGAATCATGTTCAGAATGCTGTTTTCCACTCATCTTCACCCTTAATTCATATTCAATTATATGCATCCTTGCAGTTCAGCTTAGTGAACTTCTTAGCTCCTTGAAGATGATTCAACATGTCTGATATAAGTGATAATGAGTAATGATTCTTAATAGTAATATCATTCAAGCGCTTATAATCAATGATTAATCATAGGCTGCCGTCTGATTTTGATACAAACATAACAGGTGAAGCTGTAAGTGATATTAATTTACAAATTATGTCTGTCTTCATGATGTCATCTAGATATACCTTCAGTACATTGAGCTCAGCTGAAAACATTGAGTATAACTTTCTGAATGAAGATTGCTGCCCTGATTTCAAGTTAATGACATGATCATGTGAATCTCTCTCAGGCAAAGACTGCTTCTCAGCTGCCTGAAATATGTCTGTGAAGTCATGATATTCAGGAGGTAATGTGTTGTACACATTACTACTTCTGTCATACTGTAATGAGTTCATCTGAAGGGTATATTCTTTCATATTAATCATTAAGTCTGATGGTCCTATGAAGTGTTCTGTAATAAAAAGGTTATTCATATGTAGAATGTTCTTCAACGCCTTCTTCTCACTGACAGTGAATACTCAGTGTGCTGTGATATGCTTCACCTTTTTCCATAGGAATTTCCTCATGTCATATTCATGATTCAGGTTTACATTGACTAGGAATGATAACCTGAGGATGAAAGAAGCTGATGCATTGTCTCATGTGACAAGAAAGCAGCTGTTATAATGATAAGGTTGACTGTTGATGTCATACACTGTAATAGTCAATATGATGAATTCTGACAAGTCAATCATATTGCCTCATGCGTTGGCTTGAGCTTCATAGGGTTCAGTTTGTAAAGACAGTTCATTGACAACATATCATGTGATAATATTGCCTTGACTGTCATTGTCAATAATATATGAGTATTTTTTCTTCAGATCATCTCTTGTTGTATGAGAGTTTACCTTTAACTGCCCTGATATCAGATGTGAGATATCATCAATGATAAGTAAAAAGATGAGCTGAAGGTTGACTGTGAATCATTTATTCACATCAACTGCAGTAGTGACTGCTGTTGATCATTTCATCATACATTTGTTTATTCAATGACTGATGACTTCACACTTGATACAGAGGCTTGCTGCTTTTCATGCATTTACTTCATTCTTGAGAATAAAGTCTTCTTGTCAGCATGAAGGTCCTGTGAATGTCTGTGTTATTATCATGATCACTTTCTCTGCAATTGATATGTGGTTTAAATTTCAGCTTTGGTCACAGCTACTTCCTTGATAAAAGCCTCATGAATTGTTTTCTCTTTCATGATTAAATTGTTGAGGGTGAGAGATTTATTATTCAATGAAAGATTCTTTTCTGTCATAGTATGATGTCTGTGTCATACTTTTGTTGTTGTTGTCAGTTTTGCTTTAATGATCCTTTTTGATGTCTAAGCGGCTTCAGAACAGTTCATGATTGATGATGATGTCAAGATGTGTTGAAATTCTCTGCACTGATTGTCTTGCAACCTGCGTCAGATCTCAATGTCATAGTTCAGTCAGAATGTGATGAGAAAGCCTTGATCATCAGCAGTCTTGAATGAGCATCTCACTGATTTCCTTGTGTGAAGCTGAAAGAAAGCAGTAGAGTTCTGATAATCTGTCATATCAAGAGGTGATTGTATCATAACTGTAAAATTCAGCTGCATTGAAAGTGATGATATTTTGTTCATCTGTGTCTTCACTGAGGGATAGGTTCTTCTCTAGAACCTTTAAAAAGTTGTCATAAATGATTTAAATGTGATCATGCTGCTTCTTTTGCTTTCATCAGTCACTCATGACTGTTTTCTCAAGGTAAGTGCCTGCTCAGATGATGAAATCTCATTTGATAAGGAATTACTCTGACATCAGCTTTCAGTTTTAATTGATTTCATTCAGGTATTTTTGAAGTCTTCATCTCATGACTTTAATGCCTCCTGCATAAAGATGAGGCTCTCATGACTTTACAAGATGTTGAAAAGGGGGAGGTGTGATGTCTGTTGTAATTCAATATTGTAGTTCATGTGATGAACCTGCATCATTCCCTGAGTTTACTGTAATTATAATTGAAGGATCTTCTTACAAGTGTTGATTAAGCTTCTGAAGCTTCCTTTTATTGTCCTTAAACTTAATTTCTTATCATACATGTTGTAGCTGTAATCACTGGCGCTTGATGACCTCCTGATTATGAGCAGTGACTGCCTCAAGGTCTTTAATGATGTCATTAAGGTTGCCTGCAGTGATATGTTCATCATCATCAATGATGTCAGAAGTAAGAATATCAACAACTGATAATGTAAACCTGCTAATTGAAGGGCCTGTCTCAACTTGATTATCAACTGTTTCACTGACCTGATGAGATTAAAGTGTTGATGTCATCATGTCTTATTTGCTTTCAACATGACCGTTCACCTGAAGGTACTGAGTGATCAGTATGTAAGAGGGTGAGTGTACAACAGAGTGTCATAGTGATGTTTGAATGAGATGTCATAGGCAATATAGTCATGATAAGTCAATGCAATGATTATATGTCTTCTATTCAGTGGCAAAACTGATCACTGAGAAAGCAGGTTTCTGAACCTCCTTGTGAAGAGTTTTACTTGATGTCAAGGCGCTAGGCGCTGAGTCATCATATTTATATAATGTCATATTATAGTGTTGTATTATAATGTTGTATTAGTGTTGTACTGTCATACTATTATATGATGGCCCTGACAGACAGAGATGATATAATCAGCTCAGCTGTCAGGACCATCATATAATAGTATGACAGTACAACATTAGTACAACACTATAATACAACACTATAGTATGACATTATATAAATATGATGACTCAGCGCCTAGCGTCTTGGCATCAAGTGAAAACTCTTCACAAGGAGGTTCAGAAACCTGCTTCCTCAGTGATCAATTTTGCCACTGAATAAAAGATGTATAACCACTGCATTGACCTTATCATGACTTTTGCCTATGACACCCCGTTCAAACACCATTATGATGATCATCATACACTCAGCCTCTTACATACTGATCACTCAGTACCTTCAGGTGAACAGTCATGTTGAAAGCAAATAAGACATGATGACATCAACACTTCAATCTCATCAGGTCAGTGAAACAGTTGACAATCAAGCTGAGGCAGGCTCTTCAATTAACAGGTTTACATTATCAGTCATTGATACTCTTACTTCTGACATCATTGATGATGATGAACATATCACTGCAGGTAACCTCAACAACATCATTAAAGATCTTGAGGCAGTCACTGCTCATAATCAGGAGGTCATCAAGCGTCAGTGATTACAGTTATGATGTGTATGACAAGAAATTGAGTTTGAGAACAATAAAAGGGAGCTTCAGAAGCTCAATCAACACCTGCAAGAAAATTCTTCAATTATAATAAACTCAAGGAATGATGCAGATTCATCACATGAACTATGATGTTGAGTTATGACAGACATCACACCTCCCCCTTTTCAACACTTTATAAAGTCATGAGAGCCTCATCTCTATGCAGGAGGTGTCAAAGTCATGAGATGAAGACTTCAAGAATACTTGAATGAAATCAACCAAAATCAGGAGCTGATGTCAGAGCAATTTTTTACTGAATGAGATTTCATCATCTGAGCAGGCACCTACCTTGAGAAAACAGTCATGAGTGACTGATGAAAGCAAAAAGAGCAGCATGATCACACCTGAGTCATTTATGACAACTTTTTAAAGGTTCTAGAGAAGAACCTATCCCTCAGTGAAGACATGAATGAATGAAATATCATCACCTTCAATGCAGCTGAATCTCACAGCCATGATACAATCACCTTCTGATATGACAGATTATCAGAACTCTATCACTTCCTTTCAACCTCACACAAAGAGATTGATGAGATGCTCATTTAAGACTGTTGATGATCAAGGCTTCCTCATCACGTCCTGACTGAACTACAATGTTGGGATCCAACGCAGGTTGCAAGACAGTCAGTGCAGGAAATTTCAACACATCTTGACATCATCATCAATCATGAATCATTCTGAAGCCGCTCAGACACCAAAAAGGATCACTAAAGCAAAACTGACAACAATGACAAAAGTACAACACAGATGTTGTATTATGACAGAAAAGAATCCCTCATCAAACAATAAACAATCTGCACTCAATTCACTCAATTCAGCTGTGAAAGAGAGAACAACTCATGAGGTTCTTATCATGAAAGTGACCACAATCAGAGCCAGAATCTCAATCATATATCAATCACTGAGGGAGCAATTATGAACATTCACAACCCCCTCACGCTGACAAGGAGACTTCATCTCAAGGAATGAAGTGAATGCACAAAAGTCAGCAGGTCTCTGCATTAAATGTGAAGTCATCAGTCACTGAATAAATGATTGTACAACTGAATGATCTACAGCCGTCTTCACTGCAGTCAATGTGAATAAATGACTCACAGATCACCTTCAGTTTGCTTCATTACTGATTATTGATGATATCTCACGTCTGATATCAGGGCAACTAGAGGTGAAACTGCACATAATGACAATGAGTGATATGATGAGCAAATCTCCACAATATTCATATATTATTGACAATGGCAGCCAGGGTAATACAATCACATGAGATGTTGTCAATAAGCTGTCCTTATCAACTGAATCCTATGAGGCTCAAGGCAATGCATGAGGTAATGTGATTGAGCTATCAGAGTCTGTTGTACTGATGATTACAATGTACAACACTGACGGCCAATCTTATCATTATAACAATCATTTCTTTGTCACACAAGACAACACATCAGCTTCTTTTGTCCTCAGGCTATCATTTCTAGTTCATGCAAACCCAAATCACTACTATGATACAGGTAAATTTCTATGAAGAAAGCCAAAACATACTACTGCACACTGTATATTCATCACCAGTGAAAAGAAGGCTTTGAAGAATGTTTTATGTATGAACAACCTCACCATTACTGACTGCTTTATAGGGCCGGCGGACCTAGTGGCTGATATGGAAAAATATACCCTCCAGATGAACTCATTACAGTATGACAGAGGTAGAAATGTGTATGACACACTATCACCTGAATATCATGATTACACAGACATATTTCAGGTGACTGAGAAGCAGTCTCTGCCTGAGAGAGATTCACATGATCATGTCATTGACTTGAAACCGGGGCAGCAACCTTCATTCAGAAAGCTATACTCAATGTCTTCAGCTGAGCTCAATGTACTGAAGGTATATTTAGATGATGTTATGAAAGCAGACATAATCTGCAAATTAATATCACCTGCAGCTTCACCTGTCATGTTCATGCCTAAATCAGATGAAAGCCTGCGACTGATCATTAATTATAAGTGGTTGAATGACATTATCATTAAGAACTGTTATCCTCTATCACTCATATCAGATATGTTGAACCGTCTTCAAGGAGCTAAGAAGTTCACTAAGCTGAACTGCAAGAATGCATATAATTGAATATGAATCAAGGGTGAAGATGAGTGGAAAACAGCATTCTGAACATGATTCAGCCTGTTTGAATATCTTGTCATGTCTTTCAGTCTCACAAATGCTCCTGCTACATTTCAGGCCTTCATTGATAAAGCCCTTGATGAGTTCCTTGATATAATCTGTGTGATTTATCTAGATGATATCCTGATCTTCAGCAAAGATGAATCTGAACATGAGGAGCATGTATGACAAGTACTAACTGCATTATGATGTCATGATCTTCACTTTAAGATCAGCAAATGCTCCTTCAATGCAACAGAAGTGAACTTCCTGGGGTTTAAGATCAATACTGAAGGCATACATATGAGTTCAGAAAGGATTCACACCATTGAAGAATAACTACCCTCAGAGAACATTCATGAATTGCAGATCTTTCTAGGCTTCATTAACTTTTTCTGAAGGTTTATAAGAGACTATTCATGAATTGCAGCACCACTGTTAAATCTCCTGAAAACAGGAAAGAATAAAAAGAAGACTGAGGATACATCATCCTCTCCTCTTCAGTCTCAACAGACTGCTACTAAAAGAAAGCAGAACAGCCTGACCTCATTGTGAAAATTCAGTACAAGATATTCAGCATGCAACCTGCAAGTCAGAGGAGAACTACAACAAGAAAATGTCATACCTGCCTCTTTTTCACTCTCAGGAGTCACATTGAAAGTGTTTAATGCTCTGAAGGAGACCTTCATGAGTGCTTCATTACTACATTATTTCAATGAAAACAAACTCATGAGGGTTGAAATGAACGCCTCTGAATTCACAATTGATGAAATCTTGATGCAACACTTCAAGGTTGACGGTCAATTGCACTGATTATCAGTTACTTACTACAGTAAGAAGCTGCTAAATACTGAGACCTGATATGATACAGGTGAGCAAGAGCTCCTTGTCATCATGAAAGTCATGCATCATTGACGGCACTACTGTCAGGGTGCTAGACATCAAATTGTCATACTGACTGATCATGCAAACCTTGTTTGGTTCATGACTACCTCAAACCTCACATGAAGGCAGCTCAAGTGAGCTGAAAAGCTCACTGAGTATGACTTTAAGGTCACATATCAAGAGGGCAAGAAGAACTCTGCTGATGATCTGTCAAGATGATCTGATTATGAACTGCTGAAGACTGTCAGTACCTCAATCATCACTGAAATAATGCAACAGTCCTTTCATTTAGGAAGCAAGGACTATAAGTCAGTGCAAGAGAAATTATACACACTTGCTGCAATGACACTGCAGTCAAGACGCTCAGTATGACAGAAGCTATGACAAGAGAATGTTGTACCTGTCACAATGAATACTACTGATATGATGAACACTGAAGATGATGATTTCATTGAAACATCAGCAGTGTGAAACCTATCTGCTCAAGAAGAAGCAAGCTGTGATGAATATGTCAATATGATGAATACTGAAGCTGACAGCATGACTGAAACATCAGCAGTCTGTGACCTACATGCTCAAGAAGTAAGCCGTGATGAATATATCAATATGATGAATACTGAAGCTGATGATACAACTGAAACATCAGTAGTCCGTGATCTACATGCTCAAGAAGCAAGTCATGACCAAATAAGAGGACTTAAATATGCAGAGCCTCAGCAGCACTCAATCAAGAATAGCTCAACAAACACTGCAGTTATGCATGATGACACAAGTCATGTTCTTATTAACCTTCAAATTGAGAATAACGCTTCTGCTGACACTGTTGAAGCACTTCAACTCATGTCTACTCACTCATCAATAGGTGAGGAGATAACAGCTTATACAAGAATGTTTATTAAACAACTTAAATGTGTGATTCATACTGAGCAGTTGAAAGACAGTTTGATATGATGAATATGACAGGGATTAACTACCCCTTTTGAGGATAAAAACAACTTGACCGGGTCTGAGATGATAAATATGAATATAGACATGAACCCTGAGATGATCATGACATCAGAAATGCAGCCAAATATGACATCTATACTGTCAGATATATGAAAATGTTGGCAAGAAATAGATGATGTCATACACTATGATGATAAGGTCTACATTCCACAGAACTCTGCCCTCTGCAATGCAGTGATCAGTTGATTTCATGATGATGTTTTTGCAGGTCATTTCAGGAAATCAAGAACTGCAGAATTGATGCAGTGATCTTATGACTGACCTGATGCTGTCAGAGATGTATGATGTTACTGTCATGACTGTGTTGAATGTCAAAAGGTGAAGCCAGCTCATCACAAATCATACAGGTTATTAAACTCATTATCAGTCTTAAAAGTGTCATGACATATGATGACAATGAACTTCATTATGAACCTGCCACTGAGCAGCACATATGAAAGTATGACATGAGATTCAATCCTCATCATAGTTGATAAGTTGACCAAAATGGCTCACTATATTTTAATACAGAAGACAATGTCAGTTGCTGACTTCATTGAAGTATTTATTCAGGACATAATTAAGCATCATGACATGTCAAAAGTTCTAATCACAGACAGAGACAAGCTGTTTATGTTAAAGCAGTGAATCAGCTTCTGCTTTCACATGTGATGTCATCATAACATGTCAACAGCTTTTCACCCGCAAACTGACAGTCAAACAGAGAGGCAGAACCAGTCCCTGAAGGTGTATTTACACATATTCATTGATGAGCAGCAAGAGAACTGAGTGAAGCTTTTACTCTGTGTGAAGTTCTCATACAACAACTTCATACATGCTGCTACGGAAAAGAGCCCCTTTCAGCTTAATTTAAGGTGAGACCCTCAGATGAGCCTAAGTAGGCTGCTTATACAGCACTCACATGAACAAATAAGACCTTATGCAGATGCACAGCAGCTTCAAGATTAAATTGCAACAGCTCAGAAGCAGCTATGACAGGTCAATGAGACATATGTAAATTATTATAATCAGCACTGAACGGAGATAACATTCAAAGAAGGTGATTTAGTACTGATCAATGAAAAGAATGTGTCAGTGAACAAGCAGATGAAGAAACTGCATTGAAAAAAACTCAGCTCATTCATGATACAACATGTGATAAGTCAGTCATCATATGAACTTGATCTCTCAGAGGATTGAAACATCTATAACATATTCAATGTCACTCTATTGAAGTCATTTCAAGGCACACGTCATGTGTCTTCTGCATTGACAGGAAAAGACCTGCTACTCAACTGAGATGATGAGTGAGAAGTTGAGGCAATTGTGGATAATCATGTTCATGACAGCAGGCTTCAATACCTCATCAAATGAAAGCTGACAGATCAGGTGTGAGATGACACATGAGAGTCAACACACTTCATCTGCAATGCAAAGGCAAAAATATGAAAATTTCATGCTGACAACCCTGACAAACAGAAATTCAGATGAGCCTTAAGATGTGACCCTTCAAGATTGATTGAGAAGCTGTCACAAAAGTCATGAACCTTAAGACGTGGCCCTTCAAGATTAATTGAGAGGCTGTCACAAAAGTCATAAGCCTTAAGATGTGACCCTTCAAGATTGATTGAGAAGCTGTCACAAAAGTCATGAGCCTTAAGATGTGACCCTTTGAGATCAATTGAAAGGCTGTCACAAAAGCCATGAGTCTTAAGAACTGAAAACTTTGTCAGCTTTGTTAACCTGATCTTCTATGACAGAGCCTGTGCCCTACAACAAGTATGACAGAGGCTACAACACTACAACATTATGATGAGATCTTTAATAGAATTACTGCATGAACTACATTATCACAGACGTGTCACATTGCAGAGAACACTCAAGTGCAGAAGCATTTCATTTCAAGTCTGAAGATCAAAGTGAACCTGAGATCAACACCTTGCACTTAACCCCTCATCAGTGTCACATCAAGTCACTCTCATTTATTTACTTGTCTTTCATCATCTTAAACTCTTCTTCACTGTCTGATGAAGCCTCTGACCTCATCTCCTCAACACAGCGCTGCTCACAGAGTTCAATATACTCTTGATGATGATGAGATTGATGAGCATTGAGGACACAGAGAGCGTGAGCAGTGCTTTTCAGTAAGACAGCAAGAGCCTGAATGAGCTCCTCAGGACTACTGAATTAGCATTAATCATCTCATTATGAATGCCATGAGACTCATGTTGAGGAGCAGCTGCAGGGGGCGTGAAGGATGCTGATAATGATTGATAAAAGACAGCAGTGTGAGGATCTGATGATCAGTTGTTGAATGCTATGACTAGTTAACAATGCAAAAGTACGACATAAAGTATGACAAAAGTATGACACTTTGTCATACTAAACAAAACAAAAGGGGATTGAGGAAGGCAGACTTACAGTGTGTCATCACCCCTCTGATCATCATAGACATGCATCAGGACAACAACATCAGAGCTCTCAGAGTCAAGAGCAGTGATGATCAAAGGCTCTGTCATGCATTGCTCACAGAGGTTGTGAAGAGATATGCAACATGTGCAGGCTCCTCTGTTCAACACAAAGCAGTGATCAACTTCAGCTCTTATACAAGAGCCACAGTGAGCAGTACCTGACAACATGTGACTGAGGTTCTCTCAAATCACATGCTCATGATGATGAGCCTGCTGCACGTGAGCCGGCAGTGAGGTATCATCATGACATCACATAGAGCAGGAATCACTGCTGAAGACATCACTTAAAGGTAAACACCTGACCCTCTTCAGACACTGAACAGTCAGTTTTATCATCCTGTTTCCTCATCTCTTTCTGAAGGTGTTGATCATCACAGTTTCACTCACTGACTTTGACTCAAAGCCCTCCTCATCACACTGAGCTCAGAGATTGATGAGCTTCCCTGATGAAGGCAGGTCTTCACTGTTGTCTGTGGCCGTGAGTTCAAGAGTTCAAGTATTGATTGCCTATATACCATGTTAGCATTCATATGAAGTATGACAGGAAGTATGACACTGCAAATGAGACATGAGCTGCAAGCTTCATGATGCTCTCTTCATGAGGTGAACACCTCTGCAATGAAGAATGACATCATGAAGTCATCAGGTCACTTAATGAGCTGTGAAAAAGCTGTGAGAAGTATGATGACATGTCATAAGAGAGATGATGAAGAAGAAACACAAGGGAAGGATGTTTTGAACCTATGATAAACATTTTAATTTTGATGTTTATGTTAGGAGGAACTTACTGCCAGGTGTGATATCATAACAATTAAGTGAAGCATGTGATCAGTCTTACTTTAGTGCAGTTTCACACCCTCACCCTACATGATCAATCATTTATCAGGCCATCATGGTGATGTCTATGATGACAGATTCAGAGTCAATTGGCACTGAGGATGACATCATGAGAAGGGGAATGCTGTGTCAGGGCCATCATATAATAGTATGACAGTACAACACTAGTACGACATTATAATACAACATTATAATATGACATTATATAGATATGATGACTCAGCGCCTAGTGCCTTGACATCAAGTGAAAACTCTTCACAAGGAGGTTCAGAAACCTGCTTCCTCAGTGATCAGTTTTGTCATCAAATAGAAGATGTATAATCACTGCATTGACCCTATCATGACTTTTGCCTACGACACCCCGTTCAAACACCACTATGATGATCATCATACACTCAGCCCCTTACATAAGCATGATCTGATGTCTCACTCACTGAGTGAAGTGAATTAAAATGTAGCAGAGAGCATTGAGCAGATGAGCTGTCATGAGGTGAGTTTTAATGTGTGAGCTCAAACTGTCTTTTCTGATGAGCTGTCATTTGCAAAAACTGGTAACCAGAGGTTAACAGGTGAGGTTGAACAGCAGATGAAGTTAAATTATTCATTGAGGTTGATCTTAATAAGGTAGTTGTGTGCATGATATCAGAATTAACCTGACTTTGAGTAATTTCATCTTGACTGATTATATTCACTTCCTTTGCAGTGATGTTTTGATTCTTGAACTCATCTGAATTCTTCCTTTAAGATCTGATAATTGATTTCTTGTTGCTGTTCTCTTCATCACTTCTGTCTGTCAGCTTTTTAGCCTCTTTGCTCACTGTCATGTTCTTAAATGTTTTAATGAGTTTGATGAGATCAGGTTCTGAGTTCAGCTCTCTCTTTCACTTATCATATAAAGCTTTAACTGCCTTAAATTTAAAATTGTAGTCAGTCACGCCTCCTCACATGACTGCTGAGACTGATTTGAAAGATCTGAAAAGATCATCACTTCTCACTCAGTAAATATTCAAATCATGCACCTCAGACAGCCTGATCCTCAAATTTAATGAAATCTGATGCTGAATGTGCTCCTTCTCAGCATCACTCAGGAAGTGATATAGATCATATAATAACAGTTGATATGATGACACAAGAGAAGTTATTCAGTTGCTTCAGTAATCCTCTATCATTTAAAGGATTTCATGCTCAGTTGCATGTGTGTACTTCAGCTTTTCAGCTCTCACTGTGTCATAAAGTGCATTTAAATCAAGCAGGTTGTTTAAGATCTTGCTTTTTATGAAGAGTCCTCTGAGGTTTAAGCTCATGTTGTATGACTCTGATGTCATATCCTTCTCACAGGTGTTGAGTATTGTGAATTAATGATAATATTCATGCACATGCAAACAAAGTGACCTAATAAGCTTGAAATGAGGTTTCACCACTCAGGCAGAAAGTTGAATTTAATGAACTTGTGTGACATGAGATCAGACTGATCAGTATAACATCACTCACACTGATGTAAAGTGACAGTGAGAGGTTTTATCTCATTCAACAGTTGCACTCTGATTGCAGAGTTCTTTATGTTCACTGACAATATGAATGATGTAGAGGAGAAGAGATCTTGAATTCATTTGTTAAATTCACTCAGCAGCTCTGAGTGCTTCTGAGGTTGAATGAGAGATTGTGAAGAAGTTTCATGCATTTAATTGATAAACATTATGTCTCACTTCTGCTCATTTGAGGACTTCATCTTTCACTGTAAATTTTAAAGTGACTGCCAGATGATGAGCTATTGCTACAGTGTATCATCATGATGAGAGTGTTGCTGAGAGAAGCAGAAGGTGATGTCATGAAGATTAAAAAAAGTGTTCAATGAAGAGAGTAGTAAAAGGCAAGAAGAGTGTTGATGCAGTGAATCATGAGAAGATGTGATGCTGCTGATGATAATAAATTAATGAATGATGAAAAGTATCTGAACCACTGTTCTGCAACACTTGTAAGCATGTTCAATGAATGATAGATGTGTTCATTGAATTAAACTCATGTTCATTGAATTGAATGAAAAGAACACACCAAGGGTGTGTGCTTTTTCAACAATTTTAATCATGACACATTATCTTGATTGAGGTTCTGCTATATTAGTATATGTTATCTGTTGAAACCGTGCAGGCAAGGAAAGCTGTAATGTCATTGAAAGAGATTTAAAGAGTTGAAGTGTCTCTCAACTCACAGATATTCACATTGCACATCAATGAAGAAAGAGACTGATCATCATTCTGCAGAAATCTTGAGTTTTTACCTTATTCTTTATGCATTTCACCTTATAGTAGTATAATGAAGGCTCAACATATCAGAACAGCTGTATCATTGATTTAAATATGTTTATGTAACCCTGATTATCAACTCTGAAGATACTTACATCATGACAGTGAGACACCTGTATAATGTGAATGAGATCAGAAGAGTGATGTTAATTTTCAAGTATCATGAAGACTTCTTTTGTTAACTTTAAGCTCAAGATGTTTCATGAGAAGGTGATCAGTTTTAACAAGTATTCATTGCAACTTCATGATTGATGACATTCCTGATACTTCTTGCGTGCTGAGAAGAGACTGATGACTCAGGTGAAGCTCATATCATTTCAACTTTTAATGTTGTCAAGCTGCATTCACATGCGTGATAATTTATAATCTTGAGTGAAGATTGATGACCTGAGCATTAATAATAAAACATAAGAGGCAACACCTGCATCTCATCAACTTCACACTGATGAATTTGTGACTGTGTCTTGAAGACAGAGGGGTTTAAACTGTAGTAATGATGTGATGTAGTCAGGTCAGGAAGTCTGTTCAGAATATTTCTTAAAATGATGATTGATGACAGGTGCTCAACAACATACATTGAGTATACAAGCTTGCTGATGAGAGAACTTGATGAAAGGCTGTGCATATTTCTTTCAATACTTGAACAACAATGAAAACTTTATTAAGAATCAGTCATATATCTTCTGTGTAGTAATTATCAACTGAGGATTAAAGTTTTAATTAAGGCCTCCTTTCAAGTCTTCTGCAGCATGAACAAGCTTTTCTCAGTTTTCAAAATTATCAGGATTCTTGAGCTAAACATCATGTTAACAAGACTGTATTAGCATGAACAGCACATATGTTATTAAACATATCACTTCAGTGTTAAGCTTTTTAAGTTTCATGTTCTTCTCCTTCATACTGTCAAAGCTGTAATCACTCATCACACAGAAAATCAGCACAGTGCTGCATGAGAAGTGATTTACTGAGTAGTGAGAATGTCTGTCTAACAATGAGAAGTTATGATGCTGTAACATGAGTTGTTAATTCAGTTTTTTAGGCTCAAGATGAGACTGAGGAAGATGTAAAAGTTCTTTATCTTGCTCATTTATAACATTTTAAGTGATGAGTTCAAGCAGGTGAGCAAGATGAGGAACATCATTAATTGATTCATTTACACTTGATTTTACAGCATCTTAATCACATGAGTATAAAGTATATGTTCTGAGATGAGAGTGTCATGATCTTATCAGTTCTTTTAACTTGATAAATGCATCATTTTTAATCACCTTGCCTGAGGCCCTCCTGAAGGTCATGTTTTAAATGATAATACTACATGTGCTTATGATCACTGTCAGTCTTTCTTGTCAGTGAAGCTGCTGTTATTCTTGATCTTTTTCTGCTCACTGCCTTTTTGTAATTTTTATTGCACTGCCTCATGTTTCTGAAGCTCCTCAGGAACCCTTGAGATTGATGACTTCATCAACATTTACTTAAGATCATATTTAGAGATCAAGTCAGTAAAATGCTTAAAAGTTATTGATCATTAATAAGTAAATCTTATATAATGTCAGTGTCCTCATTGTTAAGAAACATAATAACAACATCACTCTTGTCAGCATGATTCATATGATCAATTTGATGCATGTAGCTCTTGATGTTCATTGTCATATTGAAGTTGATCACAAGACTGATGTCTTGCACATTAATACTTTTATCAGTGAGATTTGTAGCAATCAGAACATCAGTAGTGCTGTTGTATATGAATGTCAGCACAGCCTCTCTCTGCTCTTGTGATTTATTATCATGAAGAGTGACTGATAAAAAGCTCATATGCTTGACGTCTCTAGCAACAGCATCACAGTTTTGTTTGATATTAACAAAGATGATGATTGAAGGTGTGAATTTTCTTGAAGACAGTATCTTCAAAAGCTGTTTCTTCCTCTTATCTTCTCTGTTGATGAATTTAACATGCTGTTCAATCATCCTCACAGCCTCACTCACATTACTTATAATAATGATAGCAGGCCTGCATAGATATTTTCTGATGATGCACTCAACAGCTGAGGGCATAGTGGCTGTGTACATCATTATTTGTTTATAACAATCTTTGTCACTCAAGTGTTGACTCATCATAATGACATCCTCAGCCTCTTCTGAGTCTGGCTTCATGTTTGCAACAGGCAGGGTGTTCAGAATCTTATTAATCAGTTCTTTAAAACTGAGGTCCTCTGTGTTCTGCTCTTGAGGTTGATCAACTTTGAAGCATTTGCTGCTGCAAGATAAAGGTGTGATATGAGTGTAAAGTTTATGATCATTTAAGTATATGTTTTCTTCACTGTAGTGAAGTCCTGAGCAGATGTTGTAATGATAAATGCTTATCATGTTGTCTCCTCAGTCTTAAAGTAGTAATCTGAATGACATTATTCATCTCATCATCTCTGCTTATTGAATTCACATAGCTGCTGTTACAGAGGTGTTGCTTTTTCCTTGATGTTAAAGCCTCACAATCAAGGTCATTGAGGTTCATGAATCTCATATCTTTTTGTGCAAACAGCACTTGTGACTCTACTGTTGTTGATCATGAGCACTTCAAACTCTGTTGATTCACAACTTGAATGATGTTGATTGACTGCTTGCAAGTATTAAAGTCAGCCTCACATTAAGCTTAAGTAGTGCAACATGATGACACTGTTTCTTGACTACATGATGACGCTGTTTCTTGAGAAGTAGTAGTCTGAATGACATCATTCATCTCATCATCTCTGCTTGTTGAATTCACATAGCTGCTGTTACAGAGGTGTCACTTTTTCCTTGATGTTGAAGTCTCACAATCAAGGTCATTAAAGTTCATGAATCTCATATCTTTCTGTGCAAACAGCACTTGTGACTTTACTGTTGCTGATCATGAGTGCTTCAAACTCTGTTGATTCACAACTTGAATGATGTTGACTGACTGCTTGCAAGTATTAGAGTCAGCCTCACATTAAGCTTGAGTAATGCAACATGATGATGCTGTTTCTTGACTACATGATGATGCTGTTTCTTGAGAAGTAGTAGTCTGAATGACATCATCTGTCTCATCATCTCTGCTTGTTGAATTCACATAGCTGCTGCTACAGAGGTGTCACTTTTTCCTTGATGTTGAAGTCTCATAATCAAGGTCATTAAAGTTCATGAATCTCATATCTTCTTGTGTAAACAGCACTTGCAACTCTACTGTTGCTGATCATGAGTGCTTCAAACTCTGTTGATTCACAACTTAAATGATGTTGACTGACTGCTTGCAAGTATTAAAGTCAGTCTCACATTGAGCTTGAGTAGTGCAACATGATGACACTGTTTCTTGACTACATGATGACATCATTTCTTGACTACTGTATCTGTGAGAGGATACCTTCAGTGTAGTAATATTCAGTGTGAGGTTGATGATGTCAGTGATGATTTGTTGATTTTAATCATGATGATCTCATGCAACTGCCTCTTCACAATATGACAAGCAATCTTCACTCATAACTTTCATACACCTGAATCTCAACTCATAAGACTTCAAGGTAACTGTTTCATTTCATTCAGAGTGAGTTGATCACATGTAATTCAGCCTTTACTCTTGTCTTGTCATAAATTCTTGAAATTGAGCTCAGACAATGTAGAAATTGTGACTCAGCTTGTCAAAGTCTGCAATAGCAACTGCCTGCTCTGCTTGAACATGATTTATATCATCATGTAGTTTTCCTTCTCATACTCTTCTTTCTTGTTTAAGATCCTCTCTTCAACTCAGATACTGCAATCATCTCTGTGTTTCTGAATCTTGCTTGAGTAGTGACTTCATATCACACATCAACTGACCTCATTTCAAATCACACTGATAATATTGAGGTGAAAGTGCAGCTGTAGTAATATGTAAGGTGATTGTGATAAATGATTAATAAATGTGATGAGACTACTAATTCAATTGAGTGAGCAGACAGTGAGTAAGTGAGATAAAACTTTACTGACAAGTACCTTAATTGCATGCATTCATGCAATTGAAGTTCTATGTTCATTGAATCACATTTTGCGTTCATTGAATCATGATTTTGCATTCAATGAACCAGGTATCACCTCTGTTTGTTGACATGTTATGATATGTGAGAGGTCTCAAAACTAATGCTTTTAAATTATGATAATTTAAAGAGGGCTCAATTGTAACAGGTGATGTTGTAGTGATGAAGATAATACAATCATTCAATGAACTATATCAATGTTCATTTAATCACGGCGCTTGGTTCAATGAACTACTGATCACATGTAGACTTGAATAAGCTAGAAGGTGATAAACTTATGAGATTACATTTGATACATGAGTTGAGCATGAGCTCCTAATTATGAATCTACCTGTGATTATATAATACTTTAAAAGACTCATGTGTGACTGTACTGCTCTGCATGTGTAATCTTACTGCTCAGGGTGCTCATGCCCTGAGCATCATGAGCAGTTGAGTGCTCAAGGTGCTCATGCTCTGAGCATCATGAGTGATTAAGTGCTTGAGGTGCTCATGCTCTGAGCATCATGAGTGATTAAGTGCTTGAGGTGCTCATGCTCTGAGCATCATGAGTGATTAAGTGCTTGAGGTGCTCATGCTCTGAGCATCATGAGTGATTAAGTGCTTGAGGTGCTCATGCTCTGAGCATCATGAGTGATTAAGTGCTTGAGGTGCTCATGCTCTGAGCATCATGAGTGATTAAGTGCTTGAGGTGCTCATGCTCTGAGCATCATGAGTGATTAAGTGCTTGAGGTGCTCATGCTCTGAGCATCATGAGTGATTAAGTGCTTGAGGTGCTCATGCTCTGAGCATCATGAGTGATTAAGTGCTTGAGGTGCTCATGCTCTGAGCATCATGAACAGTACCACATGTACGCCTGCTATGTGTACTCAACAGGTATCATTTAGTGAGAGGTGTAACATTAGCTCCTCTCTCAACATTTTCATCCTTGAAAACTCAACCTTCCTCATGCCTTCATTTGATATCAGAAAGAAGAAGTCATCTACTTCTCATCATTCTCAT
>KK106981.1:1280055-1302791 GCA_000611775.1 Umbilicaria muhlenbergii
GTTGAAACTGTAATTGATGTAGAATGATGATACTTCAGTTGTCTCTGTTGCTGCTGAGTTGTATGTTAACTGAGCTATCAGTAAGAGTTCTACTCAATTAGTTTGCTGATAATTAACATAGCACTGTAGGTACTGTTTCATAATTTGATTTAATAATTCTGTCTGCCCGTTCATCTGAGGATGATATGATGTTGATAACTTGTGATGTATCCTCAACTGGTCCACTAATGATTTTTAAAACTTGAAGGTAAAGAGTTTATCTCTATCAAAGATTATCTCCTCTGACAGTTCATAGTTGACTGTTATAATTCTTAAAAACATATATGTGAGTTCCTCTGCTGATGATGCTTCATTATAAGGTATGAAGTATTCATACTTCATAAATCTGTCAGTGATAATTAATATCAAATCATAAACTGCTTTCATCAGGGGTTCTTTCAACTTTGATAACTTAATCACAAAGTTTAATGTGATGCTTGCTCATGATCTCAATGATGTCCTTGATGACTTGAATAAACTGTATGATTTATGTTGATCTGCTTTACTTCTTCAGCAGATGTCACATTTCTGAATGACTTCTTCAATCTTCTTTTTCATGTGTGAGAAGTAGTATGTTCTTGTGAGTCATTCTATCATTTTGTTGATTTCTTGATGACTGTGTGTCTTGTTGAAATGACTTTCTTCTATTAGTTTTCATTGAAGACTAATAGAAACATAAATCAAGCCTTGAAAAAATAGTAAGCTTTTCTCCTTTTTGAAGCTTTCATGATCTTTAATATTCTGAAGAACCTGCTGTGCTAACTTATCATTCTTCAACACTTTTTAAATCTCATTTTCAAAAATGTTGTCCTCTACCTGTATGATGAGGTTGAACTGTTTATTGAAGAACATGTTCCCTTGCTCATCCTCTCAGAGGATAACATGACTGATGATCAGCTTATCTTGTAAGTAATCAGCTTATTGATTGAGAGCATTCACTTTGACATTCTCTGATTCTTTTTAATAATGAATTTTAAAATTATACTGTGACAATTCTTCTGATCAACGTACCTGTCTTTGATTTAAGACTTTCATTGTCATGAAATACAACAGATTTTTATGATCTGAGTATACCTGAACCTCATGTTTAAGTCCTTTTAAATACACATGTCATTATTTGAATGCATCAACAATAGTTAACAGCTCCTTGTCATGTATTTCATAACTCATTTCAGCACTTGTAAACTTTCTCAAATAGAAAGCTACTGAGCACAGACGTCTCTTATCATCTGATTGATTGATGCATGTTTCTATAACTTCATCTGATGCGTCTGTTTTGAGCGTAATAGATTTCTCAGGGTTGAAACTCACAAGAATCAGTTGAGAAGTGAATTTCTTCTTTAACTCATTGAAGGCTTTCTGTGCTTCAGGTGATCATTTGAATTTCTGATTCTTCTTGATCAACTTCATTAGAGGTGATGTGATTTTTAAATACTTTTCAATAAACTTCTTATAGAAGTTTGTGAACTCAAGAAAGAACTGTACTTCCTTGATGTTCTTCAGTACTGATCATTCAATCACAGATCATATCTTCTCAGAGTTCATTCATAACCCTTCTGATGTTATAATGAAACTCAGGAAGTGTACTTCCTTGAAATGAAAAAAACTCTTCTCAGGCTTTATCTGTAATCCTGCATTTTGAAGCGCCTGCAGGATCTTACAGATGTGCTGAACATGCTGCTTCTTCAACTTGAAGTAAATCAGTATGTCATTGAGATAAATGATCACAAACTGATTCAAGTATTCTCACAGTACATTATTAATAAAAGCTTGAAAAGTTGCTGACGTGTTTGTCAATTCAAAAGGCATTACTAGGTACTCATAGAGTCTGAACCTTGTTTGAAATGCAGTTTTTCATTCATCTCCTTCTTTGATATGAATCTGGTTGAAGGCTCCTGAAATATTGAACTTAATGAATCACTGCACTCCCTGAAACTGATCCTGCAGTTTTGAAATGAGCAGCAAAGGGTAACTGTTCTTGATGATAATGTTGTTCAATGCTTGATAATTGACACACAACCTGAGTGAATCATCTGATTTTGGCATGAACAGTATTGAATATTCAGCTGAAGATTGTGACTCTTGTATGAATCCTTTTTGTAAATTCTCTTTTAAGTATTCTCATAAAGTGTTTAACTTCTGAGGTGACAATGGGTAGATAGGTTGCTTCATTGATGTGTAATCTTTCATGATCTTGATTTCATGATCTCATTCTTGATGTTTTAACAAGGCGTCTTGATCCTTTACAGCTGTAAACAATTCCTTGAAGTCTTTATATTCTTTAGGGATAAATAACTTGATAACAGAGTCTTGATCATCTTTGACTCATCTGCTTCATAATACTTTTGCATCAGGATTCTTCAGTTCCTCATGTGTTTCTTCTGCTGACATAGTGAAGATCTTCACACCTTCAGGTGAGTTCAGGACTGAATATAATTTATTTAAATTATCACCCTTAATGAAGTATATCTCATTTTCAGCTCAATTGATCATTGAATTGACTGCTCAGAGTCAAGGTATTCTCAGGACTATATCACTTCCTGATTGCTTCATTATGTTGAATTGAATTTTCTCCCAATGTTGATCTAAACGCATAGGCGTGGGAACCGTCTCTCAGTTTACTCATTCATTGTTGTGTTTCATAAAGGTCTCATTGAACCCTTGAAGTTTAAAGGGATTCTGCTTCACCTGTGTTTAAATTACATGTTTCACAGCAAATCCTGAGTTCATGAAGTTCCTTGTGCAGTCACTGTCTATTAGCAGTCAGGCTGACTGGTCATTAATTTTAACTTAAACATGAAAGTTGCTCATGTCTTCCTGTGCTGCAGTGGTGAACTCTCATCATCATTCACTGCCTGAAGACTTAAAAATAAGTGTCTCTGAGAGCCTCTGACCTGAAGGGCCTTCTAGTTTTTTGAACTAGAAGGAGAGAAGCTTAAGTTCTTTTTTACATACTTAAAGTCTTTCAGATTCACTCTCTTTGCTGAGTGTTTGTTTGAATCTCTTTTGAAGTATTCACTTCAAAGTTCTCATACCTTCATATGAAGTTCTCATGAGATGTGTGCTCTGTCAGAGGTAATGTATCCCCCTCTGATGATGAACTGAGAACCTTTTGAAGGTGTCTTCTTGATTATATCTCAGTAATTGATCTCCTTGTGATCTTGATTTTGTGTAAATGCATCTTGAATAATGTAAAGGATCTGATCCTTTATCTTTGTTACTCACTTCACATACTTTTCCTTTTTGCTGAGGGTGTTGAGTATTTCAGTATATGTTTGAATTCACCTTTCTTCATGAGTAGTTAATCATTTGTTGTTGTCTTCTTTCATGAGTTCTCCTGAACCTTCAGAAGATGTTACCTTCACAAAGTCTTCCTCTTCACTGAATGAGGGTATTGTATCATTGCTGTCAATGTAGTTATCTTTCAAGTTAAATTGATCTCATCTGACTTGATGTCTCTCTGCGTCTGTGACAGGGTTTCTGTGAGAGGTTGCAGCATACTCTTTTGCCTTCTTTGATTGATGTGAAAATCATTCAGAGCTGTCTTTGTCACTCTGATGAACTGTACAGCTGTCATCATAGCAAGCTGTTCAAGACATAGCATTGTGCTGAACTGATTGCTTCAGGGTCAGCTCTTTTAGTGCAGCAGTGTATGTCTTCTTCTTTGATGAAAAGGTTTTTGTTGAGACTCAACAATTGCGTGTGAAATGTCCTGATTTTCCACAGTTATAACAATTTCCTTTAACTTTAGTACTCTTTAATAACTGCTTGATCCCTCTCTGAAATCAGTTCCTATGAAAGGTCATATCAATTTCCATTGACTGAGGGTCATAATAGGGTTGATTGTTATACTGAGTGCTTTCATGAGGCTTGTTTGCCTTTGGCGG
The DNA here is from genome assembly GCA_000611775.1 of Umbilicaria muhlenbergii. Lineage (NCBI taxonomy): Eukaryota > Fungi > Ascomycota > Lecanoromycetes > Umbilicariales > Umbilicariaceae > Umbilicaria > Umbilicaria muhlenbergii. The sequence goes on from KK106981.1 coordinate 1,283,982, forward strand.
TACATAATTCTTCTGGCTTTTTTTCATAGATCTTTCATATGCGCGGTTGTTGATGATGACTGACTTTTCAATCATTTTGATCAAAGTGCTTGATCACTCTGATCAGAAGATTTCATCTTTGATGAAGTTCTTCAAGTCTTTGTAGTACTGCATGGTTAAAGCAGTGTCATCTCAGTTCATATACATGACATGTCTCTGAAAGTTGACTGTGTACATCATGGCAGCTTCTTTTTGCACAATATTGCAAATTTCTCACTCTGCAGTCCTTTCTTGATTAATGATCTTAAACATGATTCTTATCTGCTTCTTGAACTCCTCTAGACTGAAGAAGATTTCATTTATCTCATCATCATGATTCTTCTTCTCATTTTTCATATAGTCTCAGAGGGTCAGCTTAAATCAATTGAGGACATTAAACCTTAAATAAAAAGATGTATACAACATCTTATCAGCTTCCTTCTTGAACATGATGTGATTGAGATGAATGTAAGTATCAAGCTGAGTGAAGAATGAACTCAACATTCTTCATTCTCTTAAGAACTTGTCTGATGATGAGATCTTGATCTTCATCCCTGATGACGTCAGACTTTTAATGACTGATGAGTCACAACTGAAAGTTGCCATCCTTTCAAGGGACTCATGAGTCACAGTTCATTTCATGACTGATATCTTGATGATGATGCTCAAAATGTAACAGGTGATGTTGTAGTGACAGGAATAATATAATCATTCAATGAACTATATCAATGTTCATCTAATCACAGCACTTGATTCAATGAACTACTGATCACATGTAGACTTGAATAAGCTAGAAGGTGATAAACTTATGAGATTACATTTGATACATGAGTTGAGCATGAGCTTCTAACTATGAATCTACCTGTGATTATATAATACTTTAGAAGACTCATGTGTGACTGTACTGCTCTGCATGTGTAATCTTACTGCTCAGGGTGCTCATGCCCTGAGCATCATGAGCAGTTGAGTGCTCAAGGTGCTCATGCCTTGAGCATCATGAGCAGTTGAGTGCTTGAGGTGCTCATGCTCTGAGCATCATGAGCAGTACCACATGTACGCCTGCTATGCATACTCAACAGGTACCGTCTAGCGAGAGGTGTAACATTGATGATATTAATATTGAGACATCATCTCAGTCACTGCATCTAAACACTCAGGCAATTAAACATTAACAAAAACAGTTTGTGCTTTGTTGATAAGCACATTTCATGTGTGTGATGATTGCAGAAAGAGTGTGAATAACAGTAATACATTGAAACATCATATAGCAAGGTGCTCAGTTCATGTTCATAACTGACTATGAAGAATCTTATAATGTGAACTGTCATTAATGCCTCTAACAACAAATGAACAAAATGACACAGACTGAGAGACTATCAAGATAATACTCAGGAAAACAGAAGAAGTATCAGAGGAATAAAGTAATGAGTATATGAACTTTGAGATGAATTATAATGTCAACATGAATGACAGCCTCCTGAATATTCTTGACAACCAAGGATGTTCAATTCCCTGAAGAACATCAACTGATTCACAGTCATTTATAAAACAAGGATCAATGCAGGCAGAAAGCATATTAATTCAACTTGATCTTTTGTCAACATCAACATTCTTATGAGTTGAATCATTTCAAGAGGCAACAGGCTGCTGAGCTGAAGGCATTTTAAATACAGCTCATTCAGAGGCCTTTATAAATTATGATCACAAGCAGAGCACAAATGCATCTATTAACACAAATTATCATTTATTTTGTAGCAAGATGAACTATGCCTTCACTTTCTGACTGCATCAGACTCAGGCAACAAAAGGAAGTGTGAACAGATTCTTTAAAAATCCTCATCTGCATCACATTCATTCACTTCTAAGTTTCAAGAATACAGAGGAATGACTAAATAAGTTACATCAGATTTCATATGATATCAGCTCTGTAAGAGGTGAAGATGAGTGAACATCTTAAATCTTTACAGTGAAATCTACTTATGATGAGGTAATGAACATTGTGTATTGCATACAGTACAAAGACATCATCAACACTTTTCAGTTTTTATTAAATCATCAAGCCTTCAACAGTAATCTGACATATGCCTCAACTCAGCAATATAACTCTGAAAACAAGAGGGTCTATAATGAGATGCATAGTGAAGACTGATGATAAGAGACACAGATGAAACTTCTGAATGATGCAATAATAATGTCACTGTTGATTTTCACTGACAAGACAGTTCTGACACAGCATCAAGATGATTTATCAGCTTGATCAGTATACTTAATCATAAGAAATTTGAACTGATAATCAAGATGCTCTCAGACATGACCTGATCTAGTACTTTTAAGTTTCCTGCTGATTGTGAGGAATGATGATGATAACATTAAAGCAAGAGTCTGACATATGACACTGTTGTTGATTTTAAAGTGTATGTACTTCACACGCTCACAGCAATTTAATTAAGACTGATGAGTATTAGCTGTTGAGACAGCTGCTAAAGAGGATATCTTAATAAAGTGTGCAGATAAGAAGATCAGATGCTGTTACTCTGTTATTACAGACTTCATGATTAATTATGAAGAACAGGTGTTGATCACAGAGGTAAAAATGAATCAACATTACATTATATGTCAAGTTCCTCTCAATGAGCATGAAAACCTTGAAGGCAACTGATCTTCAAGAACTCATCAAACAACAATGAATTAAATTCAGTGTCAAGAGGAAGAAGAGATACTGAATAATAACAACACTTGAATTCATTCTGTCATCAATTTCACATGAGCTCATCATTAAGTTAACATACATGAATTCATGATGATTGATGTACTTCATCAACTCTTAAAAGGGATGATGACTTACCTAGTTCAATGACTGAGTGAACTTATTGAGGAGAGTGTTTTCACTGCAAGAAGAAGAAAGAGGATGTGAGGTTCAATCAACTTCACCTCAGAGGTGACTCAACTTGATCAGAGATTTCATCTGATTTCAGCATTCTCAGGCTTAAAAAGATTCATGAAGTACAGCAGTGTCAAACAATGAACTGAAGCAGATCAGAGATCAATTATCTGTTAAATTATTTCTGTAATTGCATCACTCTTGACTCCTCATGCTTCAGCAGCAGTGCATTTCACATGAGCAATGATGAACTTTGTTACTTTGACACAATATCATTCACATGATGAGGACACCCTTTGATACATGCAACATACTTTATTTTAAATAAACAGACTCAAGGATGTCTTTCATCATCTGAGGCTGTCTGAATTTAATATGAACAAAGAGCACTTTAACATCTTAAAATTACATGTGATGACTCACTACACTGAACACATTCACAAATATGATGCTGCAGACAATGTTGATACAGAACATAATGAAGCCGCTTATAAGTATTTAATAAAAGTATACTTTAACTGAATAAACAAGCAGGAGACCTTTCAATGACAATTATCACTTCATAACACTCATCATTTGAAAATACTGACTATGAAAGACATCATCTTACACAGTGATACTAAAGACAGTTAAACATCATGTAATGCAATGATAACTTCAATTATCAAACTCAGCTGAGCTTATTCACTCAAAAAGCTGAAAGGCCTCTTAAAAAGAAGTGAAGCTTCACTAATACAGTCAGTGAGGCTCAACCTCAAAGTGTGATGCTCTGTTTTAACTCTCACTGATACTTTTAATATCCTGAGCTTACTAGATGCCCTGGCAGGTTTTGTAAAAGAATATCAGAATGCTATGAATGACATCATAATATCAGACAGAGATTTGAATCATAAGGTAAAAGACTCATCTTGAATTGAATTATATCACATATGTGTACACGGGTCGCTGAAGTGCTGAAAACAAGATAAGAAGAATATGAATGATCTTGAAGTTCTGATAACTGAGAGAGTATATTGCACGCCTGACTGACAAAACAAGTTTAAGAATTAAAGATGTGACTGTGTTCTGATTCAAGAATGACTTAATCATATCATTGATGCATCTGATGTATTAAACAGGTGACTACCAGGGAAATTACAACTTATTGCATCAGTGATAGATTCACTGCAGTGAAATGACAAGGAAAAGAATATTCATCATACTGATGCTTTAATTGATCTATTCAAACTACTCAATTGAACAAGGCACGTCAACATGATGTACATGACATGATTGAACTGAGTGATTGATCAGAGCATTCCTCAAAAAACTCTCAATCTGTGAGGAGTCAAAGGTTCTATATGATGTTCACAATCATAAGGAGCGTACACATCATATCAGTGATAACAGGGAAAACTCAAGAATGTAAGAGAATTATTTATTATCTCAACAGTTTCAATGATTGAGACATGTACAATTTAATCTATGAAGAGGACTTTCTTGAGTGAGGAGCACAAGTGATGTTGTATTATAATTGAGAAAGATAACATTCATTGAATGTTAATTTTCATTCAATGAATGTTGATTTTAATTCAATGAACATTGATTTTCATTTAATGAACTGACTGCATATTTGACTGAACATGTTTACAATGATGACTATCACGACGTCTCTGAAATAAAGGCGTGTGATATATTATCATCATTTGTATAAAGAGACCTTTACTGAAATTTTCAATTCATTCATGAAGTCACAAACCTTTCAGCATCTGCCTGTGATGAAGTATTAATCAGATTTAGATGCAGTGAGGCTCTCAGAGGAACAGATAGCATCAAAGACTCTGCTTCACTTTTTAAACACTGAGTCACTGCATGTTTCTGAATGCTGCATTAAAAGCACCTATTCATCATCTTCAACAAACTACATGATGAAGAATCTGAAGAAAGTTAACTCAACAGCATGAACAAGTGACTTAATATGCAATCACCTTAATATTGATGATCACATGTATGCTTTAATATTAACACAACTGCAGACTCAAATGAGAAATCTGAGTCTTTTAAGGAGCTGACTAAACACAAGCAGAATCAAAGAGCTATTATAATGAGTTTTTAAATTAATGTATCATGAATTTGATCACATCTTCTGCAGCGTTTCTGACAAGTGGCGTGACAAATGCCTCACATTTATGGCACAATGATGCAATTACAACAAGAGGAGGCGGGTGAAGGGCAAAAGAAGATTAAATCTTTATGAGGAATTAATCTCTTCAATCTTAAGTCACATGACTGATACATTTCAATGTTCAGCCGCAGGACCTGTCTCACAAACAGATAATGAAAAAGGTGAATCAACAAAAGTCATTCAATATATTATGATACAGATTCATTAAAATGCGCATCACAGCATCTCCTGTAAATCACAGGATTTATTAAAGACTGAGGCATCAAAGAACATAATTATTATGAATGATTTGAACTTCTTCACCTTCCTGACATTGATTGCCTGGGAGTTGAACTACCAGGATGATGAGGATATCATATTATATGAGTGTAAAAGAATGATGAGCATGCACATCATAAATGAGCAGGAATGAAAGATGATCCTGAAAGAAATGCACATTAAAAAATTAATACATTTCTTCTTCATGATCAAAAGGAGTGAGATTTCAGGTGTTTAAGGTACATTTCAAGAATCACTGCAAGATTAAATCATTTAATCATCTGTAGACGCCCTGATCAACAATCAGCAGGTCAACACATGTTTGCTGTAAAATTAACATCAACACAATATAAATATCTACTTTTAAGTAGAAAGTCAACTCTGAAAATTATTCACTCATCATTAATTGCATCTAGACAGTGACGGAAATGAGCCTTTGAACAGAAGTTATTAATAGATATCACAATCAAACAGACATTCTCAATCATATGAAGCAGGTTATGAAGTTTATGAGGAAGATTTAATTCTGAGAGGAAAAAGCCTTCACTGAGGCGTTTTGACTCAATATCAATGAACAAAGGAGCAGGAAACTGATATTCATTAATTTAAAAATCATCATGTAACCTGCTGTCATCAGATTGTGATCATGATCTATTAAGACATGTCATCATTAATATTACCTCAGACCTTGTGTGCTCTGTTCTCTTTTAATATCTCACACTCAAGCCTTTAAGCAGGACACTATGCTGATGTGCATATATTACATAATCAATGCATCAGCGCTCAAGAGGAAGTCAATGTTACACAGTTATGTTGTTGTTTTAAATATAAAGATTTAAAAAAAACTGTGAATGACAGCATCTGATCTCTTGTACATCTCTTGCCTGTCAAAATCATGATCACTGATTGAAACAACACATCAGAAGAGAAAGTCTTGAAGTTGTGTCACAGATTATGAGCTGCAAGGCCTTGTCACAGCACCTCTTGTTGTGATGACATTTTTAATCAACTGCTCACATTTTTAGTATCAGTGACTGTCAAGACTCACAACATCTTCTTGATGTTCATTAAACAGATTACTTGCAATCTTGCATGTGACTGCATAAACCTCTGCTAATTCACTGACACATCATTAATTTATCAATGTGACATGTTGAAATAACAGCACCCTCTTCAAAACAATCTTTCAAAACAATTTTTCAAAACAGCATCATGAAATAATCCTTTATATTTATCACATCATTCTGTCTCAGTCAATCAGTGTTGAGCATCATCAGCACTATGAAAGGTCATGATCTGAATATGAAACAAATGATAAACACTGTTTACTTCAAATTGATTCAAGCAAACATAAAACCTAATTACTTACAGATGAAGCGTGATCATTCAGAGCCTGTAAATTATGAGAAGACATCAAAGAGGTGTCAAGTCCTTATTATAAAGCAGGTGCAGAAACAGTGTGATAATGATATCATATTCAATTTCATAAGTGATGACTGCATCAGTATAAGGGTAGGTGTTTACTGCACAGAGAGTGCAGTGATTCAATATTAACAGTTTAGCAGTTCAGGTCAGCAATTGAATATCATTTAAAACAATCACTGAGACATTTTACAAGAGAAGTGATCTTTACTTCACATTCATCTTTTACTGAAAAGTCAACCTCACAAAATCACAACCTTAATTCAGATTATGATAGTGAAAATTCCTCAGATATCTCAACTCAGTACTTATGAGGAAAGGCACTTCACTGAGAGCCTTGTCATTCAACATCAAATCATGAACTGTTGATGTCAGTTTGTACAGTGTACTTGAAGGCATGAATACTCAGTGACAATGCTGAATCAGAAAGCACCTCATGATCAGATATTAACAAACAGTGACTTAATAACAGGATGAGTGACACTTGAATAAAAATAACTTGATGAATGAGAACAGTCACAGGCAAGAAACATGCTGAGATGCAAGATGTTCTCACTGCTGTGAAAGCTTGCAAGGTAGGAAGAGCTGACTTTTTATATAAATCATAATTAATATTGACAGCTTTATGACTCATTTGATGTCTTTCACAGTCACTCAATGACTCAGATACAACAGTTGATTGTCAGCTTTTATGACTGACAGCTGCAGATGTCATGTGAGGACATTAAAAATCTTGCAGAATGATTACTTGAGACAGATAATTTCACATGTGATAAGGCAAATGACTTAAACCTGTGTTGAGTGCTGATTGTTGACTGATGAAGATGCAGTCACTCAAGGTTAAATTCTGTGCTTGAATCATCATCAATGAATTAATACAGATGATGTATGTGAAAACAAATACAAATATAACTTATCTAACTTATATGAAAGACATGTTTGATTCACTGTCAGTCAACATATTGCTCTTCATGATAACAATGATCACACATTGCATCAAAGAATATGAATCAGGGGTATTTAAGCTTGAGAGGTTTAATGACTCAAGGGTTATGAATAAGTGATGACTTCAAACACAAGGAGAGTGTACTAACATCATAATGCTGCAGTTATATAAAATTGAGTACAGCACACTTGATATGCTCAGGTTAAAACTCAACAAACTGCTATTTTGAGTATTTTGCTACATCAGGTACATCAGCAGATTGAAATGAATAAAATTGAAGAAGCAATGAATGTTAAAACAGTTGACAATTCATATACTGACATGTTGAATGACCTGTCAATGTATGAGATAAACAGTCAGTGATTTTCAAGCTCATCACTGCATTTGTTAAGAGATTGAAACAATCCTTTTAGCTCAGAATCACTGAATAGAAGCACTTTCTACAAAGATTAACTGAAGCTGAAGAGCAGTAAGGAGGACAACAGTGATGATGAAGAGAAGTCTGAGAAGAACAGCAATGAAGATGACAAAGAAAATGAAAATGAAGAAGAGAGTGAGTGTTGTGAGTGATAAAGATGTCAATTCTATCTACTAAGAAGTCAGCTTTTATGCTGACTTCACTAAGCTACGCTAAGTTAAAGTAAAGTAAGAGGTGATGAGGCTCTGATAAAGCTGAAGCCCTGATAAAGTCACAACAAGTGCCCTCTTTTAAATATGCTCATAACCTTTATGAGCTTTTCACTCCTCTAGAAGCATGTTTCATCTTATTTAAATGCATGTCATCAAGGTTTCTGCATGATAATATCATGCTGATCAAGACTCACTTGCTAACATAGGAAAACAGGAGGTAGAAGAGAGAGTGTTGTAATGATTAAAAGTCAAAATGAAGAAAGGGAAGAGGGTTGAAGTTCACAATGTCAGATGATGTTTAAATTTCATTCTTCATTAACTTCCTTGTGACAGCTTCTCTGTCAGCCTTGATGAGAAGTGCTTAATGATGTTTGCAGTGACTGTTGCTGATGACAGCATGATTAAATCAGGAATGAATTGTTGAGCTTGTGTTCATTTTCTTCAAAGATTCTCACAGCTCTGACTTGGTAGTTAAGCTTGTCTGACGTGCAGGTGTTGACATTGATGCTGATTGCATCATCAAGGAACTTCACTCAGCAGAGGCTCACATTTCACTTCCTCTGCATCAAGTTTCATTCTTAAGTCATTCATGTTTCAATAAATGTGATTCAGTCCCTCCGCCACTTGACGTAGGCTTGGTAAAGTCATGTGCAGTGATCATTGCATATTTGTACAGAGTGAGTGGCGTGCATTTCCTTGATTTGAAAGCCTACAAGTCAGATGACTTTGTTCTTAATGATGAGTGATCTCATCACGTCTGATATATAATATTTGCAGGTGACTTGTATGTCTCATGCTGAATCCTCAGATTCACTAGTGATCTTAAACCCTGTATCTCTTATAATTAGATAAGTTATATGACTTGTGAAGACTTGATACTTCATAGCTCTCTTGTCCTCTTTCTTCAGACCCTTTCATTGTTTGTGAGTTTGTTCATCATGAACAACATCACATGAAATCCTCAAGATTGCTACATTTTTTTCTGATTTCATCAGAAGAGACTCTGAGGCATTCTTCACTACAGCTGATGAAAGACTGAGCAGGAGAAAGAATGCTGTAATTATGAACTTGCATACATCAAGTAAATACTGAATTATTCACTCACACTCATATTCTTTTGCATTCATGTGTGGTCATCCTCCTTCCTTTGAGTTCATTCTTCAGAATGAATTTATCAAGGTTTAAACAGTTTTCTTCATATCCTTATTTGTTATCTGCATCATTTCATTAATACTGAAATCCTCCTCCCTGTGTTCATTTGCCCTCAATCAGGCTCTACAGCAGTTAATTTTATCACAAGTGATGTTGAGTGACATCTTGATTAATTTTAAAGACTTGTTGCTGTCATCATCATTGTTGATGTCCTCTGTAATTTAATCAGCTGTGACTGACTCTGCTGTTATTTTTGTAAAAGCACCCGCGGTAACTTCCTGTGAATTAACCGTGATTTCATCAGGCCAGTTAATCTCAATGAGCTCACTGTCTTTGTCATATAAGTTGCATGAGTCTTCATCTTCATCTGCATAGTACTGAATTTCATCATCAGGATTTACTTTGTCTTCATCATTATAATAAAGGTTCTTGAAGTTATGCCTGCTCAATGTGCTCATGTGATAAGTGCATGCTGTGAGTTGATCTCTCATCACAACATCATGTGATTTCATCATGATTATTTCTTCCTTATGAGTGATGAGTAATGATAAGTAACTGATAATTGATCTGAGACTCACTGTAGAATGTTAAGCAGTGACTATATGATGATGCTGTGTTTTTTGTGAACAAGGGGAGGTTCACTGAACTAGTTATGACAGAGGAAGTGATCTGATGTAATGTTCAGAGCCAAGGGGAGGTTCTCTGATGTAACATTCAGAGACAAGAGGAGGCTCACTGCAGTAGTTGTGAAGAGAAAAGTGAAATTCTCTGACATAATCTGTTGAGCAGTGAGGGAAGTGAGGTGTAGAGCTCACTGTTTAATGATAAAACAGTGAATTATTCTGACCCTGCACATCATCTGATGAGGGATTTCTCTGAGCATGTCATGTATGATGCTTTGTAATATGATAAGTATGCTTCACTAAGTGTTATTTCATAGCACGCAGAGCAATCAGGGTCATGTGATGAGATTTTAAAAGATTTCAGAGGATCTTTTATTGATTTCTTCTTGAAGGTGTCAGCTGTCATCACTGATCATCAGTGCTTCAACCTGAGCTCTCATGTGTGCATCATCATATGCTTTTGTGAGATCTCTTGCGCTCCTCAGATCCTTGATGTTATATCACATGTCATGTTCAAAGCTGTAGCCTTTTCATTGTACAAGATATTCAGTGATTATTTCACAGTCATCATGTTCAGAGCGCCTTGTCCTCTTCTTGAGCAGGTGTTCAATTTCATAGTGATTTAAGTCACTGTTCATCATCACTGACAGCAGGTGATCTGACCTCAGCTGATTATATGAGTCAGCTGTGATTACACCTTTCAGGTGAGCTATTGATATGATGTCATAAATTCATCAATGAGAGAGGAGATTTAACTTATAAGTCAAGTGTCTGATTCTCTTGATGACTTTAAATGAGCTCATGAACTGCTGTTTGATCTTCTTGTTCTGAATGCCTGATATAGTGTACCCTCAGTGTAACTGTAAGTTGATCATGTCACTGACTTTGAAGAACTTCAGTGTATGCCTGTTGTCATAATATTTCTTCATGTGAATGATGATGAAAGTTATGACATCTTTCATGTTGACTGCTGTAGGCCTGTATTTCATCATTTCTGTCATTAAGTCTGCAGGATTTGCATCTTGAATTTCCCTTGAGGTTGCCTCATTTGTAAGCTCACTATTCCTGTTGACTCATAGGAGGTTGAGGACTTCATGAGTTTAAAATTCATAAAGAACCTCAGTTGATGTTTTAATGATGTTGAAATACTTTATAAAGTTATTCAAGGCCGCCTGCATCCTTGATAATATCATGACTCAACTGTTAATGTCTTTCAATGATGTCAGAAAGTACTGCAGCGCAATTTCTGCTGTCTGATTCATGATTTCAGAGCTCTCATCCATTTAAGAGTGATACACTGTTGATAATAATGATTTAATCTTTAATTTCTCAAAGATCTTCTTTCACATTCCTGCTATGAATTTTGAGTCCCTGTCTGTCAGGATTGCCTTGAGGAGGCCTCAGTTCATAAGAGTTAAACAGTCAAGAAACTTTATGACTTATTGTGTACTCTTTCATGTGATTTTGCCAGGGATAAAGCTTACCGCTTTGCTGAATTTGTCTGTTAAAGACATTATGCAGTTGTATTCTTTCAGCAGAGGCGTTACAGGCAGTCCTAGTATGAAGTTCAGTGAGATGATGTGAAAAGGCCGTGAAGGCATCAGAATTGATTGAAGAGCGCTGTATGATTTATGTTTGAGTGTTTGACATAACTGGCATTGAAGGCATGAGTGAATAAACTCATGAAGCTTTTTGAAGAGGTTGAAGAAGTATAATTTCTCAGTGAGATGCTCATGTGTTCTTGTATATTCAGGGTGTCTCAGCTCATCATGTGCTTGCTGAAACAGTTTCTTCTTCAAGTCATCTACTGATGAGATGCTTAGCTGTAGGTTGATTTTCAGATCCTTGTAGTAAATCAAGCTGTTTATTACTTTATATGATAAAGCTGAGGTGTTCTCTTTTAATCTGATGTTTGCTTTTATCATGATCTTAACTCTGATTCACTGAGCATCTTGATCATATTCAGCAATCAGGCGCTCTTGAAACTCTGAGTTTAATTTCATCAATGAAATCAGATACGCCACTGCGTTGTAAGCTGACAATGTGTAAAGAGTGTTAAGAGTTGAAGTATTTAACTTCTGATGATAATCTCATCCTGTCAATCTGAATAACGCGTCTGATATCACATTTGATTTATCAAGCTTGTAGTGAACATCAAGTCAGAAGTGTTGAAGATATTCAGATGCTCAGATGAGCTGTAAGTTCATCTTTTCAGTTGATGTTGTTGACAGACTTAATTGACATATGATGTTAACTGTTGCTGCATGATCAGTATATATGATAATGACCTTGGTGGTTGATTTAATCATGTGTCATATTTTCTGAACAACTCATACTAAACCTGTCACCTTCAGCTCAATGAGTCAGTACTTAGTCTCTGCATTCACAAGCAGCCTGCTGAGGAAACATATAAACTTCATTTTCTTTTATTTCACCTTCAGAGTCAGTTCTGATTTAATTTCATCATCACTTCAGTGATGATAAACATGAGCACTGAACCTGAATTCTTTCAACACGTCTAAGTCAATGTACAGCTGACGGGTTGAATTAAAGTGAGTTAATATGATTAACTGAGAGAACATTACCTGAAGTTGATTGAATGCTTGAAGCTCTTATGAAGTTGACATGTCTACCTTTACTTTTTTAATCACCTTTTTCCTCACTGTGCCTTTGAATGATTTACCTGACTGCTTTTTAATGATCTTATTTAGCAGCATTTTTTGTTCCTGAAGTGATTTTGAAATAACTGTGTACTTTAATATGTATTGTTGAAGGTACCTGATAAGATCAAGGTATTTCTTAAGAGCACTCAGTGATTTAAGGAATTTTAGTCATGTAATTGCTGTGAGCTTTTCTTTCACTGTTGTTAATCTTAAAGCATCAACTCTCTGGTTAAGGAGCTTTACTGAGAGATAATCAAGAAATGACTTCTTGAGAGAGAGGCAAATATTCTTCTTCATTAACACTCTGAATACACTATCTAGGTGATGTAGGTGCTCATTCAACATGTTGAAGAATATGACAATGTCATTCATGTAAACTCATGTGAATTTGCATTGCTCTCAAAAGACTTTATTTATCATTCTCTGTACATAAGCTGATGAGTTTTTATATCTCATCATCATCACTTTGAATACTTCCTGACCTTGGTGAGAGAGCATGATAAGCTTGTGACATGCCTCTGATTTTATCCTTCATTAGTGAAAGAAGCTGCTGCAGTCTACTGTGAATATGTAGTTGAACTCATGTACTGCCATGAGGATTTCAGCTTAAGATGGCACTGAGTAGGTGTCTGACATCATTATTTTATTTAAAGCTCATATATTCATGACAACTCTGCCTTTACAGCCTTCTTGAGTATCTCTTCACATGATGAAACAAGGGTATGTAAACAGGGTGATGATTGATGCTCATTTTAAGTGATTTTCAGCATGTAGCTTGTTGAATGTCTTATCAACAAGCTCTTTATCTTGCTTCCTCAGTGAGTACACCTTGACTTGCCCGGCCTTGTAGAGCTCTCTTTAGTTATCAAGAAGTGATATGTTCATTCACTCTGACTTCAGAACATTAATGATGTTGCTTTAATCTTCTCATAACTGAGAGTATTGATTGATGACTTCTGTAATTTGATACATGATGCTCACATCATCACACACAGTGATTCTGTTCAGTAGCAGGCTCTCTGCAAGTGATTATGATGAAAATGAGAGGTTTCCTGTGAATAAGCTGTTCATGACTACATTGAATGCCGTGACTGCAGCTAGAATGCTTTGAAAACTTTGACATGCTCAGCTCTCATTATCTCTTGAGTGAGTCTTTCAGGCAGCAAGCATTGAGGTGTTTAAGTGAGCTGAGTAACAGTCATTTATCTTGTATTTCATCACCTGGCCTAGGTGAGTCTTCTGAGGTAGGACCACAGGCTTTTCAGACTCATTGTAGATCAGTACTTCAGACATCATATGATTGATGATGTAAGTGTACACCGTGAGTTCAATGTCAATATCACTGAGTTTAAATAAGAGGTCCCTGTCCTTGAGGAGTTCAATCTCATGAAACAGGGTAATGAGTACTGCAATTTAAGCCTGTGATGAAATCACAGTGTACTCATTAAATGTCATTATTTTATTCATTCAGGCGTTAGATCTAGTCATTACATGTAGTGAAATGATGATATTTTGGCAGCTTTTTATCACAGTCACTGAGTTCTTTGATCACAGCTTGACTGTGACCTTCTCTGCTGTCAGTATATTCATCTCAATAAGCATGTTTGCTTTGAGGTTGTTAATTAAGTGAAATTCATCACTGATGTGAGCTGTCCTGCCGTCAGTGCCTGGGAGGTAAATATTCAGAGTGATGTACTCATTTGCTTAATGAGTTGCAGTCTCAAGGCTGCAGACTGAGATTGATGATGCTGTTCACTTCATCTTGTGAGTTTTATTCAAGGTTAATCTGTGAAAGAACTGTTTATCAATGAGGCTCATAATGCACCTGCTATTAATGCAGACTGACTCTGCAGGTGTATTCAACTTTTCATTAAACCTCACCTTCATTGTGATGTATCATCAACCCTGGAAAGTGTATCCTTGTGTAGGCTGCTTTGGCTTGCTTGAGCTCATTATGATAAGGTGATTAAGTGAGCTCTCAATAAATTTATGATTAACTGCTGATAAACAGCCTTTTCAGACATGTTTATGCAGTTTGTTGTTTGATCAGAATTCCTCATGACAGTTTCAGCAGGAGAGGGAGAGTGTATAATGATTTATGTTTAAGTTTTCTGATTCTCCTTCTGATCCTTCCACGGCTTGACTGTCTTGCTTGTTATATTCATTGAAGCTTGAGATGTAAGTGTCCTCAGCATCTTGCTGATAAGCTTGCTCATAGAAATCATCTTCTCACTCCTGATAAGTTGACTGCTCATCTTCATCAGGCTCCTCATGATAAGCTCAGGGATGATTAAGCTGTCAGTGTCAGAAAGGGTTCTTGTTTTCAGCATTTTAATTCAGTGATAAATCTACATCAGTGAACAGTTTTTCATTTTCATTTGTGATCATGAGTGATTGACATATCTCT
Organism: Umbilicaria muhlenbergii; assembly: GCA_000611775.1. NCBI lineage: Eukaryota > Fungi > Ascomycota > Lecanoromycetes > Umbilicariales > Umbilicariaceae > Umbilicaria > Umbilicaria muhlenbergii. Next base: position 1,299,146 of record KK106981.1, read on the forward strand.
TCAAGCTGAGGTGTGACTGTGGTTTGACCTTGTGCCTGTGCATTATTAGAATTTCTCTGATCTTGATATGCAGGATAGCAGTCATATCCTCTGTTAAATCACTCAACATTATGAAAGGAAGGGTTATTGACAGAATAATTAATATTAAAAAACAGAGAACAATTGTTCCCTTGAAATTGAAACTGAGATGAATGATTAAAATGTTGCTTGCCTTGTTGATTGCCTGACTGGCGTTCTCATTGATCATTGAAGATATTATCATGGCTAGACTCTTGATCTTTGATGTACATGTTAAATTAAATATCTTTCTGGTAATTGACGTCCTTGATAAGGGTCGCTATGATAAAGTTTGATGTGAGGTGAGGTAGGTGTAGGTGTAACTTAATGTTTAAATGCTCATAAGCAGTTAGAACCTGAGCTGCCTCTGTTGTAGCAGTTTCAGTGTTCTTCTCATGCAGAATGATGAACTGTATATAGAAGGCTGAATCTTGATGATGTTTGACATCATGAACAGTGTATCATAAAGCCTTTAAAGCTGTCAGAGCTCTACTGAAGTTATTCTGAAATTTGACTTTCAAGGCATTACATCATTCAAATACCTCATTGTTGTTGTTCCTCAAGCTTATACAAGAAAGGTGAGTGAGTTCCTCTGTGTATCAAGTGTTCACCTTTCCTAGAAGGCAGGTGTTCAGGTTTTGTCTAAGCAAAGTCACATTCATGATGAGTGCTTTGACACGTAGATGATTGATGAAGCTGAACACATTATGATAGATTTGATGATTCTCCTTGACTTCAACTGATTCAACATCTGAATTGAGGTCAAAGTAACTGATATCTCAGAGCCTGAATGCTGAGTTACTCTCAGTTTCATCACTTATTGAATCAACAGAGCTGAGGGGTTCAGCTTCACCTGATGATCCTGATGAGTCTTATGAGCCTGCTTGTATGTTGATCATGGCTGCTGTTACTGCTGTCTGAACATTAACTTGAATAAGCTGCTGCATCTCCTCTTGAGAGATTCCTTCACTGTTGTTTATCATGCTTGAATCATGAGATGATCTTCATTCATCTTGTATTAACTCAGTTTCATTTGTGATCTGTTGAGTGATGAGCTCATTAAATGATCTTGACATGAATGAGTTGTGAGTAAAGGAGTCAGGATGATGTCCTGTTGAGAAGTGACATTCTCATTCTCATGAGCTTGAGGGTGCAACAGCTGAAACAGCTTCTAAGAGCTTGCAGATATCATGATTTAATCATGATTTATCTGTGACTCACTCAGGTGATTAAGTGAGAGATTCTTGAAATACTGCTTTGATGAATTAACTGAATTCCTTTAATTGAGCATCTGCTGATCTGACATTTTCTTGAACAACACAGGTGATGACTTGTTTCCTGACTGCTGAGATGTCTTCAGCTTAATGATGATCTGAGTTGATGAAGTCCTGAAGTTGATAGCTGAGTGCTGTCATAGCCTGATTTAAAGCCAGTCAGTTGATGTCTGATGTGAACATCAGATTAATGATTTACATGGTAAAGTCAAAGCTTTAATAGGACTGATGCTAGGTAAGAAGATTTAACTGTTAAAGCAGTCTATGATGCCTTAATGATTGTTTATGGTGATGTTGCTACCATTTTTGTTGTGAGTGATAAAGATGTTGATTCTATCTACTAAGAAGTCAGCTTTTATGCTGACTTCACTAAGCTATGCTAAGTTAAAGTAAGATAAAAAGTGATGAGGCCCTGGTAGAGCTGAGGTCCTGATAAAGTCACAACAGTGAGAACAAGAATGAAGAAGACATTAATGATGAAGACAAGAAAAAAGCAAGACATATCAAGCTGTCACTTATGATGAAGCGCTAATGTGACATAGAACATCACAAGGCATGTTAAACATTCAACAGTTAAAAATCAGCTCAGTTTTAAATCAACAGATGAACTCAACAACACTGAGAAGCACAGTCTTAACATTAAGAAAGTGAACCCTTATATGCTGTTGATAAAAATGAAGAAGCATAAGAAGCCACATAGAGAACCTGTTGATTAAGATTGAAACTGAACACAATTCACAGGATGAGTGAAACTGAATATCATGAAGATAAAATACTTCTGAGTGAATAACAGTATCATCAATGATCAGGTCAATTATGAGAAATTTGTTGATACTCATAAAGACAAGAAGACAGTGACTGTGTTATGAAAAAAGAGAAAGATTCAAGAGGAGGAGAATTAAACATGTAAATTTTTTAAATCCTTGAAAGACTTGTTGAACATGTGAATGCATTAATAACAACATTCTAGTTAATACTCTCAATGTTAATAATGCTTGAATCATGACTCATTTATTTCTTTCTCTCTTTGGCTGTCTTCCTTCATTTTAATGTTGCTTAAATCAGGCTAATGATGTGTTCTTGATAATTAAAGCCTACATTATCAGATTAATTCTATCATTCAGCACTTTCCTGAGCGTTAGATGTCATTTGAGCAATGAAAGCTGAATGTGACCTCAGTGAGAGCTGAGTGTAGCATCAACATCAACATCAGAGAGTTGCAGGCTGAGGAATGAGGCTTCAGCAGTGATGATGACAGTGAGTATGACAGCACTGAAGTCACAGAAGCAGTATGAGGTTGAGGATCTGTTTAAGCAGTTGCAGCCACATCATATGATGATGATGTTCAGGGTGATGATTACAAGTCAGCACATGATGTGCAGATTGAAAGATCAAGAGATAATTCACAACCTGCACTACACATATACCTCATAGAAAGGGATGATGAGTGAGTCTACAATCATTTAAAGTTAATCATGTATAGATGTATCTTGCAATGTCTGCATTATATGCAATATTCTCTCATGACTTGAAAGTTCAATGAACTCACACAATGTTCATTGAACAACAAGTACATTCAATGAATGTTCATCACCTATAGTACTTCAAACGTGAAAGATGAACATAGTACTGAATTAACAATGTGCAAAATCAACAACACCATCACGTAAATCATAAGAATCAGATGAAATAAACTTAGCGCTCAGTGAACTATAATGATGTTGACAGTTGAAAGTGGCATCATCAATGTTATTGACTTGTATACATTATGCGCTCTTATGGATTTCCACGGCAAAGCTGCGTGAAATAATAGCATTGATAAAAGCAACGTTTACGCAATACACAAATGACACAAATAAAAGCGCTCTGAGCGGCCATGAGCTACGACATGAGATCAGCAGATCAGAGCGCATTGCGTTAACATAGTCCACGGGGCAACACCACACTATAGGCAACGCCGCACCCCCCCCCCCCCCCCCAACTATTGAAATTACCCATTTCTCCACCATAATTGCATGCATTCAACAGAGAAAGAAGTGTGTATTCTGAAGGTCATTGAGGCCTATAATAATGCTCTTACAAATTCAGAAAGCAGCTAGAGACACAGGCTAGGAAGTTAAAACAGCTGCAGGATAAAGAGGAGAAGCAGACTGTGAAGACTGCAGTTGTCACAACAAAAGCAGCCTTGAAGGTGCTGAAATGCATAGATTTTACAGCTCTGTTATAGACTACAATGTAGAGCTTCAAAGTTTCTTATTTAGATCAAAATTTACAGCTCAATTGGTGAAATTCTGATTTTTTTCCCTTTGGGGGGG
>KK106981.1:1304619-1321628 GCA_000611775.1 Umbilicaria muhlenbergii
ACGTTCCTCGCTGGCAGAGAAGGCAGAGATAAAGCTTGTTGAGGAGCTTCTGGCAGAGGATGCTCGCCCAGGGGTAGGGGGCTCAGAGTCTTGTCTGGCTTGTTCAGCATATTCAGGACTGCTTCTTCCTTGTCAGAAGTTACCATTTTGAGACGGCCAGAACAAGGAGCGTCTGCAACATATTCAGTCAATATTATCTTTGATTTCTCTGGATTGTAGCTTCTCTCTTGAGCAGTCTTCTTCAGGTGATTTACAGAATGTATAGATAAGCCTGTCAAGTCTGCAACAATCTTTGTAGGGGCTTCATACTCTGCTAAGGCAAGGGCTTGAACTCTGATCTCTGAATCATGTGATTTGACTATCATATTGCTGGATATTGAGTATTCTAACTGACTACGAAGTCTACTACTAAAGGAAGATATTCAAAGGCTCCCCTTTTCCTCACTGCCTTTTCAGGGTGAGAATCTACCCCCTGCCCTACCCCTGCCCTACTCCCTGCCCTACCCCTGTATGTGGCGCATGCACGAAAAGGCGCTAGTCATGACTTTTGGTGCACGGTTCCGTATATTCTATTTAATCAACTTCATTTTTTACCCTTCTAATTTTTAAAGTAGAATTACCGTATTTGGAAAAGTCAGGCTTGGAAAAGTCAGGCTTATTAAGCTGTATGGTATTAAATTCTAGCGTGGCTGCAGAATAGAAACTCCCTCCCGCCGCGCCCCCGTACCAACCATTGAAAACTTGTTTCTTCCACATACGTTCCATAATGTACACCACCTCAACATGCAGTCTCTTCGTGTTCAGCATGACCTTATGATTCTATTCGTGTCTGCGTTGGCAACTGCTCTCAATGTTGAGGCGCAGCAATGATGGTGTGCTGGTGGCGCTGGGGCATACCCAGCCCCCTCAATTCTCAACCTACGCGATGCTGCCTAGGCATCGCCGACCTCTTACCAGGCCCCATTCACTGAGGGTCACGCTTTCATGAACGTGAAGTAGGGTGTAGATGAAACCTGACGGCTCTTGATACCATACTTACTCATTGGCATACTCATGTTCTAGCTGTCCCTTTGGTGTTGTTCCTATTCTCTTTATCCATGAACCAAGCACTTTCCCATCCATTTAAGGCATCGTCTAGGTGAAACTTACGATTAGGCATCTCATGCCGTTCATACTGCATACTCCCGAAGCTCTTCTCCCCCGATCCGACTCGAAGAACCCAGCAACAACCTGCAAGGGCATCACTTCAAGTGGCCGACCCTGCCGACGCGCCCTCGCCGCGTCACCTCGATCCTCGCCTCGAACTTCACCAGCAGCCGCTAACGGAGTTCTAGCCGTGATATCTGGTGACAAAAATGAGGAAGGAGCGGCAGCATTCTTCTGCTGGCAACATAAGGAGCAGGCCGCCAAGCTAACTGGAGGTAGAACGGGCACCAGGAATACAACACTGGTCTCGTTGAACGAGCGGACGAGCATTGATACACTGGTTGATCGGTTGGGAGTACTGGACGTTAAAGGTGATTCTGGAAAAGCGTCAAAAAAACGGCAAGCAAGAGATGATGGAAGTCCGATACAATGGCAGAAAGTGTCCAAACAAGGGCAGAAGGTCAATGGTCCACTATTGGCCGTGTCGAAGGAACGTAATCGGAGAAAGACACCTGCCAATGTGGCCCCTGCAAGACCAACGCAAATTCGCCGATCGCCAAGAAGAGAGTCAAATCTCCTACTGTCGCTGTTCTGCTGTGTTAGGTCTGATGACGGCGATGATGCGCCTGCGCCACGTATTCGACATCACACTACACCTTCTCCAGACAGCCCAGCAGTGTCTCACAACCCTCCGTTGAGCCACCACTCAACCCGACCAGTCCTATCAACCAAGCCTGCTTCTTTTCCTAATCTCCCCGTGATGCCACAAGATCCGCCCTTCCAAACGCAAAACCTCCTGACGCTCATTCCGCCGAGTCTCTCACCTCAAACCACATCATCGCTTCTAACCGAGCTCGCGAAACCTATTTCCGGCTTCGACGAGGAAGGTTTCATCTACATGTTCTGGCTTACCGACGCCTCATCCGCCGCCCCACCCAATTCTCAAACCGCATCTTCGCTACTATCGCCACCATCCACTCCAAACGCAAGAAGCAGAAGGTCTAGCGATCTAATCCAAGACTTCGCCACTCCCACGTCCAAATCCTCAGCGCAGAAGACCATCCTTCTAAAAATCGGCCGTGCATCAAACGTCCAACGCCGCATGAACGAATGGATGCGTCAATGCGGCTACAACCTTTCTTTGATCCGCTACTACCCCTATCTACCTTCGTTCCCGTCCGCGCCGCCAACCCCCTCAAAGCTTTCGCCATCACAGGCACGAAATCCGCCACTCACACCGCCCTTGACCCCTCGAAAAGTCCCGCACGCGCATCGCGTAGAGAGGCTCATCCATATCGAGCTGGGCGACAAGAGGGTGAAACGGCTTTGTGAGAGCTGCGGGAAGGAGCATCGGGAGTGGTTTGAAGTGGAGGCGAGCAGGAAAGGGGTTGCGGCAGTGGATGAGGTGGTTAGGAGATGGGTGGGTTGGGCTGAGGGGAAACGGTGATGCTTTGTCGGGAAGACAGGCAGAGAACTAGAGGTCCCACTAATCGATCTGTGCTGGGTGTTCTTTGTTTACAGCTTCGGGCCATGCGCTGCTTATGAGGGTTGGTAATTGGGAGAGTGGTTTGGTACCACGGCTACTTGCATGATTTGATACTTATGAAGCCTTTTTTACAAACGCATAGACGAAAGGGTTGGGAAAGCGGCAGCAGCGGACAAGCAGGATTGGGAGGCCCGGCGTTTTTGGGACTTGCTTTTGCATGTAGATCGTAATCTTCGGAAAAAGGAGAGAGGCACAAGAGCCTGGGCCGCAGTATGGGGGACTGCATTCCCTCTTCTTAGCTTGACTCCGCAGTTCCTAAGTGTGTCAATGTTTGCAGATATCACGTATCATCAACTTTCATCCAGATATAGTGATCATCCAATCATTGCCAAAGGCAAGCCTCCCACCTGAAAACTGCTACAGAGGCCACCTCCTAAAGCCAACGTCGCAAGCACACCCATACTCCACCGAACACAACCAACCCCTCCACCCCGAACCTATGATCTAACCCCAGAAGCCCCCAACCCTATACTATACACCCCCAGTACTCCCGTTCCCGACCCCAAACTCCCTGCTAAACCGCTCCACAAACCCCCCCCACAAAAAATCACGCCTCCCCCTCGCCCTCCCCCTTCGCCCCTAAGAAAACCTCCACCACCCTCCTCCTCCTCCCCTCACCCGCCCTCCTCTCCTTCTCCCTCCCCCCCACCACAACCGGCGTTCTAACGACCACCCCCGCAAACACATCCGCCAATTTCCGCTCCACCCGCCTCCGTCTCCTGACCTTCGCATCCCTGGACGCCGTCCTCGCTCGGCCTCTCGTCGGGCTTTCCGACATATCCATCACGGAGGTGAGAGGCGCGACTTCATTCGCCACGTGCGCGAGCATGAGCGCCAAAAAATTAAAGGCGACGCCATGTGGAGGCGAGACGGACAGAAAATCGAGGAGCCAAGCGCGCTCTTCGTCGGCGGAAAGGCCGGGTGGGGAGTTGGACTTTTCGCGCGCGAGGAGTGCGGCGTCGAGGTCGGACCATAGAGGGGCGGGGATGATGCCGTCTTCCAGACCGTTCAGAAAGTCCAAGAGCGTCTCGGCCAAAACTTCAACCCGCCAGAGCGAGGGGATTGCCGGGTTCCAGATGCCGCTGAAACGGCGATCGGTGTCCAAGGCTTCTCGCACCTCCAATTTCAACTCCTCTCTCTGTGCGCCCGCCTCCAACGTCCACGCCTCGCTGACGAACGGCCACCCCTCCCGCTCCTCCCACGGCGGCCTCTCCTCCCCGTGGCTTTCGAATCGCATACTCCACTCCGCGACCGCGCGCTCCACTAATTCCTCTATCGCCTCCGTCAGCCGGAACACTTCGCGCGGAGCCGACCACTTTACCGAAACATTCCCACCGCTGCTGCTGCCATCCGGCCTCTGATGCTGCAACTTCCTTACCCCGCCCTCGGGGATACGGATGAGTTTGTCGATAGAGCGGCCAAAGGACGAAGCCTGCCAGGTACCACGGACGGGGATGAAGTGGTCGCGGCCGTTGGTGACGCGTAGGACGAGCACGTCGTCGAGATGCTCGTGGGAATCGTTGAGGCGGCGGACTTGGGCCAGGTCTGTGATGTGGAGGGTAAGGTCGACGGTGAGGGCGTCGCCGGGCGAGAGGGTGTGTTGTTGGAGGGCGTTGGGGTTGGAGTTTTGGTTGTCACTGGGGCGGTCGAAGGAGATAGTGAGCCAAGGGGGGGAAGCTCCGCTGTGGTATTGGCCGACGGATCGGTCGACGAAGCCGAATGTCGCGGGGACTCGGCCGGTGTTGGCGATGGTGAGGCAGCGGGTTTTCGGCTGGTCGTAGCGTATGTCGCCGAAATTCACGCCTTCGAAACTTGCGGATGTTTGGTCGGTGTTTGTGCTACCGTCGTGATCTGGGCTGTGGTGATCGACCACTATTGTTACGCCAGGTCGTCCCTCGTTCTCTGCTTTATCGAGTTCGCGGGCGACCTCCTGGTGTATTTTAGCCTTCAGTTCCGAGTCCACGGCGTCGTAGGTCAGCGTGAAGACAGCATCCAGTGGCTTGTGATCAGATGAAAGGACCCGCTGATGTGACGTGTAGTAATCAAGATGTAGCTTATCTTCATATCCCGACTTTGTCACCACAACGTCGAGATCCGCATCGTGATTTTCATCATAATCATTATCAGCACCATCCGTCTCCGGGTCGTAGTCGAATAATACATCCTCATCCTCAGCAATTGCCTTTGCGACCCCACGAGCCTTTAACTCCTCATCTCGCTTCTTCGCCGCCTCCTCTTCTCTGATCTTCTTTTGGTACTCTAGTAGGTCTTTTCGCGTCCGGTACAATATCCTATCGCACCAACTAGGCCCTCTTCTCTTCTCGCTGGAATCAAACATGCCCACACTACCAACGTCATATTTGTAGGTAGGCAAGAAATTGATGGGACCCTCGCGCCATCCGTCGTGAAATGCTTTGCGCGCTCGCATTTGCATATGTAGCTGGTCATGAGGAAGAAGAGACGACAACATAGTCCGGAGTGAAGCTGGGTCGGACTCAGGATCAACTGGTAACGTGACAGGCGATCGTTCAGAAGATGACGTGAACGCGGTATTGGACGAGAATCCAGAATCCACCGAAGATCGGTCGTCTGATCCGGATATCGTCGCATTCGAAGATGTCGAGAGCTCGCTTTCGATCCTTTTCGACGATGCATCGCCAATGTCGTATTCATTACGTGTATGCAACATTAGCAGCCTCCGCACGTCTTCTTCAGGGAGACCGTCCAGCCTGTAATTGAGATCTCCGAACCAGAATGCGAAATCTTCATCTCCTATTCCCTCACCAAACTCCTCGAGCACCCCGCTTCCATCATACACAGGCTCGAACTTGGTCCGATTGAGGATCTGTTGCGCATCCCAGTTGCGTCTTTCCACCATATTCTTGTCCGTTCCTGCTGCCAGATGACAGTTTATGAAGACTAGACGAGTCGTTTCTCCCAGTACGATTCGAGTTGTGACAGCACCCTTATTCCCCATGTATCCCATCACACCGGTACCGACACTCGTACTGCTGACCGAGGTTATAGTTGGCGCAATAGTAGGGGAGGCGTAAACGAGCAGTAGGAGACCAATCAGTTGCTGGTCCGCAATCCGGCGGTAGCCGTCTGGCAAGGCCTCTGTCACCGCTCTCTTCCATTTCTTCGCTGGATAAGGATCAACGAACGGCCGAAGAGCTTCTGTTGCGGAGTTGATATCCACAATCTCTTGGAGTCCTAGAACGTAGATATCTATGTCATCCCCACCAGGTAAAGACCCAGGGTCATTCCGCGGTAAGGTTGACGCTTTCTTCTTCCGGCGCGCCTCTTGATCTGGGACGCTTTCGATATCCTTCAAATCGAGGGCCCTCCCGTCTTCATCTTTCTTAGGGTCATCTTCATCCCTTACTGTCAAACCCGACAGCTTGTCCGAAACCCCCTTGCCTCCGACGAACCATCCGCCAACATCCTTTTCGGTATCGTGGAGAGAGGCAACATTCCATGTGCCTACTTTGACTCGAACGGTCCGCGACTTGGTAAACTCGGCTCGCCGTGCGTGTACAGCTTGCGACAAAGAGTAGTGGGATGAAATTGTTGGCGAATTATCCTCGGCAGGCGTTGATGGAAATGCTCCGGGTGTCGCCCTTATCTCTGGACCTGGCGATAAAAACCGCTCAGGGCGGGTCGACATTATACGAAGACGACGGAGATTGAGTTAGCTAAGGCGCCATGGTGAACCTGGGATGGGCCTTCGTGGATGAAAGCCGAAGCGGTGGGGGCGCACGTCAAGATAAATTAACATGCCGAACCTCAGCCGCTGACGTAGGTTGTTCCGCACCAGGGGGACAGTTGGAGATGGCGGCACTCATTCCTTTGAGCTTATTATTGCTGAGAACGACCGATACCGGTGCAGTCAGAGGCCCACAAGATCGACGAAGCTTCTGAGCGCGGACTGGGCAGGAGTCCGGAGGAGGAAGGCGGAAGGCGGAAAGCGGAATTCGAGGCCCCAAGGACGCAGCGCCCTGCGAGGCTCCGACTTGGAAGCCTCCTCAGCCCTGCTGGCCTGCAGGGTTCACAACCTAAGACAAGGTGGCGAGGTTGGCTTCTCGCTTATCACGCGGCTAAGGCTGAGCGCGTCACGCCTCACGTGTCACGTGTCACGTGTCACGAGCGTTCCCAGTCGTGCCCGTTCAGTAGAGCGTGTTCCCTCGAATAATAATCCAAGGTGTCCCATGCGCCGACACACACGCTGCGGAACAAGCTCCCCCGCCAACATGACGCCTCGGAAGACGAAACAGCGGTATAGCCAGTCCCATCTGTCCCAGCAAGCGTTGCAACCTTCCGACTACGAAAGCGACGTCAATTACGTCTCCGATGCACCCCCACCTCCACCCACTCGAACCAACGCCGAGCTCAATCTCTCCGTCATCCGCAGACACGACCCCGCCGTCGCATCCATCATCTCCATCGCTCCGTATGCAGTGGTGTACATCTTCTCTCCGGCGTCACAACAATGGGAGAAGAGCGGCATTGAAGGCACCCTGTTTGTTTGCCAGCTACCACCGACCGAGCGAGGTGCCGAACGTTACTCGGTCATCGTGTTGAATAGACGGAGTTTGGACAACTTTCGAGTGGAGCTATTAGATGGCAGCGACGTGGAGATTACCGAGGACTATGTCATCCTTCAGTCCAATGACGGAAACGGGAATCCCCAGGTCTACGGACTATGGATCTTCTCGGAGCCTCCGCCATCGTCAACGGCCAATTCACGAGCTATCAATGCACAGATCATCCAAGAATGTGCCATACAGGCAGAGACAACGAGGAAGATGGCCGAGCAGAACATTCAAACCGATGAGCAACTTGGGGAGGACTTTGAAATTGCGGAAAGCGAGCCAATGGGGCGACAGCTGTCTCTGAAGGAGTTGTTCGGCCAGCAACGGGAACAAGACGACGGGTGGAGTGTGAGAAGCCATAGTCCGCGTGTGAGACAGCCACAGTTCGTACCATCAGCGGATACGGACTTCTTTCGCACTGCGAGGAGGCACGTACAGCCACAGCAGCAGCAGCAACACCCACCAGCGACAAACCCTGTACAGCAGAGTAGCCATGGCAGAGATCTTCTGAATCTGTTCCGAACAGCGGGACCAGGTTCCCAGCCTGGGACATGAAATTGTGATGCATGGCTGGGACTAGCAGTTTGGAGGTTTTAGGCGGTTTTGTGTAACGGCGTTGACGGGGATCCTCTTCATATACCACAAAGACATCCAATGTGCCATAGGGCTCTAGGAATTAAGGCTTATCAGCCCTTATGATTTCATCCACGAAACCTGCGACTATCTCAGCCACCTGGGCGCCATGTTCTACAACCAGTCAGCCTCAAAACATAATCACATGGAAGAATCACAACTCACTGATTGGAAAGCTATGTGGAATTCCCCCCTCATCAATCAGCATCTTCGGCTTCCACTCCTCGTCTCCTTCTCGATACGCCCTTGCAGCAATCAATTCGTCCCTCGTATGGTCCGCAACCCAATGATCACGTTTCCCAAAATAGAAAATCAGCTTCGGCCTTGGACTGCTAGACTCTGTCGCCGCGCCCCAGATATCCTCGTCCCATCGATCTTCCGTGATCTCGTTCATCTCGTCCCTGGCCATGTATCTGCAGTACAAAGTCATAAATCTTCCGAGTCCGGCAGAGACAAACTGGATACCTGCTTAAAAGACTTACAGCGCCTGCCGCACACCCATTGGACTCTTTATAAACCTCGCCGTCGTCCCCGCCGCATCATCCGGAAATCCCATAACCAGCTTTACCAGCCGAGCCAATACTGTTTCCGGGACGAAGAACGTCAAAGCATGCGCCAAGATGCCAACGACGAGGGCAAAGTGCGGGAGTTTCAGTAGCCACTAGTCACCGCAACACTCAGCATAAATCCTCTCCTCATACTCCTCAACCCCTGTGCCTCTACCCCAACAACAAGTGTATCTCTCCAAGCGGAGAGATAAACCCCACTGAAAAACTCACCCCCATCCTCACCCCGCTCGGACTGCGTGCAATATGCGTAACCGTAGGCCACAAGCCCACCACCCCTACAACCCTCATCCCCTCTCCTCCGCGCTTCCTCCTCTCCTGAACCCGTCGGAGCGCTTCCAGCGCTACATACGCACCCACCGAATGCCCCACCAAAACAACCTTGACCTCCCTCTCCCCCCTCTTCTTCCCCTCCTGCGTCCCATTCGCCCCGTCCCACCCCTCCCGCACAGCACCACCATACCGCTCCAACCGCCGCGCAAAAAACTCCACCTGGCCCCGCAGCCCCACCACCACCGGGCCCCGGCCATCTTCACCATCCGCGCCGCTGTCGAAGTTCGCGCCCGAATGCCCGTAGATGTGTACGGCAGCGGGGGCGAGCGAGGCGAGGTGCGAAGAGAGGAGGGAGAGGAAGGGGTGGTAGTAGGATATCAAGCCGGGGTTGCCGGGGATGAAGAAGATGTGGTAGGGGGGCCTTGGAGGGGAGGAGTTGGAGGGGGAGGTGGGGGGGTGGGGAGGGATGTAGAGACTTGATGGGGAGATGTGCGGGGTTAGTGGGGGTTGGGTGGGGGACATGCTGGAGGTTGTGAGGGGAGGGTTTGGAATGGAATGGAGTGGGGTGGGGTGGGAATTGTTCGGGAGGGGTGGAGCGGGGAGTGGGGTTGCGGGATGGGGATTTTCGGAGAAAGCGGAGGCACAAGAGTGCAAAGTAAAATTAAGCAAGTAGACAGAATGCAAGTAAGGCATGGAGTTGGTGGTGGGGGAATGGTGCATGATTCATTTTCGGTCACTCTTCAATCTATCTTCTTAACAACATATGTCTCTATTTATGACTAATAGTACATAGTCTTACTGATCTGGTACTGCTGTGATATGTTTAGACATGGGCCTAGTTCATTTGATGGTGTCCAGGAGGTCTTCGGGCGTGTGTCTGCGTTGGAGATGGCGGAATTTGGTCTATCTTGTGATACTACTACTCGCAGCCCGCTACACACCTCTTTCTCAGATTTAGCAGATCCTGCAAATTGCCAAAGCAAGGTCTGGCCAAATCTAATTATTTTCTGTTCGTCGATAACAGGTTGCTTGGTTTCTATACGTGATAATAATATATCATAATTTGGCGACGGAAAGCGCATGATCTCGATAAATAGCAGAGAGTATGCGCTATGAGACAAACCCTTTTTCCCACAGACCGCCTGTACAGACCGCTCGTGAGGAACACGGGTAAAGAGCAGTCTGGTTCTGAGTCTTGGTCACGCCGTCCATCTCGCCGGATGATATATCTCAGGGGCAATATAAGTCGTAAGCGACAGGGTTTCCCTCTCCAGCCCGCACCCAATATATGTCTGAAGCCTACGTCCACCCTCCAAAGATCGATGTGTACACAAGCCTTCGAGCGCTCGCATATAGTTAACAACGAAGCGTCCTCTGCCCTGGCCTTCCAAATACGTCGCCAGTCCCTTCGCAACGGCAAGGTCGGTCTTGCCGTAATGCTTCGCGGGGATATAGAGCTTTGCTTCTGGGCGGGCGTTATTCGGTTTGATGTCGAAGTTGTATAGTACACCCCCTGTTTGATGGTGCGTCCGAGGGAGTTCCTCGCTGGAGGAAAAGTCTCGGTCGAGGCTCAAAACGAGATGCCAAAGCTCGCGCAGGTTCCTCCGAGTGCTTCCCGAGTCGAGATTGGAGAGTTTGCCGCCCATAGACAAGACGGCACACACATTGTCCCAGGATGTGGAAGGTGATCTAACGTAGATTCTGAGGCGCGATTTGCTTGGGTCTACGCAATCGACCGCGAGACCAACAATCTGAAGCTGAGATCCTTGTGTATCGGTGGACATGAAATCCAGTAGTTCATTGTAGGCGGGAAACCTCAATTCCGGTCGTTCCAAGCTTCGAATCGCGTCTGAGACAACGGACAGGCGCATTTGCCCCGTTTGCTCGGCTTTGACTGGAATGAGATAAACCTTCGCTGCGATATTGCCCTTTGTCAGGTCAAAAGCCATTAAAATAGATGACTGGTCGCTCGGGGACTTGACTATCTGCTCGGTGACGCTGGCTTCGTTACTAGAATTGACGAACGCTTTGGAGAAATGACTGAACCACCGATCATCAACTCCAAGCTCCTGAACAAGATCCACGCTCATCACCTGATTGAACGGATCGCTTGTGCTTCCTGCGTCTGGGCCAATGGCCTCGAGAGTATACCGTACTTTTGGCGATGCTTGTTCATTGTCCCAGCTCCAGCTGTATTCGATGGGAGAGTAATCGTCTGTTACAAAGCTGTTCCAGCCGTTGGGCAATCCTTCACTTGTGGGACGGGTCCCAAGCCGAGAGATTATATGGTCGAAATGGAACAAGAGGCAATCGTGCTGGCTTTCAAGATCATAGCCGGCTTGCAGAAGCAGAAGGGCTAAGGAAGGACCTGTCACCTGCCACCAGAAAGCAGCATCTTCATTCCGCGGAACCAGCTGTGCGTCCAGGCTTTTCCATATGTCGATTGCGGTTGGCGGTCCGGTTGAGCCCATGTTGCCGATAGAAGGTCAGTGAGGAAACAACGAGGCGGAATACGGTAGACAGGATTTCTCTGCTTAGAGTGTATAACGGACTTGAGAAAATGGGGATCTGGAGGACTCGGAGCTCTCTATAGAGAAAGCAGCCGAGAAGGATGGACATGAGAAAAGTTAAGCAGAAGCTATACTTCAACAACCCCCTGATTTATGTGTTGCTAAAGGGTCATTATTCGCGAGCAGTCCCATATGACTCCACCACACGTCGGGGGGCGGGCAGGAAAACCCCGTGCACTCCGTTCAGCAGACAACACTGCCACTGGCAGAAGGTTTATTTGCACATTGATGCTGGACATGTCAGATTGCTGACTAGATGTCCTGGTGAGGCGCAAGACCCGCCTTGGATAGACTGACAGCGAAATGGTGAGCCCTTTGATACAGTGTTTCGTCGCCTCTGATCTTGAACACATCCCCGTTTTGCAGACACAGATACTTCCACCCGATTGACCACTAATCAAAGAACCAAACGGAAGGACGGTAGAGGAAGCTGTGGCGCGATATGGGTTGCAGCTCACCCGACACTACTCTAAGAAACGTCACTCATACTCTGCATTTCAATAGGAAACACTCGAGATCCTATCTGCTAGTGCGTCCTCTTGGCTCAAGCTGTGGTCTCTACTGGACAGCTCCCGCCAAGGTTCAACCAGGTTGAATGCATATGATCGCCACGTCAGACTCGGGCTTTGCAGGAGGATAGGAGCTACTCAGATTGTTAGTGCATGCGAGGGAGCAGACATGTTCTGAGTGTTTCGCTGACCATGATCCTCCAGCCAATCTACATTTTTCGCTCGAAGGGGCTTTGTGTATACGATTGAGCTTGGAGCCTGAAATATTGGTAGACATCATCGAGCATCAATGTAAATTCTGCTTCCGCCATAAGTTCTAGCGGGAATACTGTGCGTCAAAGGCTGAAATATAAGCCAAAACCGAAGACTGTGCATTATTCGTTCTTCGTCGAGTCATGTTGAAGCCCTGAGAGGATCCGACAAGCTGTTCGCATTATGCATGCCCAGAACTGGTGCATGTTTGTCCCGAACCAGCTGCTATTGAAAAGGCGACGTGGAATCGTCGATAGGTGGCTCGAGACAAGTCGTTTACGTGCACTTCGACTAGTCCGACCAAGGCGAGTTCTTGCTCCTCGTCCAATAATCATACAAGAGTAGTTCCGTGGGCGGATCTGCATCACAATGTCCGACATGCCGTCTATCACCATCGTGCACTTGTACCTTCGTATCGTGATCACTCATCAGTTGATTGGGTCAAAGATGAAGATGTTACAGACCCCACCTTTCTCTGCATGAAGTCCCTGCATGATTAGAAGCCATGGCTAGAGGTGCGCTTAGTCGAAGTAAACACGAAGATACACCGACTCTGTACTTCATAGATCTTGCAGCGTATAAAACTCTGTGCATGGCTAGTATCTATTTCTTGAGTCCTCGTGGCCACAGTTCGAAATCAAAACTGCTCTAGTACGAGGTTCGATTAATCCGAATTCCACCGAGGCAGTCCATTTGAGACATTTGCGTTAGAACGAGCATTCAATCCACAAATCTGCCGTCTCTAACACGGATCAACAGCAGAGTGCAGGTAAAGAATTGACGAGCAAGAAGAGAAGCGGCACAGTTTACCATTCTATACGGCATCGATGCGCACTGCTATTACACCCTCTTTCACAATACCGGTCACCTCATCTCAAAACATCGACAACGATCTGTTTTCACGCGTTGAAATGTCGTAATCGATCATGCCTCGTTTCCGCTCTTGTCTGTGGGGGAGTAATCAGCTGGACCAGTTCCTCTACACTACTTCTCATGGCTTTGTTAGTGTTCGTTTTGGTTGAGCTCTTCAGTGTGTATAAAGTTGCGAGGTCTGTGGCTGTGTCTCAATTGCCACTCAATTGCCATCAAAGAATTAGTGCAAATCCCGCATTGCAAGAAAGTCATACCTTATATTTCTAGAGAACAGCAATATCTTGCTCAGTCGGAGCCGCTTTCTTGGAAGGCCACCACGATGGGAAAAAATGTTAAAGTTGCCGCTGTTCAAGCTGAGCCCGTATGGCTGGACCTCCAGGGTTCCGTCAACAAAGTGATCGAGCTCATCCAAGAGGCAGCCAAGAATGGCACAAATGTGTTGGGATTTCCTCAGCTCTTCGTGCCTGGTTATCCTTGGTAAGTCACGCTTGCCGTGCAGAAACCGAAAGCCAATGTGTGCGTCCTAAGACTGATGCTAGCAACTGGATGAATAGGAAGATATGGACAGAAGCACCTCTCCAGAACGTGGGTCATAATGTCGAGTTTATGAATAACTCCTTAGTCAGAGAATCCCCTGAGATGGATAGGATCAGAAGCGCGGTAAAGGAAGCGGGGATAACTGTGATGTTGGGATACAGTGAACGTGAGGGAAGCAGTTTGTTTCAAGCACAGGTGAGAAACCCAAGGTAACTTCGCAAATCTTGCAAGCCAATTCTAACACTTTCGTGGCGTTTTGCAGTCTTTCATTGACCCAAAGGGAGATATCGTTCTTCATCGCCGTAAAATTAAGCCAACACACGTGGAACGCTCCACATTTGGAGAGGGCCACTCTGAACCTCTGAAGTGTGTCACTAGCACTGAATTTGGCAAGGTCGGCGGACTGATATGGTATGCTAGTCTTTTACCGGACCAGCCGTTTCACAACGACGTTACTGGCATGGGCAATATATCTTCCCCGATTGGTTCTCGTGTATTGACGTGACTGCCTCGCAGCTGGGAGCACTTCAAACCTTTGCTTCGCTACTACGAATACTCGCAGGGCGCCCAGATTCATGTGGCGAACTTTCCTCCAGCGTTTAAGAAGCCAAAGGACTCTCCGTGGCAATACAGCATGACCGCCGAGGGTTCTCAAGCCGCTTGCCAGTTCATGGCAATGGGAAGGGGCCACTTTTGTGCTACTTGCCACTTCGGTCGTTAGTGAGGCCAACCGTGAGAAGGCGGGATATGCAAATGCACCTTACGCTAACCTTGTGCGTCGCTGCCCTCCATCCCTTAGCCATATTAACCTCACTCAACTTCTTATGTTCAACTTTGTGTCCTACTGGCTGACACTACAAGCAGCCTGGTGGCGGCTACTCCCAAATCTTCGGCCCTGATGGATCTCCGCTGACCACGCCTCTGGGACCTGGTGAAGAAGAAATCTTATACGCCGATGTGAATCTCGGGGACATTGATACCTCCAAGCACTTCATCGACACGGTGGGTCATCACACAAGGCCAGATTTGTTGAGCCTGAAAGTGAATGCTTCTCCCGTACAACACGTGCACCACGTTTAGTTCCATGAACTTGATGGTTGCCATCAGACAGTCTTCCCTTTTGTCCGCAGCTTTTCCACATGCAGGTATGCACTTCAACGTCGCTGCCTTGCTATCATCTTCTATTGGCGTAATTCGAACAGACACGTCATTTCAATTTTGAATCTAGGCACATGTAGTCCTTAGCAAAGATGGTGGATAAACAGACGCCTTTGATTGACTGGGAGCCTAAATTGTTTGGATTGCAACTGCTCGTAGCTTTCCGATGTTATGAAGTGCACCACCAGTTCGGAGTAGTCAAAGATCGGACCACGAGCCAGCCGCAGTAGGGCTGACAGACAGCACTGGTGGGGTTCGCGGCCCGCTTCCATAGATAAAACCCCAACCGCTGTAGATTTTATACCAACCAGCTAAGATGGAATTCGACACGAAGACTCGTAAGTGCTTCGGTCCAATAGTACGCGCAGCAGCTCTAACGCGATGAAGCGCCATACCACACCTCGGACCATAGCTCCTTTGCCTACGTCTCTGCAAGAGATCGTTGGCCCGTCATTCTTGTGAGTGCGATGATACTTGGTTCCTGGACGCACCCCACAAGGCTGATATATATAGACAGGAGCCATTGACGATGTGCACCGCGCTGTCGTAGCTTGCGACGATGAAGACAAGCGGAACGAAGGCAAATCCATAGTGGAGGAGCTGGCGAAGCTCAAGTATGAGCTACAGCACAACCGGCAGTTGACGTAAGGACATGACCTACGTACTATTCAGAAATTATCTAAGGATATTTCAGACCTGTAGTCGACGACGGACAGCGGGATGTGGCAGGCTACAACAAAGAGCTCAAGGCTTTGGACAAGCCCACATGGTTCAACGTGCCATGGCTATATGCCGAATGTTACCTGTACCGGTATGTCTTTTACATCGCAGGATCGCATACAGATGCTGATACGTACAAGATAGACGTATGAACACCTCGTTCGCACTCTCAAAGCATTGGAAGAATTACGACGTATTCGCCCGCCAAAAAATGTCCACTTTCCGCTCATCGCGGCCCGCAGTCCTCGAGCTCGCGGCCAAGTATAAAGAGCTAGTATCGCAATTAGACAACGACACCACCAGCTCAAAGAGCGCCGAGGAGATGGAAGCGGCAGAAAAGGCCCTCTTCACCGAGATGTGTGAGATCTGCTTATGGGGCAACGCCACCGATCTCTCGCTCCTCACATCTCTCAGCTACGAAGACATCCAAAAACTCCAAGGCTCCGACGCACGAAAGGCGTCAGAGAAAAACATCATAGTCAACGACCTCCCAGCCGCCTACCATGTCCTCAAAACCGCGCAAACAACCCGCGCGAAGCAAGAGCGAAGAGTAGACATCGTCCTCGACAACGCCGGCTTCGAGCTCTCCGTCGACCTAATCCTAGCCGGCTATCTCCTCTCCGCCAACCTCGCCACAACCATCGTCCTCCACCCGAAATCAATCCCGTGGTTCGTCTCAGACGTCCTACCCAGCGATTTTGCAGCGCTACTAAACGCGCTTGCCGATCCCCAAACCTTCTACTCGACCCCCTCCGATGACGAGAAACACGCGGGCAAGACGCCCGAAGCGCTGTCCGAGAAGGAAGTAGACGAACTATCGTTTCTGTTCGAACGCTGGAGCGGCTTCCACGCCGAAGGGCAGCTCGTCCTCCGCCCGAACAGGTTTTGGACGGAAGCGGGGAGTTATTGGCGCCTGCCAAAAACGGAGTCGCGACTCTATGAAGATCTCAAAGAGAGCGAGTTGGTGGTTTTCAAGGGGGATTTGAATTACCGGAAACTGACTGGCGATGTCTGTTCATCCCTTCTCTTTTTCCGATAAATTGATACACCACTGACACTGACATCTCGTAGGCGATATGGCCTCCCACCACCCCGTTCACCACGGCCATAGGACCGCTAGGACCCGGCTCCGGCGTGTGTACGCTGGCGCTGCGGACGTGCAAGGCGGATGTTGTTGTGGGGCTGGCGGAGGGGGAAGATGAGAGGTTGAGGGGCATGGAGGGGGGAGGAGGGGATAGTGGGGCGAGGAAGTGGGCGTGGAGTGGGAAGTGGGCGGTTGTACAGTTTTGTGATGGGAAGAAGTAGATGGTAAATAGTCGATGGGATGGATAGATGATAGAGGGTTTAGAATGTAGATGTGTAGAAGACGCGATATAGAGGCACTATGAGATCAAGTCGAATCACTGTGGCGAGGAAACCAGACCCGAGGAGCACCTCAGTAACGGAGTGGTGATAGATGGGCACTGGATTTCACGACTCCCCAAAGTGCACCTTGCAGAGCCTATCCGTTCCCAGCAACTGCGCCCCAAGTCCAGAGGCCCCCCACTCGCCTTACCATCCTCCCCGCTACCCCTCCTCACCAAACGGGTAATTAAACTTCAACAACCCATTAAGCCCCCCCACCCACCCCTCAT
>KK106981.1:1321713-1340552 GCA_000611775.1 Umbilicaria muhlenbergii
TCCATCCCCACCCCCACCCCCCTCCCCATCCTCACCCCATCAATACTAACCTCGACCTCCCTCCCGCGATTCTTCTCGCTCAGCCGCAGCGTAACCGGCGTATTAGCAGGCAGCACCAGCGGTCTGAAACTCAAGCTTCTAGGACAGATGGGGGTGAGGAGTAACGACGGGACGAGCGGGTGGATGATGCTGCCGCCGCTGCTGAGACTGTATGCGGTGCTGCCCGTGGGGGTAGAGACGATCATGCCGTCGGCGACGGCTTCGGTGAGGAAGCGTCCGCCGACGAAAACTTCGACGATGGCGAGGTGGGGGGCGCGGCCGCGGTGGATGATCACTTCGTTCATGGCGTGGACGTCGGCGTTGGCGGAGGCGGGGTGGTCGTCGTTGCTGATCCGGGAGCCGGAGGCGGTGAAGACGCCGACTTTTAGGCGGTTGCGCAGGAGGACTCTGGCGCCTCTGGTTGAGCCTAAGGATTTTCCGCGGACGGATGACCAGCCTGTAGGTCCCGTTTCCGGCACTTTGGCGTTCTCGTCGGAGGGCAATGCGGTCGAAGGTTCTTCGCCAAGGATGGTACCTCTTTCCCCCACGCCGGCGCCGGACATGTAGACTTCCCGGAATGCGCGCTTGTACTCGGTGAATTTCCATTCGCCAAGGAAACCGAGGGTGCCCATGCTGAAAGATAGTATTGGCGGGACGTGGGTGGTGGTTGCGAAGAGAGAGGAGGCGTGCAGGATTGTGCCGTCGCCGCCAAAGGTGCTGGTCATGTCGACTTTTCGGTTGAGGATGGAATAGGCGGCATCGCGTGTTTTGGGGTGGGTGTAGATGGGGAACGGGAAAGACGAGTGGACTTCGGAGGCTACGTGGGGTTCGAGGATTAGGGAGATGTTAGGATAGCTGGAATGGGCGTGTCTGGAGTGTAACAATCAGCTTTTGTGCATAAATTTCATGTCGGTTTAGGGACCTACTTGGCGAATTCTACAACGGCGTCTGTGGCCACTGGAGAGTAATTCTTCTTGACTAGAAGTATATTTCGGGGAGGTGACGGCCATCGTAAGGACAGAAGATCATTGTTAGGGGTCTCTGCGAGTGTCAGCCAGGGATGTTTCATTGAGAGGGATACAGCAGACCTTTATAGCCCGGGTGTATCCTATCTGGAAGGTCCTCAATGCCCCTAATCTCCCGCCGCTGTGCTGTGGCAGAGAAGCATCGGCGGACACTCAGACATTGTATTCTCCTTCTGGGTACCTTCATGCTGGATGACGATGGGAGAGCATGGGCGCAGGCTTGGAGAAACAAAGCTGAGATCTGCCAATCGGCCTCGGCTCAATCCGAGCATCAGCCTTATTCACCGTATGACTGCCGTGTCCATGTTCACGCGCAGGCATCCATGCACACAGGCAGCATACCTTTGCGTGATCTACACATCATCGATATATCCCTTGTGCCCTCGACTGCGCCAAGCAGAGATGGCAAATCTCAACGTATCCCATTTCTGCACGTAAAGGGAGCTGAGGACTTGATCAAAGGGCAAGCGTGAGAAGTCGAGAAGTCGAGAAGCCGAGAAGAGTCGCACGCCTCCAGTGCCAAGGTATGCACGCTATCGAACCCCAGCATCATCGGTCCGATGCACGGTTTCAGCACCGGAGTCGAATCGAAGCCTCTGTTCTAATAGAAAATACAGAAAGCCATGTCTTCCGACAGGAGCCAGCAGCAGTCTTCACAGATAGTACCCGAGCCTCTTCCGGATCTTGGCGCCGGGGCTACAAGAAAGGCGGTGGAACCACATCCAGCAGGCCGAGCCAAGCATGGAGGAATCTTTCAGCTTGTTCGGATACTGGCGTTCGCAACATGGGTCAACATGGTCCTCTTCTCCGCACACACCACCCAGATCCTTGGATCTCCGTTGTACCTCATCAATAGGGACTATTACTATGCGTACATGGCCTTGACCAAGCAGTCCTTTGGCCTCTTGATGATCACATTAACACAATGGTTCAGCCCAACGATGATACGAGTCAGTGGAGATAAGAATGTCAGAGGCCAGCTGTTGCAATCCAAGGATGGACTGCTACAGACCCGCTTCCCAGAGAGAATGATAATGATTGCCAATCACCAGCTATACTCTGACTGGGTATACCTGTGGTGGGTGGCTTATACGAATAAGATGCACGGCCACCTGTATATCATACTGAAAGAGTCCCTCAAGTATATCCCTATCATCGGCCCTGGGATGATGTACTATGGATTCGTTTTCATGGCTCGGAACTGGACCAAGGACAAACCGCGCCTGCATCATCGGCTACAAAAGCTGAAGGGGCGGCACAGTGGACCGTTGTCGGGTTCTCACCAACTTGATCCTATGTGGCTCATGATATTTCCCGAGGGAACAAACCTATCGGCAAATACCAGGAAAGGAAGCAAGAAGTGGGCGGAGAAGCAGGGGATACCTGACTTGCGCCATCAACTGCTCCCTCGGTCTACAGGATTGCAATTCTGCTTGCAGGAGTTGAAGGGGACTGTGGACTGGGTGTATGATTGTACGGTGGCATACGAAGGGATACCGTAAGCTCCTTCTGCGACTCCTTTGGTAGTCAGTGTTGACAGAATCGTAGACGCAATGGCTACGGTCAAGACTACTTTACTCTTCCTTCAACTTACTTCCAAGGTCGTCCACCAAAATCAGTGAACATGTATTGGCGTCGCTTTGCAGTTGCATCCATTCCGGTCGATGACACCAAAGGCTTCGAGAAGTGGCTAATGGACAGATGGTTGGAGAAAGAGGATCTGCTCGAGGGGTATGTACAGAACGGGCGATTTCCGGCGGACCAAGGGCATGATTCAGACGGTGAAGCTGCCGTTAATGGTGCTACTGGAGCGAAGGTTTTGCAGGGGGCCGGCTTCATTGAGACAGAAGTGAAGGTGGCGCATTGGTATGAAGTTGGTCGAATCTTTGTGGTGTTGGCTGCTTTTGCCCTTGTAGCAAATGTTCTGGCGAAAGCATGGAATCTGGTCATGTACGGATCTCTTGCAGGATGGCCAGGAAAGGGTCACTCTGCGCTCTAGCTCTCTAGCTATGCGCACTGGAGTGTTGGATGCTTGCGCCGTCTGGCGCTGTGGTTGGGTCGCGCGCATAGGCTCTCACTCTGGCTTCTGCCAGGTGATTTGGAGCATATTCGAGGTTAAGATACCTCGGCCATGATTGATACGAAGCGACGACAGTTCTCATGCGATGTAGAGCTTTGAATAATACCTTCAATCATCCATCCAAAGCCTTGTGCAGATGCGGTCAACGGCCGTGGAGGGCGTGCGTCCGCCGGTGACACTAGCGGCTCAGGTCGGCGCTAGGCACGCGCAAGGGCAACCGTATTCATGATCCGTCACTTGGTCCTGAAAAGTAAGGTAGATACCTTTACTGCTCCTCATCTTCCCACTTCGCCGTGGACACCCTTATAACCTCCGTTCTTGATCCACCATGCCCGTTTGATATATGATTACCTGACGGGCTAACTTCTCAACACCTCTCCCACATCGCACGTCGCGCAAGCCTCTCCTTTGTCCGGATTCTTCTGAGAGCCTGGCCAATCACCTAGGACCTCGAGCTTCCCAGAGCCAACGCTACCATGGCTCCTCTCACTAACGGCTACACCAACGGCAATACCCATGCGCTCACTTCTGGTGCCCCGGCAGGAGATGTTCGCTTCTCCGACATCCCCTCCGCAATTGACATACCCGTCTCTGGCGGTCAAGATGCCGAAGAAGCAGTGGAAGTCAACCTTGAGGAGCTACTGGACGACCCTACGGAGCTTTGCACCCTACTCGAGAATGAAGGCGCCGCACGAAACTTTTGGATGGTCATCTCGTTGGCATATGCAAAGCAGCGAAAGGTGGACCATGCCATCGAGATGCTCCTCAAGGGCCTAGGGGCGCTTTCGAAAGGTGGTCCGAAGGAGAAATTGAGCTTGCTGAGTTGTCTATGCTGGTTATATCTATGGAAAAGTCGGGAAGCTCCAAGGGTGGTGCCGGAAGGGCAGCTAGTGTCGGAGGCTCGGACGAAGGATTACTATCTACAGGCGGCGACGGGGTCACTCAACGAAGCATCGCGCATCAATCCTTCGTTTCCGCCGCTTTTCCTGGCTCGTGGGGTGTTGTACCTCCTCCGCGCATCACTACAGCCGCCGTCCAAGCCGCTTGCGCCTGGCTCGGCAGATCACTCGGAGAGGGTCGAAACGTTGCGACAAGCGTTGAAATGCTTTGAGGATGCGTCGAGAGTGTCCGGAGGGAGGAATATGATGGCCATACTAGGTAGATCAAGGGCACAGTTCTCGCTAGGAAAATACAACGATGCTTTGGATGGCTATCAAGAGGTCCTCATGAAGATGCCAGATCTGAGAGATCCGGATCCTCGAATAGGCGTTGGTTGCTGTCTCTGGCAACTTGGCTATAGAGACGAGGCTCGTGATGCTTGGGATAGAGCATTGGAGATTGTAAGCATGGACACCATCATGACCCGGCCGTTGGTGCTAATCGCCTTCTTTGCTACAGAATCCGGAGTCGAAAATCGCAAACATCTTGCTAGGTCTCTACTATCTCAACGAGAGCTCTCACTACGCTACCACCGACCCTGCCTTCGCACCTATCTATAAAAAAGCTATGACCCAATACACCCAGCGCGCCTTTAAGCTTGACAAGGAGCTGCCATTGACTTGTGCAACCTTCGGGGGTTACTTCATCCCACGAAAGGCCTGGACAACCGTCGAGAATCTTGCACGCAAAGCCATCGAGCTTACAGATGTCAACGCGATTGCTAGTGATGGATGGTATCTCCTAGCGCGAAAAGAACATTACCAAGAAGACCCAGATCTGTCAAAGGCTAGTGATTTTTACGGTCGGGCCGATAATGCAAGAGGCGGCGGCGACAAGGGTTATCTTCCTGCGAGATTCGGCAGCGCGCAGATTCAAATCCTCCTCCAGGATTTCGATGGTGCTAAGTTTAGATTGGAGAAAATCATTCAGCACTCTAAGAGTCTCGAAGCGATGATCTTGCTTGGTACTCTGTATGCTGAGGACTTCTTTGCGAATCAAGCTACCGGATCGAAGGAAGACAAGTCTGGTGAACAGAAAAAAGCAATTGCTTTGCTTGAAGCTGTGCGCATGGCTTGGAAGGACCCAAAGCGGAATCTTACCCCAGATACAGCGGTGCTAGTGTGCCTTTCCCGCTTGTATGAGGCTGATCAACCCGAAAAAAGCTTGCAATGTTTGCAACAGGTCGAACAGATGGCGATAGACGACATCCCTGAAGAGGAACGTCCGGACGGTATTGATGACCGAGAAGTCCTAATGGCCAAGTTGAGGGAGCAGTTGCCACCTCAACTCCTCAACAATATCGGCTGCTTTCAGTATCAGTCGGAAAAGTACGATCTCGCCAAGGACATGTTCCAGACTGCTCTGACCGCTTGCATAAGAGCTGGCGAGAAGAACGAAGCGCTTGATACAGACGCATTAGTGACGACAATTAGCTACAACCTTGCACGGACATATGAAGCCGCTGGGTTGCTAGATGAGGCTAAGCAGGTCTATGAAGGCTTACTCGCACGGCATGAAGATTACACTGACGCACGCACTCGAGTCGCTTACATTGGGCTCCGTCAAAATCCAACAGAAGATGGTCCAAAGGCTATGGCAGCGCTCTATGAAACAGATTCAACGAATCTCGAAGTCCGGTCATTGTTCGGATGGTACTTGAGCAGATCGAAGAAACGGACCACGAACATTGCTGAAGATCAGGAGCAGCGGCATTACAAGCATACGTTGCAGCATCACGACAAGCACGATCGGTATTCTTTGACTGGTATGGGAAATCTCTATTTGACCACTGCGCGGGAGATGCGGAGGGACTCTGAACAAGATAAGGAAAAGCGAAGGAAGACCTACGAGAAGGCTGTTGAATTTTACGACAAAGCATTGCAGCTGGATCCAAGGAACGCTTATGCCACTCAAGGTATAGCCATTGCCTTGATCGAAGACAAGAAAGACTTCAAAGAGGCTTTACAAATCTTCTCGAAAATCCGGGATACCCTTCGTGATGCGAGCGTATACATCAACCTCGGCCATACCTATGCTGAGATCAAGCAATATTCTCGATCTATCGAGAGTGTAAGTGCACCGTGAGCGGCCTAGAGATACAAGATGACTGACATTGGTTTGTAGTACGAAGCAGCTTTAGTAAAGGACCGAATGAATGACCCGCAGATACTGGCTTGCTTGGGTCGCGTCTGGCTCATGAAGGGCAAACAGGAGCATAGCATTCAAGCCATGAAGAGTTCATTAGACTACTCGAACCGTGCTCTCGAAATCGCTCCCGACCAGATCCACTTCAAGTTCAACATTGCTTTCGTTCAGATCCAACTCGCCTCGCTCGTCTACGGCCTCCCCGAACACCAACGCACTCTTCAAGAAGTCCAATCGGCCTCCGACGGTCTCGACGAGGCCATCGAGTCTCTCACTCTTATCGCACAATCAAAGAACCCACCGTATCCCAAACACGACATCGAACAAAGAGCGAACATGGGCCGGAACACAATGCGGCGTCAGCTCGAGCGAGCGATTCAGAGCCAGAAGGAGTACGAGGAGAAGAACGCCACGAAGCTGCAACAAGCACGCGAAGTGCGAGAAGCCGAGACGCGCAGACGAGAAGAGGAACGGCAAAAGGCCGAAGAACTGGCCCTGGAGCAGAAGAAGAAGATCGCGGAAGAGCGGCACAAGATGCTCGAAATCAGCAGACAACTAGCGGAGAAGCGGGCGGAAGAGGAGAGGAGGAAGGAAGAGGCCGAGTATACCGAGGACGAGGAGACTGGGGAGCGAGTCAAGCGGAAGAAGAAGAAGGCGGGTGGGAAGAGAAAGAAGAAGGGCGAGGACAGCGACACGGACGGTGATGGCGACGGCGACGGCGCCGAAGGGGGCAGGAAGACCAGAGGGAAGAGCACAACGGACAATAGCGCCCTGGCGACCAGCGACGAGGAACGAGCGCCCAAGAGGCGACGCAAACTCGCCACGAGGAAGAGCGCGGCCAAAGACTCGGGGAAGATCAAGAGCAGCGAGATCGTCGTCGACAGCGACGAGAGCGACGGCGACGACGTCGATGCCACCATGGCGAACGGGAAGGGGGATGCTGACGCCGCGGGTGCGGCGGACGCCGACCCGGACACTGTCATGGAAGATGGCGACGAGGACGAAGAGGCGGTGCAGCGGCCGCGGAAGAAGATTTCGCGTCGGATCGCCGATGATGATGACGATGACGACGAGGAGGCAGATGTGGCTCCGCCGACACCGAAGGGTGGGGATGGGGAGGAGGAGGAGGAGGAACCCGACACCAACGGCAACATCTTTGCAGACGGCCAAGACGAGCCAATGGTGGACGCGACCGTGACTGCCGCCGGCGACGAAGATACGGCGGAGTATTGATAGTGCTGGTGACGATGGATTTTTTTTTTTTTTTGTTTTTTTGATCTTCGGACGAAAATTACATAGGTGGTGGGTTGGCATGGTTCATGTTCTACAGCGTCATAGCATCGGTAGGCGTTGATTCGAACGCATGTCACTGCGGTGTGGTCTATTTAGGTGGAAAGGATCTGTCCGAGTAAAACTAATTGGAGTATTTACATTATTACTGGACGTCTGTCTACTCTCTCGCGAGCTATCGTGGCGAGATTGGATAGGTGAACTCGGAGCTGAAGGATTTGACGAACCGGTGCTGAGGATTTCTTCAGCAGGCGCTGCGACTGAGTTGGTCGCTGTGCAGGCAGGGAGGCAGGTAGGTAGGTAGAGGTAGGTAGAGGTAGGTAAGGTAGGTAGGTAAAGGTGGGCACCGAGTCCGGCAGGCACACCACATCATGTCAAGTGGAGTGGCACCAACAAAGTACCGTGCTGAAGGATGCGGTTGTGCTGTAACGTCGCAGCCACCCAGAGGGTGCAAACGCATTGGAATCCCGGAAACGCTGTGACAGCTGTTCGTTCATCCAGTGCCGCATGGGTCTGGCGTTTACGCTGGTGGGAGCTTCCCAATCGATCCTGCACGTAATTTTGGCTACCCCGGCTGCGCTGATTCCAGAGGGTTGTGACTTTCAGATGGTCGATCATAACAAGGTGGAATGATGTTGTTGTTGTTTGCAGCACATCGCCAAAATCACCACATCTCTGTAATCATTAGACTATAGATGTACAACGATTCTTTACACAGGCTCCCTACCTTAGTGCCGGACTGCCAAATGGTTTCGGGAGACCATTTACTCAGGCACTCTTGGATTGCGACCTGAGAGCAGTGATCAGCAATCCAGCCGAGCCTAAAAACAAACTCGCGTGCAGTGATCGAGTTGACCATTACGATATCCAGCATACGCCGCCGTTAGCATGAGGGTGTGCAGAGGGCGCCCCCCCAACCCAAAACAAACCGAGCACCTGCACCAACTCAGTGATCCCAGGGTCACAACAACCAAAACCACACCTCTGCATACAGACCGTCCACACAACCTATCCAAAAGCGGACCAGCTGAGCGCCATCGAAGCGTCAACATATGGTAACAGACGGATCCTCCCGGCACCCACCAACCCAGAAGCAACGACGAGACATGTCAGCTATAAATCCAAATCGCCAACTTTCCCGACAACGAAAAAAAAAAAGTCCCAGTCGAGTGCGCACAGCCCAGCATCGGCACCGCAATGTCGGGAACGCGAGAGTCGCACGATCGCGCATTAGCAATCGCTCTACTCTCCCTCTGACCCAAGCCCACCCCACACAAAAATCCAGCAACTCAAATCAAATAGCCTACACTTTTGCCAGTCCGTGCCCGCCCACACCGAACCACGCGACAGCCACGCCGACCCTCACTCTTGTCCTGCACCCCTAGCCACTCGACCGGAATCGCCAGATGTGCAGCCACGACCGCGGACAGGCCGACGAGCCTATGGGCGGAGGGCGGGTATAGGGGACAGCGTGGCAGGGTGGGTAATGCATGCAGGTACGGACCGGCGGCAATATGGAAACTCTCGGACGGTGGAAGAGATGTCGAGTGGACTGTGCTGTTGCTTTGGGGGGGAGGCTTAGGGCTTGTTATTGGGTTTTGGGAGCGAGAGTCGATGAGCCCTCGATTGGGAGATTTGGGATGGGATTGGGGGAGGAGGTGCGGTGCCGAGTTTGGGCCCGGTGGGAGTGGGAGTGATGGGTAGGTCCGGTCGCGGTTTGGGGGGATTTCTGACGGTCGCTGGATTGGATGTCAGCCTCGTTAATTGACCGCCTCGCTGAACGAATCAGTTGGGAGGGCTTGTGTATTGCCATGTCCTTTGTTTTGGTCCCGAGGGCTTCATGCCTGCTGGCTCCCCAAAACATCAGGTTCACGACTGCCCAAGTCTTATTGTTGTATTACCTTTTGGACCTCCCTCGTATATTCCCCCGTGTTTTCCCTCGTTAATGTCCTCCACCCCAGGTCTCGACTGCATAGCTCGCTTGTTGAGCTGCATGACTTCGTTCGGGGTTGATATCCTTGTGCATTTGGGCCTGGTCACATGCGCGCAGAGGCGAGCCGTGGACCTTGTTTATGATCTGCAATTATGCTTGAATCAGGCTGAGAAAGGCGCATGGAGGAGAAAGACAAGGAGAAATCTAGGGTCTTGTGCCAGATCGAGAGCTTAAACCTAAGTTGTTTTTCGGGAGCATCGTCAAGATTTTCGGGAAAGGTGTTGTTGTTTTTAGAGATCTTCCCCTTGGCCATCTCCAAATCCAGCGAGGATGTTAGATATCCGCAAGGAGGTCGCTTGTTGTGCTTCGCCGTCAACGAGAACGGGGTCAGCTGTCATACTCGTGACGGCGAATGAAGTGGCGACTCCGCAGCGCCACAGCGCGGCAGATCGACGAAGACTGGAGAGTCATACCGGCTGATCTACAGAAGAATGGTGGGACGATTGAGATCCCTCGTCGGTTCTGCAGGCTTTCCCTCGACTTCCTATGTGATGACCTTCTCGTACCTTGCATCAAAGAGAGAATTGGCTGTGACGCTCCGAGCATGCAAGCAGCCAAGCGAGCAGACGTCCAAGTGCGCGGTGAAAAGGTGGGAATTACCTTGGGCTGGGGGGCGGATCCTGGGATACCCGTCCGTCGATCAACGTTGTCTATTTTGGTAGCATGACACCCCTCGGGCCCAGTGTGGGAAGACAGGCAGAGGGGGGTCAAGCGCCGCAGGGAGCCATCTTGGCCCATGCCATCAGCGGGACCTGGTTCTGCCGTCGCGATGCAAAGATTGGGCCGGATGGAGGGTGTCAATATTGGGAATGGGGGATCCTTCATCACGCTTATGCGGCAGCCCCTTCGGTTATCGTGTATCGACTTGGGAAAACGTGGACAGGGCTCGGTTGCGCTTGCAACTCCAAGGGACGCTTGGTGGTGGCGCGGGGCTCGTGGCAATTGGCCGAGGCCATTGGCCCCGCATCCACAGTACACGCTGCTCGCGCCAAAAGCCAAGCACGACGCGAGTGCGCGACAAGGCCCGAGGATCCCATTCGATGGCGGCCGTTGCCATTCTGATTTCTGACAAGCCCGCAGCCGGGCAGTCCCCAAACGGGGCATCGCTTACGCTGGAGACCCGCTGTCCATGCCCTCTGCCCTCGTCGGCGGAGCCAGACATGGGCCGAATGGAGTGCTCGACAGTGCGGATTT
This sequence comes from Umbilicaria muhlenbergii, assembly GCA_000611775.1. NCBI lineage: Eukaryota > Fungi > Ascomycota > Lecanoromycetes > Umbilicariales > Umbilicariaceae > Umbilicaria > Umbilicaria muhlenbergii. Next base: position 1,332,419 of record KK106981.1, read on the forward strand.
GACCCATCGGAGGGCCCGAGGGGGCAAAGACCGTCTCCATGTAGCCTATAGGCCCGTAGCCTATGAGGCCCGGAGCCTATCGGCCAGACGTTGCAGCTCAGTTGGATGGCCGCGTTATGCACTCCAGCTGTCAAGCAGCAGCAGAGGACAGCAAAGGACAGCGACGACACCGGTCAAACAGTCCTCTTCCCCCACACAAGCGATCGGCAGGACTTGGAATTGCTGGAAGCGACGTCGCACCTTGCTTTGGACATTGCTTTGGCATCGCTGCAGCAGCAAGCAAGCTTTGTCAGCCGAAGGATGCTGTACGACGACCACAGCATGGCGACCACTGGCGAGCGTCAGGGGTCTCCGGACCGTGTTGGAGATTCGATGATGCGGAGGTGCAGACAGCCCCTGGCCGCGCAATCCAGCTGGGAGCACTGAGACATCGATTCGGAGATCGATCTCGTCTGGAGCAGATTGGGAGAGAGTCCGGTCGAGTCTGTCGTCGTAGGGAGGAGAGCGGTCAACGGAGTGCCTGTGCTGGAGCTGGGGCTCGTGCTCTCGACACTTGAAGCGAGCATCGTGCCATTTTGGCTCGACCAATCCGGAAGCATGCCCAGATCCACCGAAGCATGCTCCGCGTGTGGATTGACTTTCTTTCGACCGTCTGTCAACTGTACGTAGTACCACAGCAGGCCGGCCGAGTCGCGGGCAGGATCAGCCCTGCACGAAGAGCCCAATGGTGGAAGGTTCCGTACCGCTTCCATGGCCGACTCGACAGTTGCGAGACCCTCTGCGCTGTCTTGCCAATCATGGGCGGCCGCCTCGGGCAAGCAACCATTGCCGCGGAGTCGGCCTTCCCTGCAAGCGACGCTGGAAAGCCGCAAGCCTTCGCGACACAGAGGGGCCGCCCAGCACGATCCATGCCTATTGTGTCCTAACGCGAGCGGACTAGCAGGCATCTGGGTGCACCCCTGTCAGGCACGAAGCGGCCAAGGAGCAGGGGTCATCGAAGCGGTCCCCGGGACTCGCAGTGGTGGCGGACCATTGGCGGGTGGAGGCACGGAATGCCAATCGATTCCGCTGAGACCCTGGCCCCGGCAGGGAAATGAAAATGAACATGAAAATGAACATGGACCTGGGCCTTTTCACTGGAGGAGAGTCCGAGGACGAGGAGAGGAGGAGTACCGCGACCTTTGCAAAGACCCAGCTCGCCTGTGCGTCAGGACTTTACGCTCGCCTGCTCGCCTGCTCGCCTGCTCGCCTGCTCCACCAGGCTGGAACCCTGGATGATGCTGGACCCCCGGTCGTCCTGGATATCCCTGGCAGCGCGCCCGACCCAGTGAACTCTCCCTCTCGCCTCTGTCGCTGCCTCTGCCTCTCCCTTTCCCTGGCCGGCGGGTCGTGAGCGTTGAGCGAGACAATCGTGCAGGCTGGCAGCTGCTGCGGGCTGCACAATCACGAAAACCCACCCAGCACAGTGTCACAGCTCGCCTGGCCACGATATCCACCCTGCGCCCGAGAGAATGGGACTCAAAAACCCCCCGAGGCCTCGTCCTTCCAAGGCTCCTCTGGTGCTTGCTCTCTTTTCACCACTTTCGATGCTCCACCGTCATTCCCAGCTATTTGCACTCGACTCGTCCTCGACTCGCACGCACTGCCTGTCTGATCGCCCACTGGCCCGCCTTGGTCCCCATTCTGCCGCCGCGGCAATACCGACCGTCCCCACGGTTGCAGCACTTGTCGCTGTTCCGTCCCGTCTGGACGAGGTCCGGGCCTGTGTTTCAAGCCCACCCGTCAGGGCCGTTCACCTACTACGATCCGACGAGCGGCAATTACTCTGCTGTCGACGAGCATCATCAAATTACGCTCCTACGACGCCGCAGCCTTCCCAACGCTGCGTGTTCCCCAGAAGATAGCGAAAGATTAGCAAGACTCGCGTGTCAACCGTGTCAGTGTCCCAACCTTCCTTTAATCTTGACCGTCGCGTTTTGCCGTTGCGGGGCTCTTGCTTTTATCTCCACATAACTATTACGACGACCCCACGTCGGCCCGTACGTCGCCTGTCTGTATGGCTTTGTCCGTCGCCTCTCACCCAACAAACGCGTTGCTCCAAGGCTCAAGGCCCAAGGCCCAGCTCGTTGCCGGCCTCCTAGCTAGATTCGCTCCAAACAGCGTTGGGGAGTCTTGGGGCTTGGGACGGGCCTTCGGGCCAGGGCCGACGTCAATTGCTCGCCCGGAGCTAGTGGGCGCCACGAGCAATTGGGTGCCTTTGGTCTCGTTGCCGCACGCCCCAAGCAAGCCCCGGGGTCCCCAAGTCTGCAGTAGCCTCTCGTGTCCTTCCCTGCTGGGCTCACGTTGGCCTTGGGCTCACGTTGGCCTTGGGCCCACGGAACACTATCTCATTCACACTTTTGTCACCCTCCCGCCTCTGCTTCTCGTGGGCTTCATATTCTCCATTGAGTCCATTCTCCTGCAGGAGTATCCGCTCTTTCCAACATCTGCATCCTTTCTGCAGACGTCTTTCCCCCGCAGCCATGGCGGCGCTCACTCAGCCTGCAACGTCTCCTTATCCTACACCGAGGCTCGCCCGCAAACCAATGCGTACTGACAGACCCCAGATGCAGCAAGCAAGTCCTGCCCTGCCCAAAGGTACCGTCGAACGTCCGTATCATACTGCGAGCACGATGCCTAGTTACAGATTGGACTCCCGGTCAAGGAGCAAGACAACTGGCTCTACCCACCCCACTCTTGACATCGACTCGGTAGCGAGTTTGACCAAAGATGTCTCATCTCGTCGAAGGTCCCAAGATGTTCGGTCCATTGCCGGAAGCATCCAATCACGTGCGGATCGTTCTGACAGCATGACCAAGTCGCTCTTTTCCCGAGGGACCAAGCTTCTCAAGAGACAGAACAGCAAGTCCAATCTGACCTCGCTACGAACACTGGATTGGGTAGAGGCATCCTATGAGCGGGACCAGATTCAAGAGCTGGCCGGGTGGAGGCTATTGAAACACAGTCGAATAGACTCAACCGGTAGCTGTATGACATTGCAACTCCCGCTCTCATCTGAACTAGCGCTGATGAAATCTGATTAGCCAAGGACATCAAACATAAGATCTCCGAACCCTACAACTTCCAACACCTGACGCATGCCCATGCTCGGCAATTTCAAGAGCTGGAGCGAACCAGAGACAATGAATTGGTTTCAGAGTTTTCTGCGATTCGAGCTTCTCAAGCACCACGGCGAGAGCTGCGGGGCATTAAAGCTCAATGTCTTCATTCCAGAAATACCTCCTCCGAAGCATTGGAGCAAATTTCACCGCCTAAAACCTATACTGGTCTTATCACACCTCCCACTCTAAGCCCCACGCGGCCTCGCGACCGGTCACGAAATACACCACCGAGTAATAGCAAAGAAGGAAAGACTGTTCGATCCTCTCCATCCATTGACAACTTCTCGCACCCAAGTCCCAAAGGCATAAAGTTGCCGACCCCTCCCGTTTCACCAGCACCACCTAGGGTATCTTCAAAGGCTGCATGCGCCCCGTTTCTCGATCCATCACTATCCTATCAGGCTTCCCCAACCGCTTCAGCGTCTGAACATTCCATTGCCGGACATAGCTTTGCTACCTCGGATACCACTTCAGCCCTCAACTCGCCAGCAGAAATTACCTCAGCTCAAAGAGATCTTGTACGGGTGGACTCATTGGACATAGGGCACGCCATGACAACGCCAGATGACAGTGCACTCACCCTTCGGCCTCTTCCCTTCAACCCACCCGGAATCGAATTGGCCGATTTGCCAGAAGAGGTCGAGTCTTTCTACTTCAAAAGAACTTTGACGCGACACTCGCGTGTCCCCAGTACTGAATCCGTCATTCGCCATTCCAAGTCATCTCCTTGCAGCCTTCCCAGGGCCAGTGCCTTCTTGCATCCACCCCTTGGGATTTTGCCGGAGGCGCCCGGCTCCCCTTCGCTCGGCCCCGGTGCAGCTATTGATCCTACATTGCCTAACGTGAAGGACACACACGACGAACTAGCGCGGCCGAGCGTGGTGAAAAGAGTATCCGCGCTTCCGAAAGGGTTTGACGAATCTTGGGAAGACGATATCGATTGGTGCTATGAGCATGCAGCTGAGGCTGACTGTGAGTTTGAATGGGACTGCCAATCCAGGGATGGTGATGAGGTTGCTGCCTCTAGCACTGTCACCGCCGGCACTAGCACAGATGCACTCACAAGTCATGGAAGTGGATCGGAAGATAACTCAGACCCTTTCATCAATCGGCGTAACGTTAGCGCACCCGCTTCGGCGGTCGCAGACGGCTCAAAGTCACGTTTGCTGGCCTCACGAAATACTCCGGATCTCGCCATACCGGAGCTGGAACACTCATCAACTGAGTCAGCACAGTCCTCAGCTATAAGCCTCCCTAAAGCGGTCACCTACTCGCAGCTACATCTGCCTTCGCACTTTCCTGGCAAACCAGCTTTCAATGCGCCACCATCAAGCATCCTTACATCGCCCCACGCCGTTTACCTCCCAACCGATCACGAAACGCGAATGATGGAGGAAGCGCTATACCAGGAAATACTGTCAGAGGAATACTTCTCCGAACATTATTTCCAACTGTACGATGACAGCATCGACGCGTCCAAGGCATTTGACGATTCTCCACGGAGCAGCCACTCTCCGCCCAGCACCTGCCAGTCGCGTGGTAGCGTCACTTCATCCGCAGTCGAACCCCTTGCAAAGCATCGCATGGGGAATAGCTCCTCCAGCAGCTTACCAGAGCTCGTCCACAGCAAGAGCAGTCGCGAAAGGTTCGACCTGGTCGCGATCCAGCTTGCCGAGCAGATTGCCGCACTGACGACCACGGAGGCGACATCTAGTGGTCTTGCCAGTGTATCGCCTCAGCGGAAACGCAGTGCGAGCCTCGCAAAAGAGGTCGCCCACCAGTCGATTCTGAAGAAGGCCAGCAGTTGCGGCAACCTTCTCAGCTGTCAGGAAGCAACTGCCCCCGCGGCTTATTTGCCAATCCATCATGGCCGAGCCCACTCCGATGGCCCGGCTCAAACACTAGGCAGTACCTCATCGCAATCAACCCACCCCCATAACCTGAGAAGGATGCACTCCGCAGGCGCCGGGATCCTCAGCAAACCATCATATACTCTCTTCCCCACCACTGGCGTCAGGAGATCTCCTTGAACGTCGCCTTCACCTTTGCTATGCGACCGACTTCACTTCTTACCGACTTCAATTCATGTATTTTTTGGGCCATGTCCCAACCCTCCGAGTCACTACCATCATGGTGTGTTGGGTGTCTCGCCCGCCGATAAAGTAGGGCAGACTCGGATTTATCACTTAGAGAAAAGCTTTGTTCTTATCACGATGAATTTTGACGAGTTACGAAGCTAATGTGCGGATGTGGTGACGTTGTACGTTTTGAAGACGGATGATGGTGTCTGCTTGGGTGTTCTTATGACGACGGATAATGTAAAGATACGGAGTACGCGGCGAAGGTTTACCAAGGGAAGGAAAGCATTTGGGAGGCGAATTGGGGAGCAACCATTGGCGCGGACTTGTTGATATTAGGCCTAGACTAGAAGACATAGGAAGAAGACGAGGAGTATATCAATCACGATGACTAGCCACCTACTTGTGTCCAATGTGGCATTCATATGTCCCTTGATATAGAAGCCCTTGTATGTCGTCCCACCCCTTTTGGCGGCCTCCACTTCGGTTGCCATGCACAATGCGGAAAGAGCCGTCGTTTGTTGTTCGGCCAAGCTCTCTCCGCAAAGAACAAAAGATATTGTCGACGAGGCCACGCTATCTGATCGAAGCCGAGCACAAGCATTGATTGCAACTTCATCAGGACCTGCGAATCATAGCTTCTTCATCTGTTTCAATCATCTGAATTGTAGTTCTGGTGGCTTCGCTGCTTATGCCTCCACGGCCACTATGGCCTTGCTGGAACAGCAATGGGTGACGGTACAGCAGAAGACCTTTACCAAATGGTGAGTTCTGGAGAGGGATTCTGTTTTGGGGGAAGTTGCTGATTTCGGATGTCTAGGCTGAATGCAAAGGTCAAACCGCGAGATGTGGTTGTAAACGACCTGACAACAGATTTATCGGACGGGGTAAGTTTCATAGCCTCCTCACCAACCGCATTACTTTCCCTCTCAAGCAACATTCTGATCCGCAGAGAACAACAGGTGATACTCATCCATCTCCTCGAAATCCTCGGAAACGAGTCCCTCGGCCGCTATGCCTCGAAACCCAAGCTGCGCGTGCAGCGGTTTGAGAATGTCAATAAGGCGCTGGATTTCATCAAGGCGCGGGGTATACAGATGACGAATATTGGGGCCGAGGATGTGGTCGATGGGAATAGGAAGATTATACTGGGGCTCATATGGACGCTGATTCTGCGGTTCACGATCAGCGATATCAACGAGGAGGGAATGACGGCCAAAGAGGGCTTGTTGCTGTGGTGTCAGCGGAAGACGGCTTGCTATGAGGAGGTGGAAGTCCGGGACTTCTCGGCGAGTTGGAATGATGGACTTGCTTTGTGGGTGGTGTTGGAATTGGAAAATAGGGCAACGCTGACGGGATCCATAGTTGCGCGCTTCTCGATATTCATCGACCCGACCTCATCGACTACGACAGCCTGGACAAGAACGATCACCGTGGGAACATGCAACTTGCCTTTGACATAGCGTCAAAAGAGATTGGTATACCAGATCTGCTGGACGTCGAGGACGTCTGCGATGTCGCCAAACCAGACGAGCGCTCCCTGATGACCTACATCGCCTACTGGTTCCACGCATTCTCGCAGATGGAAAGAGTCGAAAACGCCGGGCGGCGAGTGGAGAAGTTTGTCACAAACATGCAAGGAGCCTGGGAGATGCAGAACTCCTTTGAGCGGCGTATGCGGGACCTTCTTCGGCAGATTGCAGCACAAAGACAGGAATGGGAAGACGCGAAGTTTGAGGGCACTTATACTGATGCGAGAGAGCAGTTGAACAATTTCACAACATACAAAAAGAGTCAGAAACGGAAGTGGGTGGCTGAGAAGTCAGACCTAGCGGCGTTGCTGGGTAACATCAAGACGAAGATGAGCACGTATCGGCTGAGACCGTATGAGCCACCGCCAGAGCTAAGATTGGACGTGCTCGATCACGAGTGGACAGTATTGATGAAAGCCGAAAGAGACAGAAGTCAAGTCATCAACGAAACAATCCGAGAGTAAGCCATCCGGCCATCTCCCCTCAAATCCCCACCACTAACCACCCCCTCCAGCATCAAAAACGCCCTCCGCCGCACCTTCGCCGACAAAGCCAACGACTTCGCCCTCACCCTCAACACCCTCACCCTCGCCATCTCCGGCCTCGAAGGCGACATCGACGACCAACTCCTCCACGTCCAACGCCTCTCCCACACCCTCCCCCCCCTCTCCGCCTACCTCTCCACCATCGCCGCCCTCGACCTCCGCTGCTCCGAAGCCAACATCGAGGAAAACGACTTCACGACCTACACCTACGACGAGCTCGCCTACGAACTCGGGCTCGTCCAATCCTCCGTCGGCAAAAAACTCGCCTTCCTCGAGAACCAGATCGTCGCGCGCAACATGACCAATCTGACGCCCATCCAGCTCGAGGAGTTCGAGTCGGTCTTTCGCCACTTCGACCGCGACGGGCGTAACTCGCTGCAGGAGTGGGAGTTTTCGGCCGCGCTGGCCAGTCTCGGGCTGGTGTACGACGAGGTGGAGATGCACGCGCGGTTCCGGGAGACGAGCGGCGGGGGGGAGGTGGTGGGGTTTGAGGGGTTTATCCGGTTTATGGTGGGGGTGACGGAGGATCAGAACACGGCGGAGCAGGTGTTTCAGAGTTTCCGGGAGGTGGCGGATGGGAAGGTGGGTTTGTTATTTTTCTCTTGTCCGAGCTCGGCTCTGCTCTTCTCTTCTTGCTTTTTGTTGGTTTGCCTCTTCGAGAGCTGTGTGAGACGGCCGTGCTGACGAACGGGTTTTGTGCTGTGGGGTGTAGCCGTATGTCACGGAGCTGGATCTTCGGCATTCGCTCATTCCGGACGAGATCATTGAGGATTTGCTGCAGACGATGCCGCCGCACGGGGGGCCGGATGCCCGGGGGG
>KK106981.1:1340565-1481077 GCA_000611775.1 Umbilicaria muhlenbergii
GGGGGGGGGGAGGTGAAGAAGTTTGATTATGTGGGGTTTATGGAGAGGATTACGCGGGGGCAGGGTGGTGGTGAGGAGGAGGGGGGGAAGAATGTGGTTAATGGGACTGGGGCTGGGTCTTATTAGATGGAGTGTGATGCATGGGGAGCGGGCGTTTAGATTGCGGGGGGCCTCGTGGGTGCATTGGGGGGTTTTTGTATTGGGGGGAGGAGGTGTACATAGGGGAGATACATATGAATGCAGTACTTAAGTACTCTCGATCGCTGATTGTGTGGTGTGGAGTGCTCCAGCAGTAGAGAAGCTGTTGTGGTCTTAGACTAGCTAACCCCACAACTCCGTTTCCTCCTCCCATTCTACATTAGGGGTGAACATGTTGTAGAGAGAGCTGGTGATTAGGGTATAAATGGTAGCGAGGGAGCCATGCATCATGGGGAAGGTTGCAATCCGGGGTGGGAAATGGGGGTATACATCACATAGTAACTGCATCCTTACTTCGGATAGTCACATTGCATATCAAAGAGACCCTCCGAGGTGAATGAGGGGTTGTACATAGTATAATATATAGTCACTTGATTACAGCATCACATAGTCACACGATCACGATCACATCGTCATATCGAGCTCAGGAGTGCTCCAGCCACAGAACAGGCGCACTCAGCGCACTTCCATTGGTAAAACACACAAGCTAAAAACAGCTACACCTCCCGGGGCGTCCCCCAATCCATCCCATCCCATCCCTCCATCCGTCCGTCCGTGCGCAAGCCCTAGCCCTACAAATCGTCAGCCGAACCCGCACACCACGTGACCTTCTAGGGCAGGGCAACTCACATACAAGCCCAACGCCGCCAGCGCCGCTGGGTCGGCGGTATCGATCGCGCTAGTGGTGGTAGTAACGGGGGGGTGGTCGTCGGTGGAGCTGGAGGGGCGGGCGAGGGAGGCGGAGACGAGGGGAGCCCGGAGGGGGAGGAGGGGGTCGCTGGCGGAGGGGGCGGGGTCGGTGTCGGGGCCGGGACCGGGACGGGGGCGGGAGAGCGGGACGAGGGGGATGGTGGTGATGGCGGGGGGGCGGTTGAGGCCGAGACTGGGGGGGAACAGGTGTTAGTTTGATGGAAGTAGGGAGAGAGGGGGAGGTGGGGGGGCGAGGAGGACGCCAGGCACGTTTGTGTGACTGCGAATGAGGAAGGGAGGTGTAGGGAGGTTTAAGGGGGTGTAGAGAGCGCCCCAGACGCCCGTATGGACGTCAGAGGGGAGGCAGGCAGAGGTGGGCAGGCACTTACTGGGCGCCGATGCGCTATCGAGGACGCATTAGCTGCTGGAGGTCGCTAGGAAGGTAGGACAGGGAGGTGGAGACTTACCATCACAGCGAGGAAAACGATCCACGCCGTTATGGCGCCGAAGAGCGCCCACGCGAGCACCTGGATCATGGTGATCCACGAGGAAGTCATCTAGCAGGGCGGCGTTAGCTGGAGATCTCTCTCGTAAAAGCTGCTCTGGAGGCCCTCTGCTTACGGTGTTGTAGTGGTGGTGGTGGTGGTATTGGTGTTGGAGATGGAGATGGAGCTGGAGATGGAGATGGAGATGGAGCTGGAGCTGGTGGTGGAGATGCAGGAGGTGGAAATGGTCGACTTACTTTGTGTGTTCACTAGCGTTCCAGCCGCCCATTTGTCATTAGGCCTGCAGCGCTGCGCGCCGCAGAGACCGCTGCGGCGATTCTCACCTTACTACGCAAACCAAAGCTCACATCCACCTCCGCACATACATCAATCCCACTACATACCCTCTACCATCATTTAATACGACACCGCTCTTCCGCGCTTCCCCCTGGGGTCTTTGGCACCCTTTGAGGTCATCGAGCATCTGGTCGAGTACCACGCTCCTCTTGAGGTCGTTGGCACCTCTTGAGGCCATCGAGCATCTGGTTGAGTACCGCGCTCCTCTTGAGGTCGTTGGCACCTATTGAAGTCATCGAGCACCTGGTTGAGTACCACGCTCCTCTCGAGGTCGTTGGCACCTTTTGAGGTCATCGGCATCTCGTGGAGTACCAGGCTCCTCTTGAGGTCGTTGGCACCTCGTGCGCTGGTCATGGCTGCGGCAAACCGCTCCGGTTCTTCTTCCGTGAGATCTCGGTCTTTCCGAGCATCTTTTCGACCTCCTTTGTCGCCCCGCCTTTTCGGCTTCCCTTTTTCGGGTCTCCTTTTGACAGGAGCGGGCGCTCCACCCCCATCTTGAGGGCTTGGAGCGTCCAAGTTCACCCACTGGCACTGGTGCTCCTGGGGAACTCGGTTTGTCGAGCGCCTGTTTCGACCTCCGGTTGGCGGATCGCCTTTTCGACTTCGCTTTTTCGGTTCTCCTTTTCGACAGGAGCTGGTAGCGCTCTCCGGAGCCAACTACCTGGAGGTCACTTCCCCTCCTTTTGGGCAATCTGCCCAGTGCGGCTTCGTCGATCGCCTGCGGTAGTCGGGTAACTAAAGCGCATTCCCCTACCTCCATGGTTCTTCTTACATCGCTAACAACGACAGGCTCTGACCTCTGGTCCTGGACCTTCGGTCCTTCGACTTCGCTTTTTCGACCTTCCTTTTTCGGCTCTCCATCGCCGTTGTCGCGAGCGGTGGCCAGATGACTGCTCGTGACCAGGTCCTCCGCCGCCTTTCTTTGGTCGGCTCTTCTTTGTCGACTCTCCTTGTTCGCCTCCCCCTTCTTCGCCTTCCTTTCGGCACCCGTGCTCACGGCCAAGAGGTCTCGCGATTGCCCCAAGCGATCGTGGGCCTCTTGTGCCAATAACAACGCGATGGTCTCTGTTCTCCTTCTGGGCTTTTAGCCCAACGTGGCCTCGTTGCCAACTGGCGGAATACAGAGGAGGTCATGCGCATTTCCCTCCCTCTCCCTAAAACTTTCCATCGCTAACAGCAACAGGATCTCCACCCCTCAGCTCCTTGGTCCTCCGGGCGTTCTTTCTCAGTCGTCCTTTTGACTGTTCCTTTTGACAGCAGGGGCAGTAGCCCCATAAGGTGAGTCATTCCCATTCCGACCTCTCCACCGCACCATGGCTAATAGAACAGCTGACCTCAGGAAACAGGCAGAGAACTTCCCCTGGTACATGCCTGAGGCAGCACCAGGGACGCCTGGGTCACGGAAAGCGGAGAAAGCGCAGCGGATGCGAGATGCGAGGAAGAGAATCTCCGAGGATAAAAGAGGAGCTTGAAGGAGACGAGCACCGGCTTGAAGATGGCCAGGTGGGCAACGGTAGGTCACCCATATTGCTACCTCCCCTGTGCTCCGTCACTAACTACAACAGGCTCCCTGCCGGGATGCTTGGCATTGCGAGACGTGCTCTTTCTGGGCCCTCGGTGCTCCTGTCTTTTCTCTTCTCGGTCGACCTTTTGGTTGTGCTTCTGGAGAGCAAGGGCAGGAGGTTCGTAAGGTAAGTCGTCCTGCTTCCTACTTCTCTTGTGCTCCATCACTAACTACAACAGGCTCCCTGCCGGGATGCTTGGCGTTGCGATACGTGCTCTTTCTGGGCCCTCGGTTCTCCTGTCCTTTCTTTTCTCGGTCCATCGCTTGTTTGTCCTTTTGGAGAGCAGGGGCAGTAGCCCCATAATGTGAGTCGGTCTCGTTCCTTCCTATCCTGTGCTCCGTTACCAATTACAACAGGCTCCATGCAGGGACAAATGGCGCTGTCACCTGCTCTTTCTCGGGTCAGGCTCCCATAGCTCTCGGCCGACCAAAATCCAGGACAGTGACGACGAAGCTCCAGGCATCAGTAGCTTCCGTTGGATACGATGCGACATTACCGGCAGCCGTGAAGACAGTCTCCCGGGCACATCACGACGAGAGTGCCACGCGGGATCAACTTTTACTCTGGAAGTCGAGTTCAACAAGAAGACAGGGGCGCCTCTCCTCGTCGACATTCAAAGCGCGGGCACGGCTGGTGCTCCTCTTCTGGGGTTCTCCTGCTTCGGTTTCCTCTTACAGCTTCCTTTTCCCGGCTCTCCTTTCGGATGTGCTTCTCGAGGCTCATCTTCAACCGACTACAAGTCGGAGACTTGCGCTCTCCCAGTCTCCCTGTTCGACACCTTCTCCTGACCTTCTTTGTCGACTTCGTCCCTTTCGCCTTCCTGTTGCGGAGCCCTGTTCTCACCACGGGCCCATTTCCAGGAGTATCATACTGAAATCGGTTGGTTTTCTTCGGGTCCCTTTTCTTGGCTATCTTTTTCGACTTCCCTTTCCCAGGTTCCCTTGGTCGATTTCCCTTCTTCGCCTCCGGGCGCGATCGGTCGCTTGGAGAACGAACTAGTAGGACGACAGCAGTAGTCCATGCCATGGAGCAATGGGGGACCTGCGGTCTATTGTAAATGCATTGGGGGATCAACTACCTAGGCTATGTAAGTTATTTCATCTCTTCTTTTTCATTCCGTTCGTTCATCCATAACTGCGTCAGAAAAACGAGACGCTAATAGCTAAAGAAGATCGCCTGGTATCACAAACGTGGAATGCCATGCCTTTGCCTTCCTTTGGCAAGAAAATCTACACCTCCGAATTCAGTTCACCCGTATTTCATCATTCCGAAAAGCCGAAGTTGTTAAAGAACGCGGCCTCCTCGCAAGCAAAGTCATCGACGATCGCAGAGGATACGACATACCCACCATCCCATTACCGAGTATGCGACCCATATCACGCACCGAGCGCCATTTCCACACATATCAAAGTGACTAAGATTTGCACCCCGTTCGCACACGCTCACAGAGATAGAGAGAGATCGAGGCGCAAGTGGGAGCAGCACCGAAGGCAGTCGCTTGAACCGGTAGCTGCGCGAGGAGTGTGCAAAAGAAGTGACGCCCACGAAAGAAAATGAGACCATTGGAGGAAAAGAGACCAAGGGTGGTACAAAGACGGGAGGAGCTCGACAACAACTACACCAAGATGGCCTAAGGAGGAATCGAAGGTATGTAGGACACCTGTGCTAGAAAGTTGTAAGCCACGGAGACACACTTCCCGAGATAGAAAGCTCCGTATGGCGAGTTTCTATCGTGCTCGTGCGATCTCCTAATGCCCGCTCTGCTTGCGGAAACGCAGTAGATCGGCAAGACTCGGAAGCGAACACCCACTCCGCAAGAATTCATGGACCAGCAACTCGCCCGAGCTAGCTCGGCTCTTAACATCAACACAGAGACAAACGCTGAGGAAGTTCTTAAGCGCCATCCCAAGCTTCTCGGGGTTGCGGAGGCGTGGAGTGCCGTTGGTGGCGATCAGGTACAGCGCCTTGAGCGGCTCCTCGTTGAGGTATGGCGGCTCGGACTCGATCATTTCGATAGCCATGATGCCGAGAGACCAGATGTCGACTTTCGGACCGTACTCTTTTTGCTTCACTACCTCCGGGGCCATCCAGTAGGGAGTGCCGACCATGGTCGCACGCTTGGATTTGGTTTCAGTGAGCTTGGCGCAGAATCCGAAGTCCGCTATCGCAGTGATTAATACTATCCTTCCGCACCCTAACTTGAGGTAGCACTTACTGATCTTCACATTGCCACGACCGTCTAAAAGGACGTTGTCGCTCTTGATGTCGCGGTGGATGATATCCTGGCTGTGCAAGTGTGCCAAACCTTTGCAGGTCTTCCACAAAGTCAGTATCACCGTCTATGATATCTATTCAACTTACTTACCTCGTGGCAGATGGTCGCAATCTGATCCTCCGTGATGACCGGATTATTGTCGATAACGTCTGTCAACGCGCCTCCCTCCATGAATTCCATCACCACCCAAAGCTCATTATTCCCTTCCTGCAGGAACGAGTCTAGGAAGTTCACGATGTTCGGATGGTGGCTCTCCTTCATGACGATGATCTCATTGACGATGAGCTCCTTCCTAGGCTGATTGCGCAAGTCCATCTGCTTAATGGCAACCTGGCCCTTCGGACCTTGGCTCCGATACACCTGCTTGGCTACTGCCGATGTGGCGTTCTCTCGAACTCTAGCAACATAGACGGATCCAGAAGCGCCTTGGCCGATCTTCTTCTGCTTGCTGTATGAATCCAGTGGATTGTCCTTAGATACAACCTGCTTGAGCTTCTCCATAACCTCACCCTCAGTCATGCTAGACATACGAACCTCCTTATGGCGAGCATCGGCCGGAGCCTTCTTCGTAAGAGCAATCTCAGCTTGTTTGACACCATCGGAAGTAGCACCATTAGGCGTGACTGGAGCACCTGTGGGCTGTTTAGACGCTACATTCAGCGGTTTTGGATGGACTGGTGCCGGAAGACGAGTTGGAGCCGAGGAGGTGCCGTTGGTTTGGCCACCTGTGGGAGCACGAATTTGAGGCGATTGGAAGCGCTCCTTTCGAACCTGCATATGCTCTTTCGGAATCGGAATGCGTTCGTGTGAGGCTGGTAATTGACGTGAGGGAGAAGGCTGACGCTGGTACTGCTGTTCTGTCCTTGGTGGCGTACGGAGAGAACCTTGACCATTGACCGGAGATGGGTCTCGAGAAGAGGTGTTCTGGACAAATGGAGCACGTGGTGCAGGCTGGGATGTTACGTTTTGACCGCTCGGAGCTGGAGGAGCCTGCCGTTGCGGTGTCGCCTGCCTTAATGAACCTGGAGGCTGCTGACGGGATCGCTCGACGCCTGGTGCGGGAGGAGCAGTTCTGGTAGGGGTAAAGCGGCTCGCTGATGCAGGATCTGCAGGGTTGATGTTGCTGAAGGACCCACCAATCTCTTGTTTCGCCGTGGGTGTGCGTGTCTTTGGAAGAGATGCATTGTAAGTGTCTTGATCTTTCTTACGCTGCTGCTCCTCTAGATCTTTTGCACGATCGCGCTCGCGTTGCTCACGCATTTGCTGTACTCTACGAGCCTCCTCACCCATCTTGCGCCGCATCTCATCGTCCATCGTGATTTTTGACTGATTCGGGTCTTGTATTTGATGTGGCGTCTCCTCTTTCCCCTGCTCTGGCTTCCGGTCTGGTGCAGACACTTTGCGCTGACCCTGAATAGGTGTACCGTTCTGTGAGCGCGCCGGAGATGACATTGGTTGTGGAACTTCCCACCGGGTCTGACCGTGCTGGTAACTAGCCACTCGTGCCAATCCGGTTCGTGGTATCTCTCTAGGGCCTGCAATCGACGTGCCGCCTCCGCCGTGGCCGAGTTGCATGTTTTGGTCAGAGTACACAGGAGGCGTTGGTGTTAAGCTAGGATAAGTCTCCGGCTGCTCCGCTCGTTTCGAGATATCCGAGTAAAACTCAAGAACCTCGATGACGGCTTGAGGGTTCTTCTGGTAATCTTCCTTGGTGATGGCGGACGCGGTGAGAAGCTTCTCCCATTCAACTGGCAAACCGACGAAAGACCCATTTGTGGGATCGAATCCAACGTGTACACGATGGCTAAATTGCGACGGAGCGCTAATACCACCTATACCAGGGCATCGAGAGTAGATATTGTCCACCCAGTCATAGATATCATCATCACCCTTTACCTGGCAGATCATACTCTTTTGAGGCAAGTCGCGGGTCGGAACGCCCTCGACAGCATCTTTAGGATTCGCAACACGAATGATCTCGAAAGCCATTGGCAAGGTCTCGCTTCGGTAGACCGCAGTCACGTCTTTGAGCTTGATGGAGAGAGTGACTTTCCCCTGTTCGCTCTTTTGGAAATCGAGACGACACTCGCGAAGGACGCAGTACTTGTTCTTCCACCTAAAGCCACCAAATCCTTCTTCTTTGCATTTGATATGGCCTTCCTTGATTATCGCCAGACCACCGGATCCATCGTCGACTACTGGCTCGCGCGAAAGAGCTGGGCTCACCTGGGGTTTGCCGGTGGGAACTTCGATCCGTGAACGGTACGCAAGCGAGGGTAGATTGGTTTGTGACGTATTCCCGTGGATATTAGTTGTCGATGGCGTAAGATTGAGACGAGGGCGGTCAGTCGGTGGACGCGGAGCAGGCCCAGGATTCATGAATTGCCCAGGGCCATAGATGCTGCGGCACAAGGTACGGATCAGCGCTGGTTGTAAGATAGGTTCTGCCATAAATGGAAGAGGCAAAGACCATTTCAAGGTATCATCTACGAGGTCTTGAGGGTCTCAAGCCGTTTGCGTTTAGGGAATCCCATGCAACCTAGCAGTCCCTGGAGGGTATCCAAGGTCACCAAACGAGGAATTAAAGGGCGACTTACTGCGAAGATTGAGAAGCTGCCATGACGGCTGAAGTGTTGAAATGTTGGAAAAGTATGCTGTACTGCAGAGAGCGGTCAGGTAATTGTGGGTTCAAGGTGAACCATATTCGGAGGTACCTAGACCGGCAGGTGGCTTAGATCTGGAAGGGACGCCGTCACAGAGATCCTTTACATACCTACAAGAATTGTCGGACAGGCTGGACTAGCTCTAACCTGATGATGCTACGGCGGTGGTTAACGTCGTACATCATCTAGTACTTTTGAGGGGGGGTTTCCCACTAAGCGGGCTCACTCACCAAGAGCGAAAGACGAGATTTCTTCCGTGAAGTACGCGCCAATGACTCCAACGACCGTGGACACCTCCTTGAGGTATGTTATCGTCGATATCCTCGAGCTAAATCATTACGAACATCGTGGTGCGGGTTTTGGTGGCCTGGTGGTGGAGATGTACCAAGTATGGTTTGAGCAAAGGATGGAATTCAGCCTCGAATCAAGTAGCTTCGCCTTACGACAAGGCGGCGCAGGCAATGCGGAATAACGTAAGTCCGGCTGCGGTCGTCTTACATGCATTGGCAGTCAATCGAGTGTTATGTCTTCGGGGGACGCAGAGGATCGACAGCAGAGGATCGACAGCAGAGCGGCATGTTTCAATCGGTAAATCCACGTTAAGGGGCAAAGTCTTCACCAGAACTGCCGGGGATAAGGGGACCCTTCTAGGCTGCTGAGCGGAAGGGGTGTTATCTGTCACACGCCGTCTACCCGCTATCTTGCCGCGAGGACGCATGCCCGAAAGGCCCATGCTGAAACGCTGCACCGACCCTGAAAGTTATTCTCCACCAAGTCGAGTGCTAGAACCGTTGGACAGTCATTCATGCTCCATTTTCGGATTACAGCATCACCAAATCCCAAAAAGAAGCATTAAGAGACTCTGCTAGCTGCATCCGAAGACATCACAGTTTGACAGGATTTGTTAGATCGGAGCTTCTATTAACCAAGATACTCATTGCATTCCTTGCGTTCTTTTCATCCTTGACATTGGCTGGAATTTCGCAGTTGTATCCTCTTTCTAGACAAAAGGTCCCATGATGAATCGTTGAGTGAAAGACTTTTGCCGCGCGATGGTGTTTCAGCAACAGCGGCAAGGCTAGAGGCTATGGTTTTGCATTTCCAATAGAAAAATGCTGCACAGTCAGTTGTTTTCTCAAGATGCTTTGGACTTTCACATTAGCGGAAGTGGCTCTATCCAGGATAAAATATTACTAGTGCGGGCGGAAGCCCTTGGCACCAACACTCTCCACCCCTTATGAAATTGCCAACAATAGTCAATAACATCGTGGCATCAGCCACCAGTACGGTGAAGTTCGTCCTTGCTGCTGTTGTCAGTATTCTCTACGAGGAAAAGAAAATCACCACCAAACAGACAAACGCCCATCCTTTCTTCCATCATGGTCTCTGAGATATTAAAAAACATCTTCTGAGCTCCCCGTCGCAGCTTGACATTCGTATCTGCTGTGATGATGATGGTATGAGGCCTGCTTGAAGCGGGGGTTATTGTTTCGAGTAGGACTATTCTTTGTGCAGCGGTGCAGTCTAGGGTTATCTCTGTACCAGCTATATGAATGATGCCTGTACATTTACTTCTAAGACTGTAACACTGCAATTCGGCGACAGTTCTAGATACCTCCACTGTGGAAGGATATTGAGGGGAACCGCGGCTGCCATGTGGTTTGACGGGGCTGGCGCCGGGTTCCTGCCGTTAAGGTTTCCTTTCGGCAGTGCTTTCGCTGGCGTTGACGTACTTACTTCATAGCGCTCCGGGGCCCCGCCCTGCCCTTATTGCCGGTACTCGGAGCTCACCCTATATATCTTCCTCTTCACTCAATCGACGACCTCATTGCCGCAGTGTCCATTCAGTGACTAAAGTGTTTATCGAAATGCCTCTTCATAGCGATCTCCGTATTGATGCCTCGAAGTTCAGGCCTGAAGCGATCAGCCAGTCGGCCTACAAGCTCAACGATCATCTGATACAACTTGGGAAGGAAGCTCCGAAATGGTGGGAGGTGGGAGGTATGACTCTGCTAACCGAGGCCTCAATGCAGCCTTGCTAAGATCGGGAGAAACACAGCTGAAAAATACCGTATAATGAGGAGAGTACGGTTCCCGCAGTACAACACACGACGAACCCAGTTGATCGCCACAATAGAACGGTGAAACACCCTTCCCTAAACGCACCGTCATCGAATCTGGAAAAGATGTGTCGATACCGTCACGAGATGGAGGACGGGACATATCATGCCGAGTATTTGCGCCTGAGAATGGCCGACAAGCGAAGGGAGTCTTCATGCATATCCATGGCGGAGGCTGGGTGCTTCAAAGCGAGTTGGAGTAAGCCTCTCCACATCCACGCTGTTGGAACTATGTGCTCATATTAGTGCAAGTCAGGATTCCCTTCTCAAAGCCATAGCAGACGGCTCCGACCTTGCTGTGATCTCCGTCGGCTATCGATTGGCACCTGAGAACCCCTACCCGCAGCCTCTTTATGACTGTTTCGATGTTGCAGAATGGCTTGTAGATAATGCCAAATCGCTAGTTGGCGCGGAGTTAAAGTTTATTGGGGGCGAGGTTAGCAGTCATCAGCCTGAAGCCTGCCAATGCTGACGCAAGGATAGTCTGCTGGAGGGCATCTCTCTCTGCTCACAGTCTATCACCTACTCAAGGCCAAGCCGAGTTTTCATTTTGCCGGCACAGTGCTCCACTACGGCGCCTACGACCTGTCCTTTCTACCCTCAGCGCGCATTTTTTCCAAGCCGCTGATACTGGATTTTACTGTAATGCAACACTTTTGTGATGCCTTTCTACCTGGCACCACACCTGATCAACGCAAAGACCCCGCCATATCACCTTTCTACCAAGATCTTACAGGCATGAAGCTTCCTCCGGCGCTGTTCACCTGCGGAACCGAGGACTGCTTGTTGGATGACACGATGATGATGGCGGTGAAGTATCAGATGAGTGGGGCGAAAACTGTAGTTAGGATCATTCCGGGGGCGCCTCACGGGTACATTATCTTCCCGCCGGATCAAGTAGCAAGTGCTAAGGAAGGGCTGGAGGCGATGAGGGAATTTCTGACAGAGAACCTGGGCTGAGGGTCAAGGGAGATGGACATGAACAAGCGACACCGGCAGTATATACTGTATTCACATGTTAAATTGGTGTAGGACTTCACTTGAACAATTTCATTAGTAATATCTAAATTGACGAGCTCACTACGAGAGCGGGCCCTAAGCTTATTGGGGCGCAGACCTATCGGCGTTAAGAGCCGGAGGTGGATCAATTAGAAGCCGAGACAGGCCGATTGGACAGCGCCGCGGGGAAATAGAACTAACACCGAATAACCTCATTTTCAACGTCACCTCTTGCTTCCTTAATCCTACTTCGGACAACAATGTGTTAATGCTTTCCTTATTGACATATTGTGGAAAATGTGTTGCTGGAGATCTTGGGCAGACTTTAGTGATTGGCCTGGTCCTCGCAAAATCTTGCTTCGCTCGGCAGCTTTGGTCCACGGAACACCTTTTTGCCCACTCTCATGCGCTGAAACATGACACCTTTGCTTCCTGGTCCTCTGGAGGACTTTGGAGATGTGTCCGCTGCTCATTCGACGATTTTCGACAAGGAATAGGGGTTTTTTGGCGCTTAAGGACAAATGTGACTCATACCTAACAAACTAGCGCAAGGGAGGGAACGATGGAAGCGACATATTCTTGCCTGTTTACAAAGGACCAAGGACACAGCAGACCTGAAATACAGAGGTTTGTTCTATTTCTCTAGAGGAGAGAATTGGTACAGCAGGACAAACCTGAAGTATCCCACCTGCAGTGTCCCATCGACACAGCAAGGACCACGGTGCTTTCAATACAGGCCAGCAAAGTAACGACTATCCTTTATATCTGAAAGCCGTTCAACGACCCCAACGCCTATCTTACGCAGAACGGTAGTACATGGTCCGGAGAGAAAGATAGAAAGCAAACATGGAGAAATCGCTGAACTGAAAGGAAGACTCGATCCGGTAAAGCGGACCCCGGCATGATAAAAACGAGCAACAATAGCTTTTATTATCAGACACCAGCTGGCAGCCGAATGCTGATCAGAGGAAAGGAAATCGTAAGCGCCATCATGTCTGACAACGCTCTTGAGGCCAGCCAGCAGATCGGCCCAGCCTACGGCGTATACTTAGCGATGCTGTGCTCGAAGGCGGACATCGAGATAAGCCTTGACCGGAGGCACCAGTCCAGAATTTGCTAGGCCATTTAGGCATTTCGACTTATCCTCTTTGGAAGGCTGCTGGAAACCTCACTTATCTTCGAAAAGCCCAGCAGAACCGTGCAACATTTCCCCCCTTGGTGAGCCTCGGCTTATTCGAAACACCATTTGTGAAGGGACGCCTGCAACAGAAGGCCAAGCGATTGCGACCTTTGAGCATGGCCGACGAGGGGACCTTTGACAGAGGCGGCAATTCATGGGTCTTTATCCAGCTCCGTTGGCGTACTATCCTGCAGTCCCATTACTCAGTCATCGGTCTGGGAGCTTGCATCATTGGGGTCCGAGTAGATGTCGGGTGCGCTGACGTCAGGCATGCCGAAGGTGGGGAACTCGAGCCCACCGTCTTCAGTAAGACAGGGATTGAGACTGCTGCGTGCGAACGACAACAGCTCGTCAACTTCACCAAGTGTTTCGCGACTCAGATCTGGATTTCCGAGGTCGAAGCCACGACGGTCATCTAGCGTGCTGGGATCTTCTGATAACGGCCGGCTGGAAAGCTGTGAACCCCATTCGTACAGCACCGAAGGCATGTGCGGGACTTCATTTGCTGCCGCTTCTTCGAAGGTAACCTGCGGGTGTTATCTTCGTCGCTGTAGCAAGAGCTCCCACGAAGTCGAAGACTTACCGGCACTCGGTCTGGCAAAGTGGATCGTTTTGGGGTGGCATCGTCATCTGAGTCATTTTCCATAGCAGTCCGCTTGCGCTTCTCTCCTGGGTTCGCGAAGTAGTTCGTTTGAGCGATGTCGTTCCGAGGCGAATGCTCTTCCCTTGGGCTAAATGCGTTATCGAAGTGATCGTTCAATGTTTCATGGGCGTAAGCATCGAAGTGATCACTTGAAGAACCTGCAAGCCTGCCGTTATCGTAGGCGTTTTCTTCTGTGAACAAGTTGCCCTGTGTCTCTCTACATTAGCATATGTTGTGTCCCCATGTATGATATGCGGTACTCGCATTGCATTGTCGGTTGCCTGTTAGCTCCGCGCTTTGCTTTCCTTCTGCTTTCTTCCGCTCTTCATCTGTCACGCTTTCAGGGGAGCCTCGGAAGTCGACATAACCGCTGTACAATGCGCTCCTGGCTGCGACATGAATGGTTGAATGAAGGCTTGGGTCGCTATGATAATCCTCTTCTGCGATGTCCGACGGGTCTTCACGGTCATCCGACTCTTGATAGCCAGGAGCACCTACCTCTAGCTCTTCATGTACAAACAGCTCTTTTTCCTCATCAGAACCCAGCTCGTCATCCAATTCGTCCTCGGCATCGTCAGACTCCTGCTCGTCTGTATCAACCTGGCTGGTATCATCATCAGACGTTTCATCGCTGCTATCCCACTGCTCCTCGTCGTCCTCGATAGGTGCTTGAGTTGCGATGGTTCTGCGGGCACGACCCTCTCCCTGACCAGTCCACAGAACAGGGTGAGGGACTCGGCCGCCAGTCTCGCCAAGGTTGGGATCAATGAGACCAGGGGTTGTGCCGCGGGTGGTGTTGTTTGCACGCTGTGCTGGCGACAACAAGGCGAGGATGCTTGCCTCTTTAGGGCTCGTTTTCTTTCCGTGCCAAGAGAGGAGGGAGTACGCTGGCCGCCAGGACCTACACGCTCTCATATTCAGAGCGTTTTCATTGGGCCGGTTCACGCCATCCATCCTCATCGTGATGTCCGCCCAACGCATTCGCCCATCGCCACGTCTCCAAGCCTCCAGGATTAGTGCTGACTCGGCGGTGCCGATCACATCAGGCTGCGCGCATATTAGCAACTGTCAATTCGATGTTGGCTGGGAACTTGCCAGGATTTTGTAATCCAGCAGTGGCCTAGGTGCGGTTCCGGGCTCTGGGTGCTGTTCGAACATTGAGATTCCGTTACCATCAAGCTTCTGAGGAGGGACCCTGCTGTTCTTGAACGTGTTCCACGCTTCAGATGGTCTCAAATCGTACAAGATTGATGGGAGGTTGTCCCTATCATCCCACAGGTGCTGGCCTGGATGGTAACTTGTCACGTCGTTCGGACCTCCTCGTCCAATACGACGCGCCACAGCTACGTAAGCGTTAGTTCATTCGCTATGGCTGAGCTGATCAGGATCCCATCTTACCATAAGTCGTCGGACCACCTGGGGCGATTTGAGTGTTCGTCGCTGCGAGGTAGAACGGTGTCTGGTCCCAAGCCACGGGTGTAGTCGCCATCACGTAGGTCACGATTGGCCTTTCGACTGTACGATACAGATCGTTTGTCAGTTACCCGGCAAAGAGTGAGAAACGAGCACAAAGAACGTGAATTGGAAGGTGGAGTGCAAGAGAGCGTTGTACGGTATGAGGGAACGCTCTTCAACATTCAGTGCGATATGATGTATAAGGATGGTGTGGATACGGTGTGGATTGTCTCACACAGTATCCCAGTATGCATCGATATAATGGGGTAATGTTGGGGCTCGAGTGAAACAGTCTTGCCACTCGCAGCAGTCATATGGCGCCATCTTGTGCCATTGGCATAGCTGATAGTGCTAAGGGACGCTCACGATGAACTTACCTGATTGTATTGGGAAATGAGTTTGTCGTGGAGGTGGCGCAGCGTCGTTGTTGCCTGAGAATAACCAACACTCAGAAGGCAAGGGGGCCGTCGAAGATTAAGACGACCAAGGTTGATGCAAAATTCTTTTGCATCCACAATTTCGTGCAGGATGGATTTGCACAAGCTCGATCTGTTGCAACGATGCAGTTCGTAAAGTGCAAGAAGATATGGAAGAGTTTTGGAGTCTTGTCGATGCTGAGTCGTTGGTTACGATCAAATCAGATGAATAACAAGCGTGACCTTGCAAAAAGTCATCAAATCGGAGCCTTAGATTGGACAACCGTTACCCGGCCTGGAACGAAGACATCAGATTACAAGATGCTAGCCAACCACGAAGCAGTAATTACTCGTCAACCTCAACAACATCATTCGGCCCATACAGTAGTCCGGGCTTCTAAAGCCCTAACTAGCGAAAAAGAATACGCGAGTTGGATCTCCGCCACATCAATGACACCACTGTACTTTCAGTCTCATCACTGCTGTCCGATGCA
This sequence comes from Umbilicaria muhlenbergii, assembly GCA_000611775.1. NCBI lineage: Eukaryota > Fungi > Ascomycota > Lecanoromycetes > Umbilicariales > Umbilicariaceae > Umbilicaria > Umbilicaria muhlenbergii. Next base: position 1,356,106 of record KK106981.1, read on the forward strand.
GATTGCTACAGCAATATTCTTTATTTCAATGTACTCTGTCAAGAGCTATATAAGCACGATTTGGCGCGGCTTTGACATACAAGCAATAGAGCATTACCCAGTCCACAAGCATACGCATGACTGCGAGGCGCTTACAAGGAGGGCTTCGGAGGGATCAATGATCGAAAGGTTGATATATATACAAACGGGTAAAGGATGCCCGGTCAGGAATATTCGCTACAGTTGCTCCTGTTATTCGATTTGGAAGTGAATGCTTGGATTGATCTGCCTGTGTGAGAGATCGATTGGTATACAACGAGCATGAAACAATGCTGAGCGTCTAGGAAGTGCTGGAATGGCAGCACGTAGTGCTTTAAGCCATAAGTCGTCTCTAGCGCATAACCTTACGACGCAACCGGTTGGAACTGAATTGGATCGAGATCTAAGTGCTTTTGATACTAGGTACAAAGACTGTCTCAAAACTGTTGCCAGAAAGGGAATCGCATGTTTGTAACGCCGTGGTTTAAATCAGTAGCCAAGGGAAGACCATGTTGCTAAAGGTATGAAGAGTAATAAGAACCAAAGACAGAGCAAGCTTGAGCCGGCTTAATAGTTCTCCATATTCATCAGTTCTCTCAAGATGTCAAAGCCCGGGGGATTTGTATCTTCAGGGAAGGCCTCGTCATCAGCAGCCACAGCGTGGTCCGAGGTTGTATGAGTATCGAAGTCGTTTGCAGTGCTCAAGGGTGGTAGATCTGAGGTACAGGTCGGTGTGCCAAGGGTAGGGAGGTATCCGTGACCAGCTTCTGCAGTGCGCACAGGTGCTCCGGTTTCTGGTGTGTATCCCAACAGCCTTGAACTGCCGAAACGCTTGAGCGGGTCATCAACGCTTGAAGAATCAAGGGTGGCTTCATTGGAGATGAAGTCAGGCGAGGCTGCCAGTGTTGCGTAACCGGAGTCATGGCCTGGAGGTCTAATGAGTTGTGACGGCGAAGTTTCTGAGGCTGACAACGTCCTATTCTCTGTCGGAAATCCAGGCGTGAAGGCATGGTAATTTAAGGAATTTCGCTCCGCGAACGTTGGCAATGCCTGTGTAGACAGTCGGGTCAGCGACAAGCCCCAGAAAAGAGCAACAGTGACTTACTAAAATATTATCGTCTATCTACCGTACCTTCTTTGACGATAGGTCTTCCCCGTCGTATTCGTTGGAAGCAGCGCGCTTGCGTCCGGCTGTCAAAGGCAGAGCAATGTTATCATATGGGAATTGATATGGAATGACGGTATCATTTATCAATGAGCCTGCATTAGTGTCAGCTATTGGAGATTGGTAAGTGCTGAAAGTCCATATGTGGCTGTTGAACATGCTTGAGTCTCCTGTGATTCCAGCGGCAGCAGTTGTTGTGCCTGTATCAAAGATGCTGTTTGTGGCGTCGTCAATCTGTTGCAACTGTTTCAGCATCTGAGAGCCTGAGCAAGACGTTGAAGTTACTTACCGCATACTGTATATCATCATGGGTTGGAGAAGTTGGAGTACTAACTGTACTATAGTTGATAAGTCTAGGATATACGTTGCTCATAAGAGACCCAAAGAGCTCCCTGTCAACAACGCGGGGAGAGCTTCCAGTGCGAGGCAGAAGGGCATGTCCATGGCCCAGCGAGTGATAGTGCTCTAAGATGTCACTCTGAAGATCCTCTTCGCTGTATGGGTTGGTCGCCGTCGTGTTCACCTCACCTTCATGCGGAGATCCCTCTAATTGTCCAACGTCTCTATCGTCGCTGGCATTGCTACCTTCAGAGCTCTCGTCAATCGCATCGGGTTCGCTACTAGCGCCACTAATGCTGACACCGTCCATCTCAACCTCACTGTATTCATGTGCTCCATCGTCAGCATCATCCGAGCTGTTCGGCTCCTCATCAACTTCTCCGTTGTTCTCAAAGACGTCTTCTGAGCCTTCTTCGTCATCATCCTCTGAACCCTCTTCCTGTTCTTCTTCGGAGGTCTCCTCAGAGTCGCTAACCTCGACCACAACCCTTCGCTGACGTCGAGCTATTCCCTGGCCATGATGAGGGACAGGGACTGGGATTCGCCTACTCCCTGCGCACAGGGTAGCATTGACTAACCCAGGCGTTGACCCGCGAGTGGTGTTTGCGGCTATCTGCGCACTCGAGAGTCGCGCTAGAACGCTGTTCCTTCTGGAGTTGGTGCGTGAGGATGGACTTTTTGAGTGACATGCAAGCATGCAAAATGTCGGCCTCCAGTACCGGCATGCTCGCATCTGCAGGGTGTTTGGGGATGGGCGGTTAGGCCTCTCCATCCGCATTATGAAATCAATCCATCGAATATCGGGACGTAATCGACGAATCGCCTCATAGAAGAAGAAGTCTTCTGCTGTTCCGATTTTGTCGGCGAGCTTTCAATTTTAGTAATGGTATGTTGAATGGTTTGGAGTCTTGAGTTGAGGCAACTTACAATCTTCCAATCTAGGATTGCTCGTGGAGGCTGCTCAGGTTCCGGAAAATGCTCCCACATGAGTTTTTTGTGCAGGTATATGCGGATTGTTCTTCAACACGTACCATGCTCAGCTGTCAGGGTAAAGGTGATACATTATTTCCGGCATTGAATCAACGCTCCACGTGGCTTGGCCCGGATGGGAGCTCGTGACACCTAAAGAGAAGGCGTTATTTCAAGGGAGACTCTTACGGACAAGAAATCCCTTACCAGTCACTGAGTTTCCAGTTGGTCGCGGAATGGCTATACCTTAGTTAGCGTCTGGTATGTGTATCTAGGGGTAGCCTGGATAGGAGATTGACTATATCTTGTTGGACCACCAGGAACAAGTTGATTGGCCTCTGCTGCTTCAACATCAAACGCTGCTCCCATGGTATGCTTGCGGCGTTGGAAGTCGTCAGCTTGAGTTTGATGAAATCTCTGATAGATGCGTGAATCTATTGCTTCCCGTCATTAGCTTCGTGTATCGTGTCGGAGTGGTGACAAAACGAGGAATTGCTGGTTATACGTCGTGCGGCAGCATGTGTCTGACGGGGCTGGGATGACGGAGCGTTTAAGAATGCTCAATGTACAGAGAACCAACTATTTACGGTCAAAAGCCGTGCTCTTGATGCTGGGAAACAGTGGCAGGGAGGTCGCGGCGAGGCTATCACTGCCGCTGGGCCACAAAGGGTTATGAACAGAGTGGATAAATGATAAGTGGTGTTATGTGATGAGTCGGTGAGCAGAGACGAATAAGAAGTCCTGCACAGACGCTACTCTCGCAGCCCATATCCAGGAAGGCTGTCAAAGTGCAAAATGAGGGTTACCAGATATTTTTCGACAAACCGAGGGGCTTTCCACACCTGATGATGATAGAAGCGTTGAATGGTATGGTTGGGAAACCATTGTGAGCTGCAAGAAGTGTTGCCCTATAATCTGTTAAACTGAAAGTTCCAAATGAGTGTTTACCCAGACACGCAATTCCATCAAGCGGTGGGTAACAAGCCGCAAATGCAAGCCCCAAATGGAACAGAGCCGGCCCGACTTTACTATATATTGATACATAACGCAAAATAGAAAGAAAGAAAATACTACCCCGTGGCTGGTACACATAGAGTCTGTTTGAGGCTGGAAGACATTACTTATCCCTTTGCACAAGAGATAATACGGCCATCATCCTACATGGTGGCTGACACGGTTCAACGACTTGCTTTGGCCTTCCTTAAGTACTTGAGAGGTCGTTGAACATTTCTCAGAGGAGCATCGTGCGGCCTATTCACATCGATGACCTGGCCTACAAGGTAGGGATATTCACTACGAGCTTTCGACTTAGGCCTACCAGTGAACGCGAGAAGCTCATGAGCGCTGGATAAAGGTACTATGAGTTTGAGGCTGTGGGTTTTGAGGTGCTAGGCTTTAGGTGCCTGGTGCTGTAGCACACTTTGACTGGGGAAGGTTGTAAGCTATATCAACATCTCTACGCCTGGTGTTGAATCAATGTTGGCTTCATAGGGCGGCAGATTGATGTTTGAGGTGGATCAGTTGGAGCATTTTCCAATAACATCTATGTTTGCCTTTCCATCACGGATGCCAAACCAGATGAAGGATCATCGGGCATGAGGCGTGTAGTTGGAACAAAGGACAGTCAAACAATAGCCTGACAGGAATATTTGTCAACTAGCAAAGCACGAATTGTGCTTTGGGTGGCAGCGTACAGGCACAAGCTGTCACAGCCCCGGAAAACTGATAGCACCGCGGTGCAAGCAGACGATTATATTCGCTGCTTCTAGAATACCAAAGCTGTCCCCTGAAGCGACCTCATGATTGAATGCTATCGGGAATGCTGGGATTGTATGGAAGAGAGAAGGAAGAGAGGGCTGGCAGGCACGAAAGTGAAACAGAAAGTAAGCAAGACATATGTTAAACCTAATAGAGTGGGCTCAATGCATGAGTCACATAGGAGGCTGTCCTTCTTGCATGTTTTGCTTTTAGATAGGGAGGCCTTGACAACAGCAAGGAATAATCCAGGGAGCTTCGAAGAAACAGACGTTGCGGCACCGTCAGACGAGTAGGTCCTATGCGGGAAGAAATAAGAACATGCAAATGCAATCACTTTCAATGGTGTCGCTGGGCAAATGGACTTTGCACGGAAGCAAAGGTCTAAGTTCTCAAGAAAAGTTGTGCTTCCTCCTTTACCCGTGCCGCTAAGATGGCAAACAGTGGAGCTGCCTCAACGATACCCGGCCGCTCATGATTGAGAGCCAGTTGACCATTCCAGCCAAAATTGATATCGTGCCGCTGCTAACAGTTCAGGGATCAAAAGAATCGTTGGCCCTTGGCATCAAGGCTTGCTGGAGCGTGAAGCTCCTCGTTGTTGTCTTGGCCAGTCGTTCCTGGCTCGATCTTATAGGTCCGGGAGTGTGACCAAGCTCCCGAACCCCGGGACTTCGCGTACATCGACAAGCTCGACGTGTATAACAGGGTCAAAGAGTGCTGGGTCACTGTCGTCCATGCCACTGAGGGTTTTCGTCTCGTACTGAACGCCTGTTCATTGTTGACTTCAGTGTTCCACAGCCGTTCAATATCATGGAGGAGAAATTCGGCTCCGCTGTTCCAGAACCTAGAGATCTATAACCAGTATAGTCTTACTACTCGCTGCTCTAATGACTAATAGGATAGCCCTAGCCTAGAGTGCATTCGGTTGAACCTGAGGAGCGCCATCAATACAATGATGATAGAATGGTTCATGGTAAGGCATTATGTATGCGACAACCTACCGAGCAGAAGAGCAGTCACGATACACTCTAGTGTAGTACAATTGCAATTTCAATGTGATTCTATGGTGACAAGGATATTTTTCAGGGGAAGCTCATCACCGGAGCGATCAGAAAGCAACTCCTCCTAACTTCTGTTGAAGACTAGAGTACACAGTAGCTGTTTTGAACACGCTGTTAAAGCACATGAACGAAGCACTGGAGTATATCTGCGAGCAGCAACGGTGATATCCGCCCCGTTTTGAGCTGCAGCATAAGTGAACAATAATAAATACCTGGAGATGATAAAAGACAAGACGTGCTCGCTGCGTTTTTTGTTGCCAAACGATAACTGTCTTCATGAACGCCAACATACGGTGAAGAAGGTGCTGGACTGGAAGATTCATTGCAGCCACGCGACAAAAGTATCAAGTCCTTCCCCAAGGATGGAATGTAAATGCTTGGGAACGAAGCTTTGAGTCCTAGGCCAATGGGAGGTTGAAAAAGCGTTCGTCCGAACCTTCATCAAGGCCCGATTGTCGCTGGACATCAGCGCCCATGAATAATTAGGGATCGAGGCATCCGTGTGCAAGGTCTCCGTAGTCTGGCGGATTGAAAGCTGGGGCATCTGCGCTGCCTAAAGACTGGTGGACGTCTTGTTGCATATCGTCGCCGCCGAGAGCGTTCGTAGTTGAGCCGTCATCATGTATGTGATATCCGGAATCGTAAGGAAAGGGAGTGTTGGCTTGCAGACCATACCATATTGAATTTTCTTAATATGAATCGAGTGCCATCGTTGATTGCGTGGGTCCAAGAGCCTGCTCCAAATCTATCTAGTATCAAGAGCGTTACAGGTAGCGTCGAACTGCCTCACCATTGGGAACTCGAAGTCATCGGCCGAGAACATCTGGGGACCCTCAAGATTGCCATAGCCGTTGGTATCAAGCATCATCTGGTCGTTCTCCCCATGTTCAATCATGTCACGCCTCATCATCCCCTCTTCATACACAGAGGCACGTGCGTTAATCGTAGCTCCAATTTCTTCCGTAATCATTCCAATTTCGCTCTCGCCATTCTCGCGGATTTCGCGGTTTCTGTCGTCCTGGTAGCCCTCGTCGTCCTGGTGTCTCGTAAACTTGGCTGGCGTCTTCGCCCGCACCAGCCTCTTCGTCGTTGTTGGATTTTTCGTACCTAGTAACCTGATCCGCAATGGTAGCCTCTTCACGGCCTTGAGTCTCATCGGTTCCGCCAGCTTCTTCACCATCATTGTCTCTGTTTGCACCTTGCATTGTGTCTGCCTGCGAGCTACGCGCCCTACCAAACCATGCACAAGGAAGCAGACAAATTGGAAGTTCAATCCAGTGTGAGACATTGTTGACTCTTGCTGGGTCTTGCAGGCGATGGCTTTCAGCCAGGGCTGCGCTTACATCTGCGAACGGGGTGTGGACTCGACCACCGCCGAGGTAGGTAGTCAGTGGCACAAGCACGTTGAAGTTTGACCATTGTATGCATTCTGCGTGACATTCCGCGTGGTGTTGAAGAACAGTTGTGGCGGCGACAACCCTTGGACAAGCTCCAATAGAATTCTAGGATAATAGCTGCCCTTCTTGGTCCAGAGATGCTTGCCTTGCGCAACCGCATATTGTTCATGTTGTTACACTTAATCCTATGTCATACAGATTCGGGCGGATCGACGACATCATTCGCGGGCCACGCACCAAAACGTAAGATGGATTGGATCTGGGCCATGACTTGGAACTGCCTGCATCCTCGATAGAACCCCTGTACTCCTTGAAATTGCATTCGCTGAAGAGATATCTGAACAAAACGAACAAGCGCCCAACTGGTAACACCCTGCACCTGAATTGTGAACAAACCGATGAAACAATCAAAAAGGTATGTTGTAATTCGAACGCTGAATACGCTCTAAAAGACAAATACTTGCAGCAACAAAACTGAGAGCGGTTGCGAAGATTCAGCCATCTACAATGCCTTCCGAAAAGCGTGTGTCAGGTCCTCGGGTCATCCAAGTCATAACTCTCCTGACATTAGCACAACAAGCCCCTACGACTGGGCATCGAGATTGTTGGCGAAATCGGAATAGAAACCTCCATAGGCAGGGTCTTGATATATGATGGGACCGAGTAACCCCATATCTGAAGTATCTAGGAAGTTGTATGAGTTGTCGAAGAAACTGCCCTCTCCAGGGCCCTCCATCCGTAGTCCACTATATTCTGTAACGTGTCCACTGCTACCCCCTGCAGGGCCATCGGCTGGCTGATGGGACCAAGAATTGTGCTGGTAAGGGGGTGTTTCCATCGTTGGCAGCGGTTTCTAGAAAGCATCGAAACCATCGTCCTGGCGAAGTATTAGCAGAAAGTACCTTAGAGTTCTGTAACATCACATACACCTGGATACCCGTTGTAGGCGGCCGGCCTTGCACCTTCCATCCCTAAAATATCGTGACTAGTAGTGTTCTCGAACAACTGGCCGCCATCCGCATCGTTGGTAGTCGCAGCGCCCATTACATCTTGGAAACCCGAAAGGTGCGTATTTCCTTCAGCGCCGCTGTCATCCTGGTGTAATCCCTCTTCGTCTTCAGTTATCGCTTCGTCTTCGTAATTCTCCTCTTCTACGCTGTCTTCTTCTTCAGTGCTTTGAACTTCTTCTCCGTTGAAGTGATCGGCTTCACTAAGCCCAGATTCAGCTCTCCTATCTTTACCGTTTCTTGACATGCCATTGTCACTCTGTTCGACATCATCATTAGTATTGGTTCGCTCATCCAGGTCTTCGTTCTCAATGCTGTCATCAGTGGAGTCGATTGCTTTTCGGGCGCTATGAGGCTGTTGGGTACGTGCTCTCCCAAACCACGCATTTGGGAGCAGATGCTTGGGCAGCTCACTCCAGTGTGCGACGTTGTTGGACCTTGCTAAAGCTTGAAGACGATGGCTCTCTGCTAGAGCTGCACGTACTTCCGCTAAAGGAGTGTAGGCTGGATATCCGTCAAGGTACATAGTGAGTGGAAGAAGTCGATCTGTACCCGGCTATTGTATAGCACCTAGTGTGACGATCCAGGTAGTATTCAAAAGTAGCTGGGTCTGCGATAACGTTTCGACGAGCTCCACGAGGATCTTCGGTGGATACTGGGCCTTCTTAGTCCAGCATCTCGCGTTGTAAGGGCGTCTTGCCTTACGTAGCCGCATATTGTTCATATTGTTTCGTTCCTTAAGGGGTGGCATGGGTGTGCCAAGCGGCTGTCGCTGCCAGATGTGATAATGCGAAAAATCCTTGCTCTCCCGGAAGTACGCCTCGACACGGAACCATTCGAGGTTTGACGATAGATATCTTAGAAGAAATGGAAAGTCCGGAACAGGCACTCCATTGGGGTCCAAGATGGTACGACCGGTCACTGGGTCTTTCATATCTGGCACTCTATCAGACGTGTGCCAGTCATGTGGAGGATCTAAACGACCGAGAGAAGTGGCGGGTGTTTTGATCGACCATCCGATTTCGTTCAGATGGAAAGTAGTCATATTCTGTGGATTGTTTGGATCGGCCGATACAGCTGGAATAGCTGCCATTGCCTGCTAGAAAATCAGTTGACACTAGTTAGTTATAAAAGTGTTAGCAATCTTTTCAAGAAAAAGAGCGAGTAGCGGCGCTAGGCTTGGTAAGGCAATAGCATCGGAAGCGCGTATGAAGTCACGCCCTTTGAGAACAAGGTAACGATGAAACTGAAGTGACGCATGCATTTCATGCCTGATAATCCTTCAGAGGGCCGAAGAGAACTACATTCCCCAAACGAATACTTCGAGATGATAGCGTCAAAGAATCGAACTGCGATCTAATGACTGCCTCAGTAGAAGATAGATGTCTGTTGCAATGAGCAAAAACGTGGACAATCTGCTGCACGTGCAGTATGTAAGTAGCATTGTGAGCAAGCAAAATTGTGTGCCATCAAATTCAGATACGCTTTTTAGCGTCGATAACTGAAATGGCGTGGAGATATGTGAATGAACAGTAACAAAGTCTAAGCGAGCGCTGATATAGGGCATATTTTCGCATATATCTCATAATTCAGTGGGGTTTACATCCACCTCCATTTAGGTTCATTACTCAGGCTTCTTCTTTCAGTTATGAGCTGATGAAAGGATTTCACAGACATAAAGCCATTTCGACCTTTGAGGTATCCTGCGCGCATGGTGGCAGGCAGGAGGGATCCATAAAACTCGACGACATGAACAGGTAGATAATACATGGCCAGCGAGCTTGTAGCACCGGCTTTGCTGACTTTCACCAGAGGATCGTCGCAGCAGCTGGGCCGCGTACTGGTCTAAAATTTTTACTCATATACTAGTGGTAAAGTGGCGTATACCTAGCTTTCGCTCCATGGATCTCAAATGCTATGAGCTGTGTATAGATTTGGATGACGATCGTTCGCAGTGCGCCGGAATATATATAGGAAGGAAATAGGAACTTCAGTTAGCTTGACGAAAGATCTTAGATGAAAGGGTTGAGGAGATTCACTAGTCTTGTGATGATGCCAGCCTTGATGAAGCAGGTAAGGCACATCTGCACATCGCATTTTCTCAGTACACCCGATCCATGTTAAGGCAGCATTGATAGTGTATATAGTCTCCAAGTTCTCAACATATAATTAAACGAGCACGACTTAGCTGCTTGTTCACATAGTATCAAAATGAACAATGTACAATCCAGACTGCAGAAGCCACATAAAGTATGGTTGAAAGAGGCAAAGTGTAGAAATGAATAAGATGCTGTATTAAGGCAAGTCAGAGTATTTGAGAAGACCTAGTGGCTTTAGGTAAGATAGATACATAGCTCTCTTATATAAAGTAGAAGAGTCAGTCCTGTTGAGTCAAAGAATCAAAAGGGTCCTCTGCCAGAGCGGAGGTGTGATGTTTGCTTTGTTCACGTGGAAGAGGCTCGTGAAGTTTTAAAAAGAAGCTCAGACATGCACATGATCGATGCAAAGTGGCACACGTTAATGAATTAGAAATGGTGAAGCTTTGCGCAAAAGGTATATAGTCACACGCTGAGGGAGGGCATGACTTCGACAGAAGCAGCGCCGACATGAGATAACTAAAGGGAACACAGTACAGATTTCCCTAAAACTGCTGCGGAACTGCCCACGGAGTTGGCGCTGTTGGCTCTGACTGCTGAGACCCAGATTGGGCAGTAGCAGGTTGGCCAGGGAGCGTCTTGTCGCGGTTTCGACAGCGCAGCTGGTGTGTATTGGGAGGGCAGGAAGCAAGGTTGGTGCACATTGCGAGCTCTGCTCAGAAAATTGCATACATATGATACTGCAATAAGAACCGATGCCTTCATATATATATGGAAGCTTTGCGAGTGACAATTTCACAGCATAGGTTGCATACCCTTGGAAGAAGTGACGAAGCAGGCGCAGCGTTAAGCCCTTTCAAGCGTAGTTCAGCACCAACCTTATCTGAACGTCAAGTCGCTGCGTCCCGAATACAACCCACCCAATCCGCTCCATGCAAAACCCAAAACCGATTCGGGAATCCTCAGCGTCGCCATGTAAATCGGCCTACGCTTCTTACTATCTCATCGTCTGGGCTTAGTCCTCGTTATCACGCTGTCCTTTCTTCATCAGCAAACAGCGCAGCCTTCCGAGCGAGGCATTACTTACTTCAGCCTCTTCTCTACCGCGCCTTACAAGCTCCATCATGCGCACAATACGCTCGTCTCCTGTCCCCCATGCGGGATGTCGTCTTCTTCACTTTTGTTGCCGCCTTGGTTTTCCAGTTGGCAATCTATAGTGTGATCTGATTCGAAGGGTCCCCCGGGGGTCAAGGGCACGGGCTCATCATTCCGAAACAAAGCCGCTAAAGCCGTAGATGCTAGCTCTACATTTCCGACCTCCCTCCCTCCGACTGTTCCTCTACATACTCTTGGTAGTGGGCATCTGCGAGCATGGTTTCCCGTCTTGGGTATGGAAGAGCAGCGATCTCACTGAGCCCAGTAGCTAGCCGATGCGCTGGCGAGACGTTATCATCTTCAATACACTGCTCTTCCATAGGGCCAAATATCTCAACGCCTAACAATCGTCAGGAATATGCAGCAATGCTCGTGGTACTTATATCTTGGGTTACTTTTCGACCACGATAATAAGGCGACAGTAGACCTTCGGAGGGCTCCGTGGAACGGAAGGCGGGTCTGCACCATCTAGTCTTCTGGATCTGTTGTGATTTGCTATTGTATTCCTTGATAAAGCTTCTGGCGCGTTATTTCCCCTTAGTCTTGATTTTGTTACGGGTCCTCCCAAGGTAGAGCTCCTCAGACTTTGGTGATATCCAGAAATGCTGCCGGGCAAAAGGGTTTTCCGCAACCCGATGAAGACTACCGGCCCGTCTTATACTTGATCGCAATGGTTGTTCAAAGCTATAATCCAGCGGATCGTACTTCTGTTCTCTCAGTAGAAGTCTTGGCGTTCCTCTACAAAGGTTGTTACTCTCAGAACGACCAGATGCTGGTTGTTCTTCCATCATCTCTTCCTTGCTTCTGGGACGTTGCTTCGCTTGAGAACGAAGTCCGTCGGCATTCGCTGCACGTTGCGGTCGGGGTCGCAGGCCCCTCTCCTGGATGGGTATCCTTCGACTAGCTGGCCCTCCTTGCGGATCGACCAGGCCGGGCGTCAGCCCGCGAGTCGTGTTTACGTTGATGTCGATTCCAGCATTTTGCAGTTGCAACTCCAGTGCCTAAATCCGAGCGGCCTACGAATTACCTCGAGTCTGGTCCCAGACGCGGAGATGAAGATGTTCCCGGAAGCGGGTACGGTCCATCTAAAGCGTATTCCACCATGGTCTTGTTGCGGGAGGGGTTCTATCTGTAATGTCCTTCCACTGGATGTTCGAGTTGAGTCAGAACCATGCTTCCAAGAAGTAGGGCTCCACATTGCTCCCAATCCTGTCCAGGACAACCCTTGCAAAATCAAGGTGTCGGCGACCGAAGATAAGATAGGGCAGCAGTGTTGGCGGTGGGTGGTCTAGCTGTGCCTAAAGGGGCCGAAGTTGGCAGAGAACTGTTGGCAGATCATGAACCGACCACGATCGTTGTGCCGGCATGTCGGATGTGAAGTCCTGCAGATTGATCCCCTGAACGCGGTTTGCAGCTGTTGGGTGACACTTAGATTCTTGATCTTTTTGTCTGCCCATGTTATCATACTTGGAACTAACGGGGTTCCGGTGTTCATAGCAGCCTGAAGCTGCCGGCGCAGCTGCGCGTTTCGAGGAGCCCTCACACTTGCTTGTGGACGGCCCGGGGTTTCTGTGAACAGCCAGACATTATTAGCGTACCATTGTAAAGCTTGACAACTGGTCGGGGTGATGTATTGCTGGGGTGGGCTAACATATTCGCCATGACTTTCCGCAGGAACTGGACTCCTTCTACAGGTACTTTGTCAACTCCTAGGGTTGCAAATGTGCTGTGTCTATCCAACGCGGAACGCAGCTTTGGGACAACAAGAGAAAAGTTGAATGATTGACAATGGAGGACGCTAGACCGTTAGTTCTTTGTCCGCGTGTTGGGTTGAGATGGGTTTGATAGTATTGGGACGACACTACGATGTTGCTCCACGCATGAGTGACGCGTCGGGCTGTGGTTCTTATCCAGCCATCTCGAACCAAGGTTGATGCCTACCCTAATAACAGGCTGTCGAAGGGATTCCTATCAAGCGGAGTACTGATCAACGCAGCACGGAGGCACCCCAAGCCATAGCAATGCGCTTGGGGGGCTCCAAGCTCCCAGCGCGATATTGCTAGGATTTATATATATATATCAACATCCCCACTTGCGGTCGATGTGCGAAGGTGGAGCGCTTTGAGATGGAGGAAAACTGCTGGATTTTGAGTGTCACAAGACACTGTGCCGTGTGATGAATAATGGACATGGTCATTGTTTGTTTGCTCCAAGGTGCGTAAATCCCTTTAGTTTTAGACTTCTACCCCTATCATCTCGACAATTCCCGCAGTCAAACGAAACCGGAACAATATTCTTTGTTTGGTATCTATTTCTCTACCGCATTGCATGACCCTAAGCCAGTCACTCCTCCATGTCGCTTGTCCCATGATGGACGATGTCTTCTCCAAGATCCTTATTCGCTTAGTATGTAGGTGTGACTTCCACTCGAGACGCTTCCTTTACCGCTTCCTCCTCCGCAGCCGCTGCATTGAAACTCCTCTATTCTCCTACAAGTATGCTAGCCTGATAAGGTCATGCACTAGTAACATCTACTGTATGTTCGGCGGTTCGATTTCTTGGAGCTCGGTTCGCCGCCTCTTCGATGCTCGTCCCTGATCGTCCTCTGTGTCATGGGAGCCTTGTCCATCTACGGCCTTCGGTAGGATGAGCACGTTTTTGAATATCAGTAGCCTCCCATCGCTTGTCACAACCGTCGCACTATACCCTGGGAGTATAGCCGCTGTGTCGGCCTGACCAGTCTTCAAAACTTCGGCGACAGCTTTGCCACGATGACGCTTCTTCCAGTGCTCTTCCCAGGTCGTCTCGGTCCGCTCGCTGATCTCTGGGGTGGAACGTGGAACGAAGAAGGTTTCCGAAACACTGGACGAATCACTGGCGTCCGAAATGTTCTCACTCCCTTTAACCTCGCCCTCTTCTTCGTCTTCAGTAGCGTAGTTCAGCGAAAGAGATAGCTTGCTGATATGGCTGTCATCTGAAGTATCGATTTCAAGACTCCACGTCGATTTCACCCGCTCCCTAATCGTGGGATCCGTGCTCCGCGCCCTGCCTTCCTTGAGACATTCGGTGACCCATCCCTGGGCCAACCTTGGCAGGACCGATGTAGGCGGGACAATTAACCCACTCTCGATTTCGCCTGCCTCTCGCACGCATTCCTTAATCCAGTCTTTCGCTGGATATGGAAGCGCTTGTAGGAGAGGAATGTTGATGGTGTTCTCGTCGCCGGTGCGTCTATGCTCGTCCCACCAAGACGGCTTCTCCTGGTCCCTTAGGAATATCCAGTGAGCGAGCATGCTTTCAAAAGCTGTGTCTTGAAGGTAAGACGTCAACTTTTTGATCGCTTCGAGCCTTGCACTGGGTACATGTGTTGCCCCGCCATCGGTAAAGGTGCACAACGGCAGTGGGGCCGGAGGAGCAGGAGGAGCAGCGGCGCCGGTCGCATTCTGGTGGTTCACTTCCAGGACCTCCAGTCCTGGAAGGGTTGGCTTGACAAGTCCCCATGGTCTAACAGGAAGGACTGTATTCCGTCGAACAGAATTCAACGACAGCGACTCGAAAATCAGACAGTCTGTCATCGTAACTTTCTCCCCCTTTTGCAGCCAAGACGGGATGTTCAATGGAAGGCGCACTTCCCTTATACGCCTCATGTTGAGAGTATTGCGAGCCGGGAGACGTTCGTTAGGCCCGGGCTGCATACGAATCTCGAAGTCGGCGTAAGAGCAGTCTGGGTGTTCCCGGTTCCAATACTCTAGCAGGAAAGCCTCCGGTGGGATAGAGATCCGATTTGGCAACCAGGGAAACTGCTGATACGGCTGACCGTTTGGCTTTCGTCGGACCCTGCCGTTAGGGCCTCGAAGCGGAGCGAACTCTGTGTTGCCCCAATCTAGTGGAGCTTCCAATCTGAAGAGCAGATCTGGTAGATTTGTTGCAGAGTAATCTGTAGTGTTATGACCTGTCGTCAAAGAAGCTGCCACTGGAATGGCTGGAGGTGCCACAACCATCGTCCTTTGGATTGCAACGCTATCGTCTGAGGAATTCCCCACACAGTTCAGCTCGGTACATGAATTGGAAAGTGTTTGAAGGTTTACCTTGTTGATTCCCTTCCAGTGCAGCGGTCCCATGTGGGGTGTTGCTCGCCATGGTGTCGATATCTCTGGCCTAGTCTGATAAAACAGCTTTCAGCACAGTGGAAAAACTCCTTCAGATATCTCACAGGATATCGCTCCTTCGAATCGTCTGTGATGCTGAACTTGCGGTACAGTATCGTGGACGTATTCGATGATGGAGTTGAAAGGACAAGATACGAAGTTGTTGTGAAAAGCGAGAAAGATAAACTCAGTTACATGCCCACCGACTCAACACTCACCAAGAATCATTCATCTATTTAGAGTTGGTCGATAACATGATAAATAATTTTTATACACCCGAGTTTTACGGAACGCCCTATTTCTGGGCGGAGCGGAGTCACTTGTACCGGGTGACCTTGTATTATGGTGTATATATATGAATAATGGGAATGGAGATATTATGATATACAGCACGATAAGAATGCCTAAGCTTTCTTTTCACCACGAGTAACTAAAAAGGAGCGTCTGTGAGGTAGCTAATAAGGTCGCTCTTGAGTCCCAATCAAAGTATAGGGTGAGAGGGAAGAGCTGTATGTATCATTTGATTTAAATCAACGCCAGCGAGTTAGTCTTGGAGTGGGCTATGGACCTTTCCTGCTAAATGCTAAGGAAGGACTGCTGCTACAGAGTCTCCTCAGGAAGTAACGAGAGCATGCGATGGTAACTTGGCAATGGCCATTATTACCGACATCTCAGTCTAGCCTGAGAAGGCCTCCACACCTCGTGAATAACAGATGCAAAGTATGCTTCGAGAAGATGTGGAGCTGCGTATCCACTTTTCGAAATCGGTTTCAGACTGCTGGAGATGAACCAGAGTGTGCATCGCCAAAGCCCTCGACTGCCGCAAGTCATAACAGCATGGCGATAAGCGGAGGAGGTCTCATAGCCGGGAGTCCTCTAACCTGCGGAGTGGGGTGACGGAATAGTGAAAGACAGATCCTCGAGTTGGACCTCTTTGAGGTTCATTCTGTTTCAGCGTCATAGCGGTCGAACCAATTAGTCTGGCTGTGGGTATTTGCCATATCACCTTCTTGCTCCTTGGTCCATGAGCCATTATCACCATCATCAGCATCTTCGCGTTTTCATCTTTGATGCTGCATGGGGCTCTCAGATTCGTCGTAACTCCCCTCAACACACTCCTCTTCTTTGTCGTCTTCCTCCGTATCTCCATCGTCATGATCCTCCTCAACAGACTCCTCTTCTTTGTCGTCTTTCTCCGTATCTCCATCGTCATTCTCCTTCAAGGCCTCAGCCCCGCCATCATCTTCTTCATCGCTATTCTCGTCTTCCGAATCGGAGGTGCTAGCGTCGTTTTCGGAGACTACTGCCACGTCTCTGATCACAAGGAGCTGCTCGGGTCGACGTACACGTTCTACGCTGCTTCCTGGGATAATGATCGCTTGACGCATATGCCTAGGCTGAAGTGCTTGTATCACGGCCTTCTGTTTCTTTAGGGTATGGCGGCGCTTTCTGCGATGCTCAGCTCATGACTTCCGGCTTCGCTCGTCGGTTTCGCTTTCAGAGAGGCTGGATAAGTTATTGACCTCGAAATAGCGTGCGTCCCTCGCTGCCTTGACTTAAGCCAGGCGAGCCTTCCTAGATACAACCGGCACAATGGCTGCTAGGCCCCATCCCAGAGACGGTCCCGGCGTCAATTCTCTTGTTGTGTTGGCTTGTATCTGTTGGGCGAAAAGGGAGCCTCAACTTCCTCTTGCTCCTTCAGAGTAGTGGATATCCCGTGAGCGTCGTTCCAAAACTTGAGGCAATTATCGAATCGCCAATGGGCACAAACGCATGGAGATCATGTTGATCTCCGGACGGCTTACGATTTCATCCATTCGAGCCAAAATGTCATTGAGCTCAATGCGACCGTCATAGAGGTGATAGGGCGAAATTGGGGGGGAGGGGAACTGATTCAGCCTCATAGAGCTCGATCCAATCAACCTGGTGGTGAGTAGCTATGGTATCGCTGTTTTGATCCTCGGCCCGAGTGCCATTATTGTGTTCCTCAGCATTTTCCGATCTTGGATCGTGGAGGCCCACCTCGTCCGGGCTCCTACTGTGTATTTAGTGGCCAGATTTATTGGAGTTTATTTCGGCGTTTCTTTGATGCTTTTTTCTGACTGCCCTCGGTCCGCTCACTTGTTTTTGGCATGGAGCTCTGGATGAAGGCAAACTGAATGAAAATTCTCGTTCCTTGACTGGTTTGAACTATCCTTGTGGCCAGTATTCGAAGACAGTAGAAGGAAATACACCTGGTAGATAGCAAGTATAGCAATGATGTGATAGTAGATCGGCGCACAGCAAGCTGTAACAAGGCATAGATTCGCAAATTGGTCAAGGTCCATATCTTCTAAAGCGATTTAGCGTTAACAGGATGACCACATCGAATGATCCATACCGTCTTAAGTGTCTAGTATTGTTGTGCGCATTCAGCTCAGGCCCCAGAGTCGCTCCTCCTCCACCCAGATAGAATCCACGCGTTGCCATACTCGGACTGCACGATCTTCTTTAATCAAAATTGTGGCATGAGTATAGAGTGGACTTTCTGTCAGACTTATAGCAAAAGCTCGCCCCTCCGTTACCTACCCATCTCTAATGCTTGTAATAGCGAAGAGGTCTGCATCGTCAGACTGCATCATCGTAGTTGTCGCTATGGTAGACATTGAGGACGCGCGACCCTTTGGAGGCGAATAGTTGGCGGATCAACTTCCGGGGGGTCTGTTGTCAGCGTGGGTTTTGGCTTGCTTCGCATCGCTTCAGGTACTGGCTCTTTCGTTGATCTTATCACCTTGTTAGCTGAGTCTAAGAAATGATTCCTAGAAGAGCCCTACCTGCTGCACCAGGACAGGATGTCGCAAGGCAATATATGGCAGATCAATATCAAGCAGACGAAAGATGTGCGTTCATGTCTTCCATATTACCCGTCCTTCCAATAGCTGCAGAGGGCCGCCGGAGGCTTGGGTGAGGACTGGTGAATTTGAGACGATAGGAACGAGGCCTCTGAAGACTAGACAAGGTATTGAGAAGAGAACTGCCTCGTGGGACTCCATCCGGCCCTAGCCACGCTCGAATAAAAGTTGCTGTAGACCAAGCGTTCCCTTGACCGAAATCTTGCTCCAGGGCCTGTATCGGGATCACATGCCGAGGATCTCTGTGGGTGCACTCCGGAGGCAGACAAGGTGACGACCCCAGCGTTATGGAGTCTCTATGTCGGCTGCGTAGATGCTTCCACAGTGACTGCTTCATCTGAAAGATAGAGTTACTCAAGCAACATAAGAACGAGTGGGCAGTCACTGCCCGCGTGACAGGCTTCGGCGTCTCCAACGAGCCAGGTGCAAGATGTACATATAAGAGAGATAAAGAGTCATTGAGAGTAAATGCAGCACGTCAAAAACATCTCGATGAAAATGCTACCTACACCTTCACTCTCTTCGCACGGCCGAGGTCTAGAGTGTGACAACTATGCCTTGTGAATCCGCTGTTCACCCCCTCCTAACTCACCTGGCATATTGTCTGTCGCTTTCCTTCTTATCTTCCCTATTGAGCCACACCAGTTGGGAAAGGATCGTCGGTGACCCTCCACAATAAGTTCAGCACAATCACCCTCACACAATGGGACAATAGAGAGCATCATCAATGCGTGAATGATGGATCAATAGAAATGCAAAAGAGGGACAATAGAACCGGAGAGGATTAAATGTACTGCAATCAAGAAGTTTGCTGTACGTGCACAGAACCTCTGTGCTCACATGAAAGGTACGTAAGGAGACTATAGATGACTTCTAGTCTGCTGATGAACTTCACACGATGACTCAATAATGGTCACAAGTTGTACTGCATGAGACAATGTATAGTTTGCCCGTATTGACGCTACGTTCGTGCTTGCGTGGGGTGTTCTCCAACGTTCCCCCAATACCATGAGAGCCCGCCTCCATCGCCGGGGGGGCGTAATACTTCCTACGTCGCTGTAAGTTTAGCGGACAGGCCCCACACCATTCTTCAGACCATGATTACCATGGCGAACGGCCCGATATGAAAGAGGGCTCTCTGCTCTCGTTCTGGTACTGCCCTAGTCCCGTGGCTATCTTCTTTAAAAGTTTGACCCGTAAGGCCGTTAAGCTGTCGGCCATTTGATTCTTCGAGAATTTAGTGATAGTGTGTAATTGTCTTGCTAAGAATGAAAGGTACAAGGAATGAAATTCGGCGGCTAAAGAAGGATGTTTCTGCTTGCTTTCCAAATCGAGGGAGCACGCGATTTGGAGACGTCCAACAAAGAAAAGAATTGCCTCTGCCGGGAACGTGGAGTAGTAGTAACGCTATGAGATGGTAAGTAGTACCCACAAAGGGCCATCGTCATCAACTAAACAACATGTGGTTTGACTTGCGAAAAATAGGGCATGGAACGATGACGGTAGGGGCTGCTACTCGTACCCCATGCGAGCGATCTGGCGCACGCAAAAACGTTTCTCCACTCCGAAAGGAGCCTTGCAGTTTATGACATCAGTATGTTTACTTTGGCTTCTGCTTCGACAGGGTTGGCCCCACTATATTTTACACTTGAGGCAATACCCTAATCATTAATTCTTCCGACCAAAACCAAGAGCAAACTTTATTATACTAGACTTTGACCCCACACTATCCGCACCAAGTCAGCAATGAGAGGCGGCATGCAAAAGTAAGCTCCCCACCCAATCCCACCACCATCGCCAACCCATCTCACCCTCTCACCCCACGACCAGACAAATCCACCCACACCACGAACCCCTCCCCGACCAATTCCAACCCCCCCAAGCACAACAACGACAATCGTCACCAAGCATGTCCTCCAAACTCACCCTCACCTCCACCCTCGCCCTCCCAAACTCCCCGCACACCATCCCCCGCCTCGGCTTCGGCGTCTACCAATCCTCCCCCTCCACCTGCACCACCTCGTGCCTCACCGCCCTCCGCACCGGCTACCGCCACATCGACACCGCGCAATTCTACGCCAACGAGTCCGCCGTCGGCGCCGCTCTCCGCTCCTCCAACCTGCCTCGCAGCTCCATCTTCGTGACGACCAAGATCCTCGCCGCCGGCGGCAGCGAAGACAAGAGTTATCAAAAGTGTATCGAGAGTGTGGAGAAGATCGATGATGGCATGGGCCCCGGGGGGAAGGGGCAGGGGAAGGGGTATGTGGATTTGTTCCTGATTCATAGCCCGAATGCGGGGGCGAGGGCGAGGCGGGAGATGTGGGGCGCGTTGGAGCGGGTGTGGAGGGAGGGCCGGGCGAGGAGTATTGGGGTGAGTAATTTTGGGGTGGGGCATGTGGAGGAGATGAGGGGGTATGCGGAGGTGTGGCCGCCGCATGTGAATCAGATCGAGGTTAGTGCTACTCGTGGTTCCTTCCCCGGATGCTTTTATGACCGGGGGTGGAGGCTTTGTGATAATGCGGGCGAGGGCTGATCTCGGGGGGGGTGGGACAGCTACATCCTTGGTGCCAGCAACGGGTCATAGACAAGTACTGCCAGGAGCACGGGATAGTCGTCGAGGCCTACTCGCCGCTCGTTCGGAACCAGCGGGCGCATGATCCGACGCTCGCGCAGCTGGCGAAGAAACATGAGAAGACGACCGCGCAGGTGTTGATTCGGTATTGTCTGCAGAAGAACTGGGTGCCGCTGCCGAAGAGTGATACGCCGAGTCGGATTGAGGAGAATGCGGATGTCTATGGGTTTGAGTTGGACGAGGAGGATATGAAGACGTTGGATGGGTTGGATATGGGGAGTGAGGGGGCCATCGTGCAGGCGGTGAAGAATGAGTGAGCAGTGGCTGTTGTGGATATATTATAATGCGTAGATCTTGATTTGCTTCTTTGCCTGCGCCCCTGCTATGTGATCGACCACCATAGGTCGTTTTAAGCATCATTCTAAGCACGAAACGTTCTACACAGTGATCATGATCTCACACGAAACTGCATCTTATTGTCTACATGCCAATATCTACGATGCCGCATGACCCCGTTGCGGATGAACCACACGCCCATGCCCATACTCACCCGGTCTCCTCGCCTTCAGCACCCCTCCAGCCCTCCTCCCCTCCCCATCCTCCCCCCTCCCATCCATCCCATACCGACAAAACTGCCCCTCCCTCACCACCTGCCCCGGATGCTCCGGCACCGGCACCGGCCACCCCTTCTCCCGATCGTCCTCCACCTGCCTCCTCTCCCCCTCCTCATCCAACACCCCCGCCACCACCCCCTCCATAATCCCCACCAACTCCGCATCCCCCTCCCCCTTCCTCCCCGCAACCCACTCCTCCCAAACCTCCCACCACCACCCATGCGTCACGCCATCCCGGCCCAAATGGCCCGCGATCCCATCCCGCGCTATACGCCGCTCCCACGGCTTATCGACAATATAATGCAGGGCACGCACTTCCCCGTCGCGCCAGATGTTCTCGTGCCAGTAGCGCATCGTCTTCAGCGCGTTGTACTGCCAGCCGAGCGACACCCAGCGGTCGCGGAAGAAGTGGGCGAGGAAGTCCTGGTCGGGGAACTGGAAGGAGGAGAGGAGAGGGGAAGTGGTGAATTCGGCGAGCATGGCTTCCCAGAGCGACGACGACGGGTGGAAGAGGAACATGCCGGAGTTGAGGAGCCGGTGGGTTGGTTTCCCCTGCGTGTCGGTGGAGTGCGGGACGGGTGTGGGGGTCTGCAGCGCCGTCGGGTGGGACAGGGGCGTGTAGGCGCAGTTTTGGGCGGTCCAGTCCGCGGGCGCCCAGGAGTCGTGGTCGAGGTTGCAGACGCAGGCGTGGTTGGCGCCGATCCAGTCGTGGCTGGGGAGGCGGATGGAGAAGACTTCGTCCATGTTTTTGTAGATGGTGATGTCGGCGTCGAGGAAGACGAGGGCGTCGTAGTCGACTAGTTCGAAGGCTCGCAGTTTGGTCCAGGTGTCTTCGAAGCGGGAGGCTATGAGGGTGGTTTTTTGAGAGCTTGGGGGCAGGAGGAGCTCGATGGGGTGGACTGTTAGGAGCGGGTTATGTTTGGATTCGAGTTCGAGGGCGCGGGTGGAGGAGGCGGGGAGGGAGGGCGTTGTTAGGACGATGAGGGGGTAGGCGGTCTGGTGCTGCTGGAGGGTGTGGGCGAGGGTTATCACGCCAGCGAGGTAAGAGGAGCGGGTTAGGAGGGTTATCCAGGCTCGTTTGGGGGGTGAGGAGGTGGACATGCTGGATGTTCTGAAGAGATGGAGGTTGAATAATCCGGGGGTTTTTGAGAGCTAGTTGCCCTGCTACGCCCTAATTCAAGATGTTGCAAGACGCAACGGATGTGGTACTGATGGTCTCAGCATTGGGCGTAGCAGGAAAGTTTGCCTTGAGGTCTACCCCTACAGAGTAGGACAGAAGACCTGGTGCTACCTTACGTACCTTAGTACAGAGGACCGGCAAGGATGGACCCATCTGGGCTCGTTTTCTCGATGACGCCATAGTCTTGTAGCCCTCCAAGTGGGTCCAGCCTTTCGGCACTGGGATTAGTACCGTGCACGAGCAGAAGTAGTTGAGCTCTGCGTTTTGGATTTTACTGGACGACAATGTTCTTCGCATTATCGAACTGCTGTTGACCGAAGTTTTGTAATTTTGAAACATGCAACTGGCAAGTGCCTTGGACATATTCGTGAAATGTACAATCTATATATTATACTAAGATGATACCCAACGTTCTTATATGTCCATAAACTATCCCAAACGTCCAGCTATGCAACAAATCATCGAGAATCCAGGCGTATGTCGAAAACCAACCAGTAACGACATCAACCCTTCTATAATGCCTGCAGCGATTCTTACAACATCGCACTGCAAAACAAATCCCATTTGCAACTATGCCTTCTCAGACGCTTGTTGCTTCGCCTTCTTCTGCTTCCTCGCAGTAGGGCTGAAAAGCGCCTTGATCTTCTTCCCTCCACTTAGGTAAAGCCAGCTGCAAGCAAACACAACCATGAAGTTGAAGATGCAGTAGGCCCAGAAGATACCGTAATCTCTCCATTTTTGCGAGTAGAAGATGTTGAAACCCGCAGCCTACATAGAAGATTAGTCCACATGAATTTTACAAGGGGAAAAGGGGGCAACTTACAAATTCATCTCCAGTAGCATATTGACAGAACTCACAAATTCCCCCAGCCCCGGTCTGCACATATCCACCAGCTCTCGCGATGAATTGCTGAGTATACGACTGGCATGTCTGGCCCGGCGGTGCCGCGAACCTGGCGAACTCGTTCTGTGCACACTCGACTTTGAGCCCATGTACGGCCACACCCAAGAAGCCCTCCAACAGGTAGTGAAAGGGGGTCAGCCAATACATCCACGACTGCCAGAAGTGAGGCAGAGCTGGGTAAGGAACGACTACTCCGCAAAAGGAGACGACGAAGAGGAAGAACATCGGTACCAGCAACGAAGCCAGCAGCTCGTTTGGCGAGAACGATGCGATTGCTTGACCGAAGCCGACGTAGAACAGCTCAAAGAGCATAAGTAGCATCCAAGTATAGCCGGAGTCGAAGGCGGTGCGGCCACGTCCAATGGCACCCCACCACCAACACATGAAGTAAATAGTACCGGCGACAATCGAGTACGGAAGTTCGACGAGGATAGCACCAGTGACGAAAGCTACCCAAGAGTAGATCTTCGAGTTGGCTTCTCGGCCTTGGTAGATATCGCGGAAGTGTAGGAACTTGGGTTGTAGCTGTTGAATCAATGGTGGCGAGATGGTAAGAGTCATGAAAACGGAGAATAGACGAGATTGCATGTCAATAGATGAAGATCCGACGTGATAGAAGGTGAACGTGTTGAAAAGACCCGTGACAATATGGAGCATGAATTTTCCGATCATGTAGTCGGGTGTCCGCCAGTAAGAGATGAATGAACGTTTGACCACGGTGTAGATCTGGGTGCCCAAGGGCATAGCGTATTCCCGATTGTCATCAGTCTTCCCTTTGGTGGAGGCGTTCCGTCGCTCGCTGATCATTTGCTGAATCTCTTTCGATCGCTCTTCGTGCTCTTTGGATGAGGCCCACACATCACCCCAGTCTTTACCGTTGTAATTGGGATCACCGGCGCCTATGGCCTCGAGCATGTATTCGGCAGGATTGGCGTCATGGGGGCACTTCTTAGCGCCGTGGCTCTCGAAGTAGTCGATCAAATGGCGGGAGTCCTTCCCAAGCTCTCCATGATAGACCACTCTACCACCAGACTTCAACAGAAGTAGCTCGTCGAAATGCTCGAACAGCACAGAGGACGGCTGATGGATAGTGCAGAGAATCGCCTGTCCCGCATCGGCAAGTTTGCGTAAGAACCGGACAATGTTGAAAGATGCCCCAGAGTCAAGTCCGCTCGTTGGCTCGTCCAAAAACATCAAGAGTTCCGGTTTTGAAGCCAGCTCAACAGCTATAGTCAACCTCTTGCGTTGCTCCTGGTTCAACCCTTCCCCAATGACACCGATAGTAGCACCTGCGATGTTCTTCATCTCAAGCAGATCAAGGATCCTCTCGCAATACTCGTACTTCTCTGCAACGGGAACCTCTTTGGGCTGTCGCAGCAATGCAGAAAACCTGAGGGCCTCCCGCACAGTAGCGGTAGGTTCGTGAACATCCATCTGCTCGGCAAATCCGGTCGCTCGTTGAAAGGACTTTGGCAGTGGCCGACCATCAACTAGGAAATTGCCAGTCACCACCCCAAAGTTGATTCGTTGAGCCAAAGTGTTCAGCAGTGTGGTCTTTCCGGCTCCAGATGCACCCATCAGAGCTGTAAGCTTGCCAGGTCTAACGAAACCTTGAACATCCTTGAGGAGCTGTCGCTCGCCGTTCCCATACGGAATGGTGTAGTTGACATTGGTATAGGTGAAAATGGTCTCATTCTTTGCAACGCCCTTTGCAGCTTGCTCCGTATCTGAGCCACTTGATTCTTCCTCGGTAATCCTGCCATCCTGTGAGGCGGCCCCTTTCTCTTCGTCAAGAGGAGTGGTACCTTTGTCCATAGCTTGGGCGACAGATTTGGGTGCTTGGCCACGCTTGAAGATAGTGATGGCTCCTCCGCCCGCGTTTGGCTTTTGAAGCTCGAGGCCAACCATTGTCAAGAGTACAAACGCGATCCAAAACCCAGCAATGATACCGAAGTTGCGCCACAAGTGTGCTCTTGTGTAGGTAAATGCGGTCTTGATATAATCGGCACCATTTACAACGGTGGATCCAGGTTGACTTCCTTGGATGAGACACGATTGGTACTGAGGGGTAGCTCCTGGACCTTGAGGGACCAGATAAGGAGGTACGCATTGGATGTCCAGATTGTAAAATTCGTTCGCCATAAGAGCTTCAAATCCGTATTGAACCGGGTTGACCCAAATAAGCCACTTGAACCAGGGGTGCATTTTCTGAGGCGGAATCAGATAGCCGGTGTAGACAACGAGGGCTTGTATGGCGACTCCAGTAATCCTCGTCGCTACGTCGAGAGATTTGCACAACGCTCCAACAGCTCGGAAAAAGGAGTACATGGTCATTGTCAGTATCCACAAGATCAGTAAGCTGATAAAGAACTGTGAGGGAGTGCGACCAAGATCTGACATAAAGTAGACGACAAGATTGAAGATGGTGACTTGGACTAAGACAAGTGGTATATCGACAACAGTCTGAGCAATGGCGTAGGCAGCTGGACGGTAAAAAGAGCTGTCCATGTTGTGAGCTGGGGAGCGTCGTTGAGTGATGTGGGAGATGGACTTACAAGCTCTTGTGCTTCAGAAGGATTGCCCGACTTGAGAACGCTGCTGTCAATTCGGCAAGTGCAAGTAAAGCGTTGAAAAGTAAGGTGAAGAATAATACACCACCACGAGTGAAGACTCCTGCAGACGTCTTCGGCATGTTGTAGAATAAAGAGCCGACGATGAGAGCCTGAAACAAGATACCACCCCACTTCCCACCGAGCGATTGCTTGTCCCCAAGCATTACCAAGAATTGACGGTGAGTGCAAGCAGCAACCTGCTTGTGGAAAGGGAGGGTGTAGTTCTTCTTCTTAGTAGCTTTCGTACTAGCAGCTTGCCGCTCCCGCCTCTGTTCTTCGGTATGTTGCTCGAATTCCTCAATGTCGCGGAGGTTCCCCTTGTAGATCTCGCTCTTCCGGTAAGCCTCCTCGAACTGCTCAGCAGATCTTGGAATGCGGTCCTCGTATCCTTTTTTGAGCTGGCGCTCGTGAGGATCCGTGACTGATGTTAGAAAGTCGGCGGTCGTCCAGCGAGCCGGGCGATCAAATCCAAGACCTTCGAAATATGCGGCGGCGTCTTCTGTAGGTCCAAAGTACAAGCACCGTCCCTCGTCAATCAGTATGACTTTGTCGAAGAGATCGTACAATCGCTCTCCAGCTTGGTATAAGGCAACCGATGTCGAAATGTGGGCCATGTTCGTCATCGAACGTAAGGACTCCACGTACTCTAATGCGGTAGATGCATCAAGCCCTTTCGTAGAGTTGTCCCAGCACTGCGTAGAAGCCCTAGTTATCATGGCCTCCGCAATGCTGACCCGCTTCTTCTCACCTCCGGAGACACCTCGAACATATTCGTCACCCACTTTGGTATTCATTGTGTGCTCGATCCAGAACAGCTTCGCCACAACACGAAGAAATTCGCGGACGTAGTCCTTCCGGCTCTCGCCTTCATTGCGGGACTCTTTGCCGGGAGTACGGGTCTTCAAAGCAAACGACAACGTGTTCTTGACAGTCAACGTAGCGTAGTGTAGATCGTCCTCGGGATTGTAGACGACCTCCCCACGGAAGTCTTTGCCCATTATTTTTGCGTCAGTTCCCCCGTACGTGACCACGCCGTCGACGCTCTCGTAACCGAACCTCTGGTTGGCCAAAACTTTCAGGAACGTGGAGCAGCCAGAACCAGGCCTGCCGAGAACTAGAAGCATCTCTCCCGGTCGCACACATCCGTTGAAGTCGTTCAGAAGCGTCCTCACCGGGGGCCCCTTAGCCGCCCGTTTGGGGCCTTTCCTGAAGAGACCCATGAGCGCTCGCGGCAGGGCTAGAAAGGGGTCGGCAAGCGTAGGTTGGAGGGCGGCGCCGAGACCCATCCCCTTGACGGTAAGGTTCTTGAACACCACACCCACATGCCTGGTCTTCTCCTCTTCAGAGTGTGCTTGTCGGTCTTTCCCAAACATCCGCGACATCAATTTCTCGATCTCCGCTTGTTCTTCATGGTTCCCGCCGGTGTGTGCCGTGGAAGTAGAATCCCGGCGACCGCTTGCGTAACTGGTGTTCGTCCGCCTTCGTGATAGAACTCTGAAGAGATCATCCTCTGTCATCGGCTTCGATGTATTCGTAGCCAGTTGGGGCCGCTTGGCCGTGGTTTGATTGGTCTTGATGGGCGCAAATCCACCAACTTGATCAGTCTTCTCATCCTGGAGCGCCTCCTCCGAGGACGTCGCGGCTGGTTCGTCGTAGGGAGCACCAGGTTCATCTTCCCGCGAGGTCGCTGAAGAAGGTACCGCTGTTTCTCCCGAAGATTTGCGGTACGCTAGATCGTCTGATGTCCGAGGATTGAGATCGGTGGTATTTGTCGAGATGGGATGCATATACTGGTCTCGAAAACTGTTTGCAGATCTTGACGGCCATGCTCCCGGTGGGTCGAGATGGGGACGATCCGGGGCCGCCATTATGGCAATAGTAGATCAAGCGACAAAGGTGCCCAGGTTTTTACAAGAGGTCTTGATTGCCTTTGCCGCCGTCATGCCCTGCCTGGTTGAGAGGATAGCAGTCATCGAGAGCGACGAACACACGAACACAGTTGGAGCAGTCAGTCACCGCTCAGCAGCAAAGGCAAAGTCAACGAACGATATGAGGATGGAATTGTCCGAGCAGGCAAATGCCATGTATGTACGTCGAGAACGCTGTGAACGCCTCCTAAGGGGTTTAGGACGGCATCAAAATCCTTCCGGGAGCCGTGGGCGGTGTGGCCTGGAAATAAGGCGCCAAGCGAGCGACACTCCACCTCGCATCGCCATATCTCCACTTGGAAGGCAAAGTGACGAGGGGAAGCCTCGCTAGTGGAGGCGGCATTCCAGGCCAAAATCGAGCGATTGCTTCCCCCACAACAGATTGTGCGCTGAGACGCGCCCTGGAAAGTCGTGAGGTCATCTTGCCCGTTAGCTCCCGCGAATACCGGTAGCGAATAAGGTAAGGTAATGAGATAGAGCCCTGTCGATCTGGATCGTCTAGTCCCAATGGAGATGTGCTCCTGGCCAATCGGCTGCGGAACATCGGCACCCAAGAAAACGGAAAACGGAAAACGGAAAACGGAAAACGGCAGATGCAGGTTGGGTAGCGACGCGATCGACACTGCCGATGCTTTCGATGAAGAAAGGAAATAAGCCGACAGAGGGGATCCGGACGAGGACGAGGCAGATTGGAGATGGAGTACAAATCCACATAAGAAGCATCGAAGCCGAAAGGAAGCAAATGCCAAGGAGTCCCTCCGAGGCCCAAGTGCTACAACGACATCTCGTTGTGCTTGGAAGTGCTCCATACCTTAACTCCGTCGCTTCGTCCGACGAGATCACACGTCATGATACAACACGGTCCGAGTCCCTACGCTCGTACCACGCCTCGCAGGGCTACTTTCAGAGCCGGGAGTGCCGGCGTCCGGAGCCATGCCCCATCCAAGCGACCGCTTCGAGCTGCAGCACAGCGCACGCAGAATTCTTCCTCGGTATCGGTATCGTGGCCGGGCAAATATATCATCACCGACTTCGAATGTTGGTGAAGCAAGGAGCGAGTGCAGTCGAGGCCTTCTTATCCTGAAGGTTCCAGTTAGCCACCCCTCTTCGCCTCGGTCACCGACAGGAGTCAAGGAATCGGCGAGCCCAGTCATTAGGTGACCAGACCAGCGATGAGCACCGTTGCGGCAGAAGATCACGAGGCGGATCCCGATGTCAATTACTTCGTTTGTACCCTAGGGCAAGCAGCGTCGATCAACCAAAGGAACCCTCATTCGTTCAACACGATCAATGAATTCCTGGACGCTCAAGCTCAAGCAAGTCCACATAGCCCCGCCGTAGGTTTTCCAATACTATCTGGGCTGCAGAAAGACGAGACCGACTGGGATCACCAAGTTTTCAGTGCGTCTATTGAGCTCGATAGTATACCTCTAGTCTGACCGTCATCTAGCGTTTAGAGACCTGCAGCAAATTACAAACGTCGTTGCGCGAGAGTTAAATCAGCTACTGTCACGAGAGTCTGATGGATCCCCTTCTCGCACTGTGGCGCTCTTGTGTCCTAGTTCTGTTGATTTCCTTTTCACATGGCTAGGTGTGATGTGTGCAGGCTATTCGGTCTTACTGATCGCGTATGTACTTCTGTCGTCTTGGATAGGAAGAGGAGTTGATGCCAATAGTAAGAACGCAGGCCGCAATGTCAACCCTCCGCGATTGCGCATCTATGTAAAAGCTGTGATGTCTCAACCCTGCTCTTTGACTCGTCATATGAGACATTAGCGAAGGCATCTGCAGAAGCCTCCAGTCATGACACCAAACTA
Source organism: Umbilicaria muhlenbergii (assembly GCA_000611775.1). Lineage (NCBI taxonomy): Eukaryota > Fungi > Ascomycota > Lecanoromycetes > Umbilicariales > Umbilicariaceae > Umbilicaria > Umbilicaria muhlenbergii. The sequence continues at coordinate 1,385,734 of KK106981.1, forward strand.
CATGCAGTCTGCTTGCGACCTGTTCAGGGTGCGCATAATAGTCCCAAATTCAACCAACAGCACCAGTTACCAGCGTTTCAATCCCGATGGGAGGTCTCCGAAACCGACGTGGCCTATCTACATCACACTTCCGGTACATCGACTGGCCTACCAAAGCCCATTCCGCAAAGCCACCGTGCTGCTGTCGGCGTATTACCGTGTCTAACCAATGGCTCCGACAAAGCAACATTCACCACCACTCCGCTCTATCATGGAGGTATCGCGGACTGCTTCCGCGCTTGGACCAGTGGAGCATTGATCTGGTTGTTCCCGGGCAAAGATGCTCCCATCACTGCTGTGAATGTACTGAAATCTTTGGACTGCGCACAGAAGTACATGGAGACAGCCGGCGGCCCTCGAGTGGCATACTTCTCCTCCGTACCATATGTGCTCCAAATGGTTGCAGCAGAAGCAGAGGGTCTCCGACGCCTAAAGAACATGGGAATTGTCGGGGTGGGTGGAGCAGCTTTACCGCAGGCGGTTGGAGACGGTCTCGTCGAGAAAGGGGTGAATCTGGTATCCCGCTTTGGCAGCGCAGAATGCGGGTTTGTAATGTCATCGCACCGTGACTATAGCAACGACAGGGAATGGCAGTACCTGCGATCAAGTCACGGATCCGAAGCCTTGAAATTCGAACCGCAAAACAATGGGCTGGCAGAACTTGTCATCCTGCCACAATGGCCGCACATGGCGAAGAGAAATCGAGATGATGGCTCCTTTGCTACGGCTGATTTATTCGCTGCACATCCTACCATTCCTCATGCCTGGAGATACCACTCGCGAGCTGATTCACAGTTAACCCTGATTACCGGGAAGAAGTTCGATCCTGCGCCTCTCGAAGCCGCGATCGCTACCTCGCCGCTATTGGATGATGTTTTGATTTTCGGCAATGGTCAGCAGTACCCGGGTGCACTGCTTTTCCGTTCTGCTACTGCATCCGATATCGCCGACAGTCAAGTGCTCAAAAAAGTATGGCCTGCAATAGAGAAGCTCAACGCTGAGAGCCAAGGGCATACACGTCTTTCGAAGGCCATGCTAGTCGTGATGCCGGCAGGAACAGCTGGGCTGGAGAAGAGTAGCAAGGGTACCATCTTGCGAGGCCAGGCGGAAAAGAAATACGCAGCAAAGATAACACAAGCATATGAGGGCGATGATGCGACCAACGATGACACTTTAGGTGGAGAGTCGACATCGCCGGTACCAGATGACGAAGTGCCGGTGACTATCTTGAACATAATTAAGAGCGTCATGAACAGCACAGATACTATACCAGAAGATTCAGACCTCTTTTCTTATGGCGTGGACTCTGTCGCCTGTATGCAGATTAGGGCGAGGCTACAGAAGGTATGTCCCACTCCAATTCGCGCCGAATCAGTTGCTAACAAATAACTTGCAGAGGCTTCTCCCACCTGGATCAGCAAGCTTGCCTCTGAACGTAGTCTACGACTGCGGAAGCATCAAAGGGTATGTTATCTTCTTCCAAAATCAATGCGGTCTACTTACACCTTGGATTCAGACTCTCAAAATATATCATCAGCAAACGAAAAGGCCAAATTCTCGAAACTGAGGACGAGTTGCAACTCATGCAAGATCTCGTCGCCGAATACAGCAACTTCGAGAACATCGATCCCCATAAGTCTGTCAGCAACACCGTAGATAATCCCAATGGCAAGTCAGATGGACAAGTAGTTGTAAGCACCCCCTTGCCCTTGCCATATCCAAATCCATCTAACACCCCCCCAGATCCTCACCGGCGCGACCGGCGCCCTAGGTGCCCACATCCTCTCCCAACTCCGCACCAACCCCACCATCCACCAAATAATCTGCCTCGTCCGCGCCTCCTCCCCCACCGCCGCCCACGCCCGTGTCAACAAATCCCTCCTCCAACGCGAAAAACCCCCCCTCCTTCCCGCCTCCTCCTCCTCCTCCTTCCCCTTTTCAAAAGTCCTCTGCCTCCCCACCAAACTCAGCGACCCCCACCTCGGCCTCTCCGACCAAACCTATACCGACCTCGCAGCCCGCACGACCCTAATCATCCACGCCGCCTGGTCCGTCAACTTCACCACCCGCCTCCGCACCTTCATCCCCGACCACCTCCGCGGCCTGCACCACCTGCTCTCCCTCGCGCTCTCCTGCCCCCGCCCCGACCCGCCGGGATTTCTCTTCTGCTCGTCCACGGCGTCCGTGACGGCTTCGCCGCACGGCCAGTCGGTCCCGGAAGCGCTTTCGACCGATCCGGCCACGGCGTCGGAGCTGGGGTATTCGAGGTCGAAGTGGGTGGCCGAAGGGATTTGTGCGCGGGCGTGGCGGGAGACGCGGATGAGGGGGAGGGTGGCGGTGTTGAGGATTGGGCAGTTGTGCGGGGATCGGGAAAGTGGCGTGTGGAACGTGACGGAAGCGTGGCCGTTGATGCTGTCGAGTGTGAGCGTCACGGGGTGTTTGCCGGTGCTCGAGGGGGAGAAATTGGGGTGGTTGCCTGTTGATTTGGCGGCGGAGGCGGTGCTGGAACTTGCGGGGAAGTATCGTGGGATGGTTGGGGGCGGAGTGGATGGGGAAAGGGAGATTCCGGTTTATCATCTCCTCAACCCCGATCGTACGGCTACGTGGTCGGACCTTTTGAGTTGGATGCAACGTTTCTCCCCTCAACCTTTTGAGATCGTCCCCGCGAAAGAGTGGGTTGAACGGCTGGAGAGTCTGAAAGGCGAAGGGGCGAAGCATCCGAGTCGGAAGTTGTTGGGGTTGTGGAAGGAGGCGTATTGTGGAGATGAAGGGAGTGGGAGCAAGGACATTGTGTTTGAGATGGAGAAGACGATGAGGGAGGTGAAGGTTATGAGGACGGTGCAGCCGGTGGGGGAGGAGGCGTTTAAGAGGATTTGGGGATGGATGGGGAGGAGTGGGTTGGCGGGGGAGGGGAAGGAGGGGAAGGGAATGGACGAGGGTGAGGGGAAGGAGGTGTCTGGGGAGTAGGGGACAAGAAAAGTTGGGCGGAATGAAGCTTTTGCCATTGGCGAGTCGCGGCCTGAGTTGTTTTTCCGTTGTGCGGGGATTGACTTGGGGGGTTTTGATTGAGTCGATGCGGTATTAGACTGCGTGGGGAGGCATGACGAGGATGCTCCGTCACCAAATGGGATCAAATTACACATTCGCCATTCTCAGAGACATAGACTCTTGGAGATCCTCTGTAATGCGTCCGAGTCTACCTCGTATCTTGAGAAGCGGTTTATCCACATACCATTCGAGGTAGAGAAGGCATAGTGCGCATGGTATCTGTATTGAAGCAGGGTATAGCCGGCCTAGGAGAAGCTACTCGCGAGATGCAGATGGTGCACAACGAGAACGTATACTGGACGCTATAAAGTAGAGTAAGGTAGCACGACTCCTGCCGGAAACACCCACGCAAGGTCCAGCATTTCTTCCAAAAACGGTCGACAGGACTCGTGCTCGGATTTGGAGAGAGCTTCGATATCCAGGACTTGATACCCCCAGAAGGAGAGGACGTACTCCGCTCGGAAGAATGTACTATATGCGTTCATTTCATCCCGATATAAGCGGCTTAGCCAGTCCGTCTGGAGCCCTAGGTGCCAGTTTGACAACCCGACCTCTACCCACAACCACATTTCTCTTAAGCGTTCGACAGACAGGAAAGCTCGGTGGTTGTTCGTATGATGCGTGGCTTCAACACACCCGGCGTGGTGGCTCTTCAAGCTTTGGGATGAAGTTCCACAGAGGGTGGATGCTGCAAACCAAGTTAAGCTGGTCGGGTAGATTGAGAGTCGGACAATCAGTACCTGGACTATGGATCGAGAGGGAAACGCTCAGGGTGGTTTGGTCGTACAGGAAACGGATGGGTAACACCATCTCAGCGGCTTAGAGCTTCGCGCCTTAGCGCCTTCGTATTGAGTCCTCGTGTTGAGCCCGTCTGGAGTAGCTACTTCTCGGTCTTATCCTGACTCTTAAAGCGTGTGTAATTCTCGTGTGATAAAGCTCGTATATAGTATTGTATGTCAGTGGCCGAAAGAGATGTGTAATAGCATGTGAATCCAAGAGTAGGTGTCAAGTATATGGCATGCTTAAGAGAGGGTATTGCAGTTTTTATCACAAGAATGAGGAATAGACTGCCTTGCTGAGGGCGCCGCTAGGGGAAAAGGGCGCTTTCCCCTAACCCATGGTTTGGTAGTCCCATTTGCCGCCCGCTACAAAACCGACAACTTACCCTCGTGTCCGCCAAAGGTGTGCCTAGAATGATCAAAGGCCGGTGGAGAAGCTGATGTTGTTCAACGAATACACCACATCTGACCGCTCCTGGCCCAAGACCCACCGATACGCCAGTCCTCTTGGGAACCTGGAAGCTCTGGGGTACAATAGACTCTGGAGACATACTTCCCGCATAAGACGCTGGCGCTTGTATCCTGAAGCTCCACGAGCACGCCCACGTCCCTTTTATGCGAAGAGGCCAAGCCAGTCTGGACATCACCTTGACTGTGTCTGAGGGCAATGGCTAGTCCCTGGCAGCCCCGCGCGGGCACCCAGTCCTTAACCCCTGACATCCCGTTCTCGAGCACTGTGACGGGGTCGATGTCACCGTCTTCTGTCTCCGGGATTGGCATGATGAAAAAATTACCAAGGGAACCAAGGGAGACGCTCATCGGCAAAGGCGCAATCTCGCCCAACAAGATACCCTCATAAGGTGCAAGGAGGCCTTGAGGGGTGCAAACAGCTGACGCGTCAGTCTGCAACGTATCCCCAACTTCAGTCATCGAATAGTGCGGTCGCGATAGGAAAGATCTTGGAGCCCAACGATAGCCATCGTCGTGTAGTTTCAATCCCGCCCAGAACAGTATATCCTTTGGTAATTGTTTGTGAAGGCTTAGTAGCTTGATCTGCCGTTTGTCTTCAGGGCAGTCCAAGATTTCGGACAGGTCAAGGTCCAAGAGGGTAGCTAGACAAATGGCTTCATCGCTGGCCTTACTTGTAGAACGCCACCTAACTGCTTCGCTGAGGATTGCGAAGCGTCGCGAGCCCCGCAGGTTTGAGAGGTGCGTGGCGAACTCGGAAAATTTCTCTCGCCCGTAGAAAAACGTGGAGAGGGCGTTCATGGCCAACGTAGGCAGTCGTTCCCAATGTGCATAACGACTATAAGCATACGGCATGCCTAGGCTGTAGAAGTCCGTGTAGGAGTCTTTGAGTTGGAAGACAATTTCCTTTGCAAAGACCGCTTCCTGTAGTGTCCAGAGTCTCCTAAGCCAAGGTGAGGTCGCAATCCGAATGAGAATTTCGTGGTAGGGCGTATTGATACTAGTCCGAAGGAGTCCCGAGTCCATTGCCCAGACTAACGAGGCGTTCTCATAACAGGCTTTCATGGTCTTGATGGCCGCTTTCCGGGAACTCATTGGACTAACGGGTACGCATAATGTATCAAACCAGATGTGAAGTCTTTCATCCTTGAAATACGGACCGTATTCGTCTGGTTTGGAAAGCATTCGTGCATAAAGAGGTGCGACAAGACTAAGCCGGAGCTTTAGAAGCTGACACTCCGGAAGGAAGTTCCCATTCATGTTACCGAGACCATCCGCCCATACGTGGGAGATGGCAACATATGGTATCCCAGGTTGCCACTGGATAATCTCAAGTTCCAGCGAGGATCCCCTCATTGCCATCGAGATCAGCGGTATGCCATGTGATCCGAGACTGTCTCCAGATGCCGTTCTGTTGTCGATGATTTCAGCTAGGTCTTCCATATCGGGACCGAGAAAATTGCATGTGCAACCCTCTGTTACGTGCAATGTACGATAGGTGTCTTCGTCAACCTGATCGGCGACACACTGCTGATCAGAGCACTCCTTGTGGTCTTTTCCCGGTTGTGGCGGGCCGAGCAAGCTGCATACGTACATGCCAGGTTCCCACAGCGTCTTCCAGATATACGTCGCTTCGTAAGGACACCAGCCATTCTCCACCAGCGATTCATGTAACATGCGAGAGCTCACTGTGTGGTGAGGCTGCGGCTCTATCCTAATAGATATCTTTGCATCGAGGTGTTGTTTGTGAGGCTGAACATAAAATTGTGACTTGCAGAACTCCAAGTTGTATCCGAGGATGTGAATCGACAGTAGAATCTCCCGAGCCGGGGAATAATTGTACCAAGCGTCTTTATCGGTTAAAGATTGTACAAAATCATTCAGTAGAAGAAACATTCCGTCTGCAATATCCGCGCGTTGCCGTACTTCCTCAAGGGGGAAGCTCTCTGTTTCCTCTTGCCAACGCTCGAGATACACCGCCAGGTCGACCGTAGAGACACAGGTTGCGCCACCTCGATCCGCAATGAATTCCTGCCTGTCTATTTTAATCTCAAGGAACTGTTCCAGCATCGCGAAGAAGAACCACTCCTGCAAAAAGGCTAAAGCTTCCATTCGGTCTTCTTCGGGGACATCCAGTCCCTTGAGGGACCACTTCTTCTTAACCCACAGCTGCAAGTACTCGGCCCATGTTCTGCAGTCAGAAGCGTCACCCCAGGGAAGATACGGAACAAAAACGAGATTTGCGCGCGGGTTCAATTTAGGGATTAGCCTTACGGTGACGTCGAGCGGTGAGGGTTGTGGTTCGAGTAAATGTTCCATAATTGATTCGAGACGACGTTATATCCTAGATCCTGTGAGATTGTGCTCTGTGGAAGTTCGGACGAGCAAGCACTATTGACATATCCTCACAACGACCGATCTCATATTGATGGCGGAAAGCTGCGGTGGACCTGTTGGACGCAGCGAGCGGTTCAGCTCTTATATAAGGGCCCGCATTCATGTAGCACAGCCAAGGCCATCAGGCATACAAGCAAGTATCGATTCCAAGCGGAGCGCCGCCAAGTCCGCCACCAACACATATTTGCAGAATCCATCAAAACGCACCATGCTTCCTAACTCTTAGTAGCCTCCCAGATTATTCCATCCTTTGATCGAATTCGAAGGGTGCGAATTCGTGCTTGTAAATGAACAGCTACCAGTCAAAGACTCGATGCAATCACGGCGCCACTTAATCTTGGCGGCGAATATCTGCTGTAATCGTGAGACACATGCCATTCGATAGCTTCGACCGTACGGCAGGCGAGCCATCGCATAAGTGGCAGTCTTCCGATTAGGAGATCCTCGTCAATGTTCTGTTCGCGATGCGACTTTCAAAATAGGATCGAATGCATAGATAGTTAACGTTGAAATCATTGAGTTCTGGTCCACCCTTGGTAAATGAACGATAAGGTGCTGTTCATTTCGCTGCTGAGGATCCCCCGGCATGACGCTGCTCTAAAACTGCCATTCCCCTGACGGCCCCTCCGCAGGTTAGCCGAGTGCCAGGCAACGCAGGCGTAATAGACAAACTAATCAGCAGGGGTCCACGGTTACTTAAAAACCAAGAAAGATTTCAAGACGTTTGACGCAGATGTGGTAGAAACCATGGATCTCTACAAAATATGTTGAATGATCATAGCATTTTTTCTGCCGTGAAGCTTGCGGGAACTTGTTTCAAACAGATTCTCATCGAAGAAGGACTTCTCTGGAAGCGCCTGCTTTGCATGAAGTAATGTTTGGCAAAGATCCTTACTTGCTTGAGTAAATGCCCTCCCTAGACATTTCCATGAAGCTGCCCCTCATCGCGAGTCCAGTGTCATAACTTGGATGTTTGTATTGGGCACTTTTAGCTTCCCGCGGCATCGGCGTTGTTATGCTGGATCCTGAATATATCTTTGAGCTTCGGCTTCGCAAACAGGTAATGAGGCATATTCCTTGTCTAGCCCGGTTGTTCTTCTAGCCAGTCCTCGTATTCGATTTCCTCAGTTAGGCTCTCTAATTCAAAAGCTTTCCTGGCCTGGCTGTCCTGCTTGAAATATTCTTTAGGCCAGCTTCCTTCCTGCACCCAATGTATGATTGGGTTACTATCATCCTCGCTGATGCCGCTCACCGCCTCCTGACTAGGTTTGTCAGTAGCAGAGGTCTCCAAAGCGGTTCGCAATCGCTTTTGCGGAGGCTCTCCGTCAGAGTCTCGAGCGTTCTTCAATTCAAATCAGTCATACGATACGTCGACTGTGCGTGTGCGATGCAAAACACGTACCTTACCACCAAGCATGTTGATTGGAAGGAAGATAGGGTAAGCGATAGTTTTATGTTTGAGAAAGGAAGGTAGTGCGACTGTGGCGGCAAAGGACCTGGAAAGAATCGGACAAACTAAATTGGCTGTTGTCAGCTGGGGGTCCCCTCAACCACGTAGCATACAAGACAGATCTTGAGGGCCGGCCCATGCAGTAATGACAGAAGCATGGATCCCTGCAAACTTTACTTCAGGGTTTTAGATATACCACTTTCGCTGTTGTGACATCGAAAGGGGCCCCAGGGGCCAGCTGGAGAATGCCACTTAATTCATCCGTACGAGTGCTGGCTGGCTCCCTCTATTTGTGACTAGTGTCCATCAATCTTACCTGAATATCCGCGTAGAAGACAATACTGAGGATAGAGAAAAACCAGTTCATGTTACACTCCACCGCCCAGATTTCAAAAGTAGGTCAAGGACTGTCTAACGGTTTGAGTAACCCCAATTCCTTCCCGCTCATAGAGTGATCCTTCTGAACCGATTGCCGAACTGCATTGGAGGCCTCCTTATGATCTCCGCTTGCCTCTTCCCAGCGATTTGTCGGAGCCCAACCATCGTCCGTGAGAGATGACAAGGGAGGCTCCTCTTAGGTAAGAGCTATGGACATGAACTGAGCAGCACCAGCTCCATATCACGCTTTCACATTCCATTCAGTAGGCACATCTACGCCGGAAGCACGGACAATCCTCCCATCCGCTTCACCATATACTCAGAGTACCTCGTAAATCACTGTGCCTTACCTGGTGTGAACCATACCCCTAGGATCGAAACAAGCACCCCAAGCCTCACACAAGCTTTTGCCCAGACTCAGCCACTTTAGCGCCAGTCCACGCCAAGACATGTGAACTTCCCATCCCTACCTTAAAGTACTTCCTAGCGCTGATAGTGAATGCACGTTTCAGCTTCGGTTGGACCAGCAGGCCGCGCAGGCCCCCGCCTGACCACGTCTGCGCTATTTTTACTCGTGATCCCTTGCTGGTCTGGATCTTGGCTTGTTGTTCTTTTCATCACCTCATCATCATCAACAGCTACACCAACCACTTTGCCGATTCATCGAGATAATACAAAGACTACAGTTATATTAAGTACCGACATTCAAATACATTACTGGATCTTCGAAATGCCTGAAATCACCCAACCCCAACCGACTCAGCAGATGGCCATGCCCAATGCTACATCCGCTCCTCGTGTCAGCTCTGAGCAGCCAGTGAGTGCTATACCATCTAGTTTATCTGAGACTCTCCACGATTCTATACCTATCTATCTTATAAGAAAGCCACTCAAGATGGCCTAGTCGCAGACGGCTAACAGATCATTTGTGCGCACAGAGACCTCAAGAACCCATGACAATGTCCATGCGCGGTGGTGGTACAGGCGAGGAGGTTTGCTGCGGATGGTGAGCCTAGCACTCTTCCCATCATAACACAGTATTTCCTAACCATGGCTAGCTGCGCCGCCTGCTGCGCCTGCGAGGCCTTCGAATGCTTCGAGTGCTGCAAGGGAATCTGCGACTAGACCCATCATCATACGAACGACAACATCCCCGCATAGACAAGCGGTATGCATTGGAGCTTGAGTTCGGACTCGTGTTGGAAGCGAGGATTTGGATGGAGCATTCGCGGATACGTTGAAGGACTTGATAATTTCGCCGAGCTGCAGCAGATGCGATGATTTACTAGCTGTGCGATAGAGATTGTTGCTTTGATATTTCTTCGGTGGTGGCTGCAACGTGCTAGCTAGCAATCAAGGTCTCTGCATCAGGAATGAGTTCACCGCCTGTAGTGTCGCTCGTGACGGGTTTGCGGAGGGATGAGAAGCCATGATCCAGCTTAGACGGCGCCGGATGTAGAGCTTGTCGATCTTATGCACGTCTTGCTGTATGGTGAAATTGCCTGGTATCTACTCGTCAGTTATCTACATGGCTGGGGCGATGCGACATTATTACCATTATCATCGAAGTAAAGACACAGTACGGCGAGCGCTATGCCTGCCGATAGATCTTTCCCCGTAGGGCACGCGAAGAGCATTTTCGGTGCTTTGATCCCTTGCGATATGTGGTGGATGAAGTCCGAGAGCTTTGGCAGTTCTCCGCGTAGGGCTCTGCTTCCCAACTTACCAGCACCACAACGAAGTCGGAGTAGTTTCTTCGTAGCATCAGGATCCTCGGCAGGCAATTCTGCCATAGTGTCGCTACACACGACTACGCCGTCATAATCTCCGCGACTTGTCTCAGTGACCGTACTTGCAGTACCAATATAGACTTGCTTAGTTGGCTTCACGAGTACAGTCTCCACTTCGCCTGCCGTGGTCGCATCGGGAGCGAGGAGGCTTTCGATCAGCCCAGGTAGGTCCTCTTCTGACGCCCCCATGAGCTGCTGGTGGTATCTCCAGAAGACTGCAGCAGTAAGACCGCAAGACCATCCCTCGCTGTCATCTCCCGCGCCTTGAACATAGCCTCCTCCGGATGCTTCTGCGCCTACGATTCGACGGGACGCTGTGCAGCATATCACTGGGAGATAATCTTCGAAGGTATCTTTCGAAGAGGGCAAGGACGAATCTTGCGTGATCCAGAATGGACGCAGAGGCTTGTTGATTATGCTGCATATAGCGGCATTGTCGAGTTCCAAAGCCTTCGGGTTTCTTCAGCTTACAAACCATAGTGATACAGTGCTTGATCACACACCTCAAGGTCCTCGACAAAACCGTCAATTCGGGCTTCAATCTGCGTGTGCTCTGATCGCCCAACCACTCGTGATGGCGTATGGAGCTTCCCAGCCGCACCATCCTTAGGGAAGGCAAGTCTATTGATGACCGCACACCAAATGGGCACCGTTTTCGAAAGAGCGTCAGGCATGCTCTTACCCCGTCTTGTCGAATCGACAACGATGCATCTAGCTTCCAACCTCGATCATTCTCCAATCTCAAGCACTACCAGAAATCCCAACCATACCCGTTATTCTTCCCAATGACGTCCAGCACCTGCAAGTTCAACCTCCGTGTACTGAAGCTCCATTGTCCCTGATGCCCGTCCGTGCTCTTGAAGTAAGCGCTTCCTCCTTTGCGCTCGTGTGGTATGTACCAACTGCCGCATCTTTCATTAGCGATGAGAGGAAGATCGAAAGTATCGGCTACCCGTCGGACGAAGAGCGAGTCTTCGTGTATGGAGGATAGGCGGTTGGAAATGGAAAGGGCGGAGCGCTTGAGAGAGGTTAGGGTGCGCGACCAGTTTTGAGAGGCTTCTGGGAAGATGAGGGAGTCTGTCGAGATAATAAAGGGCGTATTATTGGAAAGATGTTCAATGGTCATGATGCGATTGGGATGACTTCGGCGTTCAAGCGCAATACGGAGTAGAGCAAACAGATGTTCTCTCACAATGACGTTAGTACCGAGGTAGAAAGTTTCCGCAATCCTCCTACGGAAAGTCGTACGCTAACGACATGGCGGGGTTTGGGGCGGGGGTATCTGATAACTGTCCGTTGCTCATTTATTGACTGTATTTCTTACTGTTGCATTGAAATTTCTTGTTCTTTTCCGGTGGACGTTTATTTTCAGATCGTTACACTGTTGTATGTAATAATAGCAGGATGCTAAGGCAGCACAAAAAAGAAACGTTTACTTTCAAGCAAATCCATCGCAAGCCCCTTCAATTGGACGTCTATTTGCCAGAACCTCGGTCAAACCTCTCCAATCCGGTGATTCTCTACTTTCATGGTGGCTACGTGGTATATACCCTTGATTCCTCCATATTATTAGAACCCAAGAGACTCTAATGCCACGAAGATTACAGGAGACCGCACCGCATGTCCGCCTTGGCTGCTCAACGCTTCCTTAAAGCGCGGATGGACCTTCGTCTCAGCCGACTACAGAGTCCTTCCAGAATCAACTGGTGTCGACACAATCCAGGATCTCTGCTCGGCGTACGCCTGGGTTGCAAACGAGCTCAACGTAAAGTTCCCAGGTCTCGCTGATACCTCGCGCATCGTTGTTGCCGGTTCCAGCGGAGGCGGCTACTGCGCTACGGTCGGTGGCGTCCAATTCAAAGACCCCAAGCCGAAGGCTGTGCTTGCGATATATCCCATGGCGGACCCGGCGTCTGGACGTTGGACGATGAAGGGCAAACCTCTGCCGGATGTGCCTGTGGGCGACGCGGTACCGACGCTGGCTGAGATTGAAAAGAGAAGATCGGACGGGGAAGTCAGCTTTGGGGAGCCATTCCCTCGTGACCGAGACATGTCGAAACATGTTAGATTCCCTTATCTTCGGTACATCGTGCAGGAGGGCCTTTACCTCGATTACCTGAGTGGTGTCAAAGGACTCGGTACGAAGATCGCAGAAGAGGGAGTAGAGAAAGCAGTGCCAAAGGACCTTCACAAGGTTTTCCCGGTGGACTTCGGTATCACGCAGGAGTACCCTTCTACGATAGTTGTGCATGGAACTTCGGACAGGGCGGTAGATGTGGGGGAAGGGGAGAAGTTTGTGAAAAGATTGGAAAGCCTTGGAGTGAAGGTTAAATACTATCCTGTGGAGGGTAAAGATCACGCTTTTGATCGGACTCTGTTTGAGTGCGAGGATGAAACGGAGGACCGAGAGGAGAGCACGGTGATCTTAGGGCATTGCATGAAGACGCTAGATAGTTACGTAGCTCAGCATCGCTCATCAATATAGCCACCGGCTTTAAGTGAAGACAGAGGCTGGCTGTAACGTAGGGGAATAGGTAAGCGTGAGTGGCGTGGTAAGGTAGAGTGGGCGAAGGGCAGTTCTGGCTCCTACCCTCGCCATTTTTCGATGCCGTATTCCCACAGGGTTCTCCGATATGGCCCGTCATTAGGTGACGACATACTTTTGCCATCCTGGAAAAGTGTCTTTCATTCGGTCCGGACTCCCACTGTTCGCCCTCATGATCTGGAAGTGGTCTGGGACCCTCAGATTGAGGACCGGGCCTCACGCCGCAAGAGTCACCTTTGGTACAACCGAGCACTCCTTCCTGAAATACGCAACCCACGGAGAAGAAGAATGGGATACGAGAGACGTTGAGGACCTGCTCCGCCATCAAGATCTGGGAGTGACTAAAAAGATCTGAATACCCAAGATCCATGGATACGTTCAGTACGAGGGGCAAGGTCGGCTTTCAGGGCTCTTGCTGACCTATCTCGACGCGCGTGGACTCTCGCTGCCGTCGTCTCTTTCGAGTATCCTTCGGAGCAGCGGAAGATGAAGTGGGTGAATCAACTGAAGGTGATACCTAAGGCGATTCACCAAGCAGGTGTCTTGTGGGGCGATGCGAAGGCGGGCAATGTCTTGATTGACAAACAGAAGAATCCCTGGATCATTGACTTCGGGTGCCCATAGACGCCGGAACGGGTTGACGAGGATAAGATGGAAACTGTGGAAGAAGATTTGCAGAGATTATGAAAGATCAATAAATATCATCTAAGTTGTACATGGTTGGTAGTAAGAGAATGAAAGCTTCCTAGTAGCCACCGTCTTATCCGAACTTTCATAGACCTTTGGGGTAAAAACATTAGCCTATGTTGAGCTGAAGGGCACCATGCAGCGACGGCCGTCGTCGCTCGAACATCTATGATACACGGGAGATGGAGAGTATTTGATTGCCTGAACTGCCAATTCTGCGATCAAAGAGTTCGCATGCATTATGAGCAAGGGATTCGCAGCCCTTGAATCTCGACCATCCACCGCTTGAGTTATGCCCTCATCTCGGTGCTGTGTTGTCGTCGCTAGACCGAGATCTCAAAGCTTCTCAGTACCAGACTTGTCTCTGTTCATCAATGAGTAGCCCTCTATATCCACGCCCTGGTCCAGAATGGCGGTGTAATACTCATCCACCCTCTCAATCTTATCATCGTCGTTAATGCGAAGCAGGATGAGCACATTGGTCTGAAAGGCCTTGCCAGAAGCAGGCCGGCCTGGAAGCTTGCCAACCATGACACCGTGATAGACGCATTGAACAACAGTTCCACTCTTAGTACACTCAATCGCTTTGACATCAGCGCGGAAGTCTTTGATCGAAGTCAACCATTGGGTGCGGAAGCGTGCCAGCCCTCCGAGACCCTTGTGGCGGATGAAGAATGCATGGTCGTACCAATCTACCGTCGGGGAGAACTGAGCGAGAAAGGTCGACTTGTCGGCATTGATACCGCTATTCCAACTGTCGATAAATGTGGTAGAAATCTGCTTGTGGATGGCCTCTTGTGTGCCTGTACCGAAATTGTATTTGTCAGGTCAGGTTTTCCTGTAAAGCAACTCGCTCGATGAGATTACATACGACACTCCATGTTGAACCTTGCTTCACCTTTGTTTCAACCAAGATGTCAACCTGTCGAACTGAAGCACGCCTAACGTCGGCTAGGATGGGCTAGCAGCATGTGTAGGGTGTGCAGCCGTGTGATTCGTAGTCGTTGGTCTCGTGTCCAGAGCTTTTCTAAGTCCCTCTAGGTCTGATAGAGTCCGAATGTTGCTTTAGATGCAGTGGTCGGTGTGGAGATACGACGCAGTGAACAGTGGCGATACAGCTTGCTGTCTGCCTCACAGGGCGTCACGGAGCAGATCAGGTGTAACGTCGGTGCGCAGATAGGAGCTGCAATAAGAAGGCGTAGAGGAAGAAGGAGTAGGAAGCATGACTGCAGCTTGAGGTACCTTATGCCGTAAGCCACAGCTGTTGTTTCACATGTCAGCCGTTGCACAGACGAGTGTCAAGCGGGAACTTGCTCCCGGTAAGGCTGCCGTCTGCAAAATCTTACGTGTCATTTTAGTGCTGTATACATACCGACCTGCTTAAGGTACGGCAGACTGTAAAAAGGTTGATTATGCTGATTGATAAATGGGCTATGTGCGCGCATGCAAGAACCTGCCTCCCAGGTAGGCTTTTACTACGCCGCCATGTCGAGCATTTGCTTTCACCAGTGGTAATGCGGTAACTGGACTGTTACATGAACATGGGCTCGCTATAGTTCCACGATGGTGTACTGATATAGCTGCCGCAGCAGAAGAGATGCCGTTCTGTGGCACAGAGCTGGAACGCGAAAACCGGAGAATTACTGGGTTAAGCATAACCTTCGATATCACCTACATTCACTTGGATCACACAATGCCTGTCTAGGCTACAGGGCAGTGTTGACTGGCAGTTGTGTTCCGTCCCACAAAGCGTACTTCGAGAACACGAGTACGAGGGTCTCTGAGATGATCCTGCCGTGGCGGCGCAGTTGGATAGGTGTTGGAGATCTGTGGATGAGTGGTAAGCCGACTTGTGATCCAGGAATCGTCTAGTACAAAGTTGTTTCACATGGATTGCACGCACACCATGGACAATGGCACATCAGTATGGCGTGGACCGGATGGAGCTTTTGTGAGAAGGGAGATCAGAGGAGGTGATCACTTTTGTAACAACTCGTTTTCTGAATCTCAATGCTTCGTTTTTGCAGTCAGCAACAAAAAAATTTGCAGAGAGTTCTACACACTTATTAACCTAAGTCTGAGCACAAGATGCATCTCTGGCTTATATATTTAATTATCAGTAGATGCGCAGCAGTCTCTCTGTTTAGGCAAGGTGGCAGCCGTATACCTTGGAAATCCTTACAGCCAGACTGGTTAGTTAATATTGCACAATACTTCTCTGTAATAGTCATTGTACATAACATCATAAACAGAGCAGTAAATATAAAAGAAAGTATGAAACTTAAAAAATAATTACAAAAGATGAAAGAGAAAATTAAATATTATTTTATATAAAAACAAAGTGTTAAGCTATAACACCCCTTATTATAAAAAGATGTATAATCAGGAATTGCTAAATTAAACCTCAGGTGTAACCTCATGATGATTATGCATGCATTAAATTTCAATGTCTGCATAATGCTTGTAAGGTTACACTTAATGCCTGATTTGGTTAATAAAATGTGATGATGAAAAGTCATCTGAGACAGGCTGAATATTCATCTCGCTTTATTAAAAACCAACCATATTTCTCACTGTTCTTCACTTGTTGATATAAGACAATGTGTCCACTTAGGACCACTGCAAAGGTGCTGGAAAGCATAAATGATGCTGAGAAGCAAATTCAGCAAATTCTAAAGATGATGAGCAGCAATGTTGGGAATCACCCACTCTGGAGGGCCAGCCTTTGCAATCTATATTCTTTGTTCATACCCCTCTCGGTTCCGCATTTGGTATGCAAAACGAAATCCAACTGGGAGAATTTCCAGGGACTCAAACAAACGGCATTGTCGCAGGGAGCAGATCATGCCGGCGGATTCCTTGTGAATTTACATCCAGATGTGCCTGGACACGACTGGAAAGGGTTCCCTGATGGTCACCAGGCTGCTGAAGTCAAGTACTTTGAGTCAACGTTGCATCCTATTGACCAAGGTATTTTCTCACTTCAGCTAAAAGATGTAAAAAGCAAATTCGACATCAAGCAACTGCAGGCCTGCCCGGCACGGCCAATCTCCCACGAAGAAACGATTGAGCAATGGGACAAGTTTGAAGCACAGCTGACCCAAGATACGCCGTGGGAGGCCCCGGCATACGCTGTCAACCTTGATGCTAAGACCCCAAGAGAGAGAGGAGCTCTCGGCCTAAATGCTCAGTCTCCACTTCAATACCTCGGAGGGAACATTCTACTAAGAACACAGCGTGGCTTCTCCGGAATTCATACCTCTGAAGCATTCATTTCTGACGATGGGTTCGGAGCACCCTTTGGAGCCCACGATGAGGATTACCATCTAGATGCTGTTAATGCTCTTATTCGCGGCGCAGCGAAGCTCTGGTGTCTTATTCCAATGAGGCACGCTCAACGATTCGAAGATCTGATGATTCGAACCCATAGACGACTACCAACGTGCGGTCAATTTGTTCGGCATCACTACACATGGCCGTCAAGGAAGAGTCTGGAACAAGCGGGCATTGAATACTCTTTGGTTTATCAGCAGGAGCATCAGGCCGTGGTAACGCTAAAACACGTCTATCATTGGGGGTTCAACATGGGGTCTAATATCGCCGAAGCAGTCAACTATGCCGATAGTTCCTTCACGGCAGATGGTTATCAACCATGTCATAAAGGCTGTGAGAGTAAGGAGAAGGTTTTCATACAAGCTAAGGATTTGGTTTTACGAGATCATGAAATGGAAGGGTTATGGAATCCCACTTCCGACGAAGAACCGACCGAAGAAGATCAAGATTCAGAGCCTCTTACCAAGCGTCTCCGATTACAGGGAAAAAAACCTCTTACGACGCCGGCAGCTACGCTATGCAAAGCGAGAAAGCGGAAGACACTACCTCACAAAACAGACAAACAAGTTTCTGCGAAGCAAGCTCTGTCGCAGCCCAGCCCGCCGCAATCAACGTTACCACAGCGCTCAGCTGGATCGAACCAGAATGCGCCTTCTTCAACCAAGCATGCTTTAGATACGGATGGAGATTCCACACTACGTTTCTTCGCCCAATTCGATGAAGCCGAGCAAGATAGAATGGCGAGACGGTGCTTGATCAATTCTGACAAGCCTGGAATTGGTTTATTGGGTCTGATGAAAGAGGTGGACAAGGAAAATCGGAGCTTAGGAATGAACAAATGCATACAGATTGTTCGCCTGCTTGGTGGGACAGGGAGCACTGTGGCCTTGACTTTATTTCAAGATGCATTGACGAAGTGCCGGGCAGTACTTCAAGGCTCTCTTCCAGATGAATGTTCATACTCGGGTGAAAAGAACATGTCTGCAGGTAAAAGACTGCTCATAATTCATGGTATTGAAAAGGAATCCACGTATCTCAACATTCTTTGGCGATTTCATCTCGTGAAACTATTTGGGGAGACTAAGCCAGAGAATACTGGGTTTGTCATTCAAACCACATCATCCGTGCAAACTGGAAAACTTCTTCGTTCTTCAAAAGGTGGAAATCCCCTACTCATGGAAAAGGGACGCGTCTTGGACAAAATCATCTTTGAAGCCTACCCAGATCTTAGATCTTCGGAGGGTAATGTGTCAAGTAGGCTTCTCGAACTCCGAACAGAGCTGAACCAAAAGAGAATACTTGCCGAGCGTTACAAGGAGATGGTTAGTGAATACGGCATTGGCATTCTGGCTTTGATTCCCGCGTCATCTGAACCTCGCTTTAGGATCACAAATGCCATGTAAGTTATAACAGCTTTTTTTCTAAGACTAAGTTACTTATCATTATCTTTAGGATCACAAAGTTCACTGAGCCCATGTTCAAGACTTTTATTAAAACTTTAAGGAGACATAAAGGGCAAAGGCTGAAGATATGGAGCCGGGCAATAGAAGATTTGATGATTGCTGGATTTTACAACCGTGACTTATCAGATTCCTCCCTACGGCTGCCGTTGGAGGACGTTACACCGACAAACATATTAGAGGAGCCTGAGACGTCGCAAGAATTAACTAGACTTGTAACATCACAATAATAAAGATATGTATATATAAATCTGCAAATTTTGTAATCTGTAACTTAGTACGCTAACCTGATTAAGAGGTTGTTCATCACAGATAGATAAGTCTCTAATCAAGTTAGCGCATTTACACTAGTTCTCAACATATACAATATCAGTTAACATCAGTTACCCTCAGCCCCTGGAAGTAATCTTTAGAAAGATAAACAAGTAAGCAAAGGTACTTTACTCATCAGTCTGTCAGTCATAAATCAAAGACTATAAAATATTATACTTAATTAAAGAGGTACTAGAACTAAAGCAGAGTATCAGAATAAAGAACACTGATAATAATTATGAAATATTTTTAATTATTTTGAAGAGAGAGAATAAGAGAGATCTTAAGTCTTCAGCAAGTTAAAAAGAATAAAATAAAAGTTGAGAAAAGAGTAATTTACGCTGTACTCAGTTTAAATATTTAACTTATTTTCCTGTACCTTTTTTAACTTCTTTAATACCACTTTAAATGCAGATCTGCCATAACTTATTTTAGAGATATTATAATCTTTAACATACAAAAAAAAAACCAAAAAAAAAAAATTAACATACTGAAATTATATACTTTATTCAATGTCAGGTTTACGCCTGAACGTTGTACCGAACCGAACGTTGTACCGAACCGAATGACTGAATGGGTTAGCGGCGATTAGACTGAATGGGTTAGCGGCGATTAAACTAGCGAGCCTAGCGCGCACACAAAGGCTTTGACCTTTGCGCTCTTTCCTCCTTTTGCTCCTTAGACTAGAATTCTTCTCTGTAGCTAAATGCTAGCCGTCAAAACACATGCAATGATCCATAATCTGCATAGTCCTGACATTCAAGGTAGAGAGTTATTCTGAAGTTTTAAAATATCTTCAGAAAGAGAATAGGTTTATCTAGAAGTAAAATTACATGTTAACAGAAGTTTAAACAACAGTAAAGAAATTGAATTTATATAATATAATACTAAATTCTTCTAAGTTTAGTGTTTTCAGGTAATATTTTTATCTTTATTATGATTAATAATATTAAATTACGTGTGTTCTATGAAGTGAAAAACCTACTATAGTGAGCTTTCAGTCATCCGAAGGACGCTAACTACATTTAGAACAGTACTGAAATCACACTCTTACTCTAAGCATCTTACTTACTTACTTAGTCAATGATACATTTCCTGAGTCTCTAGAATATCAACAATGGAATCAAATATATCATTTGATGAGTTCTTGCTCTTTGACCTCAGAGACTTGCGGTATGTCGCCTGGCAATATATGCATGTGGAAGGCCTTACTAAGGTGCGAAAATGCTGACTGAATGATTCACTTTCTGAGATTGACAATCTATAGAATTCTAAGAATAGAGCTTTGATCACAGTAATCAGGATTCCTTCTGATGTCGTACTGGATGAGCAATGGCTACGTTCGTTCGTTGGTGACGCTCAAGAAGATGATGTGTTTTGCCTCGACTTCTTATCAGGCGTTGTTCTTTGCGGCTATCGTGCCGATGAAACACGTCTACACTCTGGAGCTGAAAAGTTCCTGATTTCATGTGGCACTACTTGGATTGAATTCATGGACACTGCCGTCATACGTGAATCGCCACTTCCTGGTCCCTATGTCTTAGACAGGGGAATGCTGTGGCAAGTGTCCAGGTTGCATGAGGATACGGCTGATGCCTTCGTTGTTGGCCTTCGAACTCGGCTAGATCAAAGGTACGCTGTGAAATCAAGAATTCATCAAAGAGCTCTGATCAACTCTCAATCCAGTCTTCTTCCCATCCAAATTAGTGGTCAGGGACAGCTGCAAGCTATTGCTGTCCGGTCCCGCTTGCAGGTGCGAGAATCACCAAGTCGCCCTCTCGAAGGAGTCCGGATTACAGTGAAAGACATGTTCCACGTGAAAGGACTAAGGAATAGTTTGGGGAGTCGCGCCTACTTCAAACTGTGTTCTCCTGCTTCCAGCACAGCCCCTGCAATACAGAGACTTCTCGATGTCGGTGTTCACGTGCTTGGGCTATCGAAACTATGCTCTATGGTTCTCAAGGCGCCGCCGACGCAGTGTGTCGACTACCCCGCCCCTTTCAATCCTCGTGGTGACGGATATCAGTCTCCCTCGGGTGGAAGCAGTGGGCAGGCGTCAGCTGTCGCTGCCTATGAGTGGATAGACTTCGCCATCGGAAGTGATTGTAGGTAGACTGAACGTTGCATTATTTTCTGATTCCATTTCTTACGACTCCTCGTCAGCCACTTTCAGCGGACGTATGCCCGCACAAGCAAACGGATGTTTCTCTTTGCGCCCGAGCGTGGGCATACTCTCGACAGTGGGAATGTGGTCCGGTGTTCCGTATAACTCTCTGGCCACCTATTTGGGATTTTGTTGACTGCCAAAAGGCAATTTGATACCCCTTGTGTTTTCGGAAGGAACATTGCTAGATTTAAATGCTTTGCCCATGCTTGGTATGGAGATAAGCTCCTGGAAAATGAAGAGAATGTGAACATTTCCAATATACAGCAGCATATTTGGCCATTTGTCTGACTTACAACAGCTTCCACTTACCCTGATCTGTCCCACGGAGTCTTTTCACGTCGGTAATGAACAGCAAAGACGGATTTTCTCAAGCTTCGTCGAGGACTTGCAGGATTATTTGGGTATCCAAGCTGAGCATATCTCCATAGTAGATCTCTGGGAAGAGCAACCTCCTGAAGAAGCCGGTCAGGAGATACTGAAGTCATATTTAAATGAAGACGTGAGTTTGAAATCACTACTTGAGTGGCTAGCTTCCCGCGGCGTGCGGGTTTACGATCTCACTATATTGTTTAGATCGCCACCCGTACCTACGTCTACACTTTCTGGCGGAGGATTTCAGCCTTCTATAATGACTATCAGGCACGATTCCACAAGCTGCCGTTCATGCCACCGCCAAAAGGTATTCACCTATGGTACGTCGTACTTAGCCTATGTGTATACACGTGGTCACGATTTATGGTCTCGCAGGGATAGTGCACGTGATGTCGGTCCCGAGGAGCATAAAAGGGCACTTCATGCTCTTGCAGTGTACAAAAGATGGTTGCTTGATCACTATCTTCAAGTCAGGAAACGTAACGCGGTGCTCATCATGCCGCTTGGCGAAGTTAAGCCAGATTACCGCGACGAGTGGCCTGGGTAGGTGTAAGGATAGCAATTGAATATTCATTGCTTATTCTTATCTAGTGAAACAGCATCTGATCAGCAACTTTGGGAATCTCTTCTTGTGGCTCCAATAACTGGAGGACCCGAGCTGGTAATTCCAGGTCAGTGAATGTTCAGTTTTCTTTCATATACGTGGCTCACAGCAGCAGCTGGGCAGATAAATTATGAATCTCGCATCAGTGGGCGGCAGGAGCATCTGCCTGTGTCCATATCATTGATGGGCGTGCCCGGTAAGTATCCTCTCCTTCCACTGGATACTTGGTTTACATTGTTCAGGCTCGGACCTCAAGTTAATCGACATGGCACACATGTTTCTGAAGAAAACCGGGCGACCGATTGAAGTCATGGTGGGCCGAGAGCTGTTCACTCCTCGTGCTTCGAGTTGATGCAAAATGCCAGTCACTGGACTCAAGGTTTATAGTTTGCTAGGATGGGCTGTTAGAGGCCGGAACCTTTATTTCAATATTGGAATAAGTAATTCTGACTCTCTCTAAGAGAAACCGATGCAATGTTGATTCTAAGATACTTCACTCGAATTTCCCATTTGAGGAAACTCAGATGTTCTGCAATTAAAGTCCGCACCCCTCCTGCTGTTGTGTAGAACGATTATTTAGAGGCCAAACAAATGTATTATTGCACTTGCTAAATATCGCTCCAATATTGAATAAATGAACGTAAGGAAGAAAGCAGAAACTTGAGGCTTTTGAGCTGTTGATATACATGTTTAGGAGCTTTTCGCTAAGCCTAAATGTACATACACTCATGACGTGACTGCTTTTCTCACTAGAATCCCTGCTCTAAACCACTGCTTCAATGACGTCTGCTTGGTGATGAATTGGTGAAATTCAACACCTGCAATTGACTAAATCTACTCCTTAAAGAAAGTCATAGCTGGGGTGATTCAAAACCCTCTCAATAGATGGCGGCTCTGAAGTCTCATAAGCCAAAAGAGATATGAGCAAGTTCACAAGAAGCTCAATACCCTCACTTATGATTTCATTGCGCCGCTCTTTCATGCTCAATTCTGCATTCCCCTCTCTCAGCCCCCTCATTCTATTTGAACTTGGTGAAACAGGTGATTGCTTTACTCACAGCAGTCTTGAGCTCTTGCTTTTTCATGCTTTCAAGAGATAGTTTTGTTGCAATGAGTGTTGTAATGGACGATATAGAGACCAAATAAATGTATTGTATCTGCCTAAATATCGCCCAAATTGATATAAATGAACGTAAGGAAGGAAGCAGAAACTCGAGGCTTTCAAGCCGTTAATATACATGTTTAGGAGCTTTTCGCTAAGCCTAAACGTACGTACACCTATGACGTGACTGCTTTCCACGCTAGAACCCCTGCCCTAAACCCCTGTCCCAATGACGTCTGCTTGGCGGCGAATCGGCGAAATTCAACAATGAGGCGATATAGAGGCCAAATAAATGTATTATATTTCGCTAAATGTCACTCCAATTAATATAAATGAATATATAGAAGCAAGCAGTCTTCGTAGAAATCAAAGTTTATTAAATAACCCCCCCTCATATCAGCTTTCTCAGAGCTCACCTACACTGACTGAGCGCCTATAGTCGGGCTGAGGGCGTCTAGGGCATAATGCCCGATGCGGGCATATATTGGCTGCTGCAGGGCGGGGCGGACGAACGATTTTCCGCTTGCAACAAGTCTGGCGGTTGACCCAGCGACTTCATCATTGCCTCCAGTACTTTCTTAACTGAATCGCTAGGCATACTGAACAGGTCTCGACCGGAAATCATCTGATAAATAGCACAGTCAAGCATCTAAATATCTGCGGCTGCAGATATCTGGCTTTGTATGCAGAACTCAGGCACCACGTAAGGGCCAAGGTAAGGTCCAGGGCCGGCAATTGAGGCTGGCGGTGTTTCTGTGAAGAAGGCATCACGAAAATCATATATCCTGACAGCACAGTGAATAAGAATGGACCTATATCCTCCGCAAAGGCTGCTTGAATTGCATGACTGGGAACAGTGTTATCCAGCGGAATGCCGTCCCTTCTTGTAACCGGAAATTTCTGAATCGCCCCGCAAGTTATTCTCACGTCTTCGAACTTGAGACTTCCAGTCGAGGAAGCCAAGAAGGAGATTCCCAGGATGCAAGTCTACAGTCGTCTAGATTCATATTCAGAATGAGCCACTTGGAATGACTACTTCCATGGGCAATGCGACGTTTGTGCATGTATGCTAACCTATTCATCACATCATGAGCTGCACGTTTGGCGATGTCAACGAGTAAAGGTCTACTTGCAATATTCTGAGCATGTTTGGTAGCCACTGAGATGCTCGGTCCCTGTATGGGCGTCACGGTGCAGAGATGAGTGCCATTCGGGCCATATGATTCGAACAATTCACGTGATAGTAGCACATTTGACCTCCCAGTATAGCTGCAGTCACCGTTGCTAAGATGACGGAGCACCTCGATGCCTCGAGTCGCGTTTCCAAGTGATGTATCTGCCCTGAAGATGGAGACAGCGACGCCATCATGTCGCTTTGCATCTTCGGCTAGCCAGACGGTCGACTAGTTACCATGTCCAAGCTTATGAGCCACAACATATTGGTCGCCATTGAGTTTATCCCCAATGTTCACTGGATGGTACCCACCAGGCCGATAGTATTCCAAGTGTTCGACTTGAGGGATAGGGCAGTAGAGACTCTTGGACGTAGCGTCATCTTCCGGCGATTCAGCTATTGTCGAAGTGTACTGGCACCAACAATCATAATGGGGCTATTCAAGGCCACACACAGCAGCATGAAATCGAAGAAATCTCAGCTGCTCCGATCCACATGGTCCTCGGTTCGGGCCGTTTATTTTCCCCTCCAAGAAGTCGCTTAGTTGGCGAATGCCATGCTCTCACTGAGCCTCGCCCAATGTACCCAAAATGTCTGCCCACACAGCCTCTCCATCCGCCTGATGGAACATGGCCGACGATGAAGTTCTTACTACCAATAGAAGAGTTTGGAAAGCTTCTGACCTCCCGCTCACACTACCTTTTACCGCGTACATTCTCATCAGCTTTGCCTTGATGATTCTTGAGGTCCCAACGGTTAGGTTATTAGAGAACGCGATATGCAACAGGTACTACAGAACCCTTGAAGGTACTATAATGCTAGCTATGAACAATGTCGACGAGGCTGCCTGCAAGATTCCTGAAGTGCAAGACCTACTGGCAAATGTGGTGGGCTGGAAGATGTCGTTCGATGCTATCCCTGGTATTTTTCATTAGAGAGGAGATTCATATTCGAGCTAATCAACGGCACAGGGCTATTGACAGCTGTGTACTATGGTTCACTTGCTGACTTATACGGGAGGAGACTGGTTCTACTCCTGTCTACTACCGGCAGCCTTTTAATGCTGGCCTGGCTGGTCTTGGTTTGTAAGTTAGTCTACTCTCAGTGTGGAATCTTAACCTTCATGTTAATATCTATCGTTGGGGAAAGGTTCCCTGGACACAATATTCCCGGTGAAAGTTATATGGGTATCGTCAATCTTTTTGTTCATCGGAGGTGGAACCCGCGTTTTCAATGCGATGGTTTTCACTGTTGTATCGGACTTGTTGAATCACTCAGACCGGTAAGAGACAGGCGTTCGGTGAAACATTAAGTCACTAATGGATGAAGCACGAAATATCTTTATCTTCTTGCTGTTGGACCTCATATGAACCGCCTGATCACACCTCGAATTTCCACAGCCCTTATGGGTGTCAGCATTAGAACTCCGTTCTGGATTTCTTTTGCCTTATTCAGCATCTGCATGGGTTTCATTCTAGTGATTAAAGAGCCGGATCACTTTCACAATGAGCATCAGTATGTGGCAATCAGCTCTGCTGAACAACACTCATCTCCAATTGAGGAAATACCGCCGGACCCAACGCTATCAGAAGACGCTGAGAGCGTCAGTGTTCTAGCGCAAGACAAAGCATACAAGACAACTGGCCTGGTGAGCTGGAAGCAGCTGCAACAGACTTTCAGAACAATCAGGAGCCTGTTTAAAAGCTCAGCAGCTCAGTTCTGTTTTGTTGCATTTGTCAGCAAGCGCATTGCGTTTGCGAGTGAGAACTTCATGTTTCAATATGCATCTGAGAAATTCCTGTGGAAACTACAAGAGACAACTTGGTTGCGCATGGCATCCGCATCTGGTGCTGTCTTTACTACGTTGATTGCCTGTCCGCTGCTAACTTCGGCACTTAAAAAGAGAGGATGCCTGTCTCAAAAGCTGAATTTGAACATCATTCGTGGTTGTCTGCTTATTCTGATCCCCTCATTCCTTGGTGCTTGGCTATCACCCTCAAGCATCTGGTTTTTGATTGGTATGTATACTATGAGACTTATTTCCCTATTCGGACTCACTGACGTTAATGTGAAGCAAGCATTGGCTGCGGTTTGGGTGAGGGCATTGAGCCTGCACTTCAAGGCCTAGCAACTTTTCTCACAGACTCAGCGAACAATGCTAAACTGTTCACCGCTTTAGCTGTGGGTGATACAGTTGCTGAGCTAATAGGAGGGCCCGTCACAGCAAGATTAATGGCTATTGGCAGAAGTTCTGATCATCCTTCAGACGGATACTGTTTCCTTGCATCATCGGTATGTGTCTCGCTTTCGTTCTTATGAGTAACATTGTAATGATAAGTCCAGATCATTTTCGGAATACTTGGTGTCTTTTCCTGCTTGGTGAAAGCGGACCGATGAAAGGAATAGTTAAGGAGTGCGTCTATACTAAGTGATGTTATTTAGATGAACAGAATACTATGCTGACTTTGTACACAACAAATGCAATGACCGAGTAAACTAAAGCGTTGCCAATCATGTCTCAATACTTTATCATTACATTAGCTTCTCATCTTTTCTAAACACTTTCTTATACATGTCCATGACATCCCATTTCATTAGCACCAGTGATACGATAAGAACGGGGCAAGAGACAACAAACCACACCCATAACGAATTCCCATCACTTATTATCGGCCGTAGATTCATCCCGAAGAACGACGCCGTGAAACTGAGGGGTATAAATACAAATGCCAGCCTTGTTAACTTAGCCACCTCTTGCGCCTGTCTGATCGCCTTGTTTGATTCTGCAATAATTGCACGGTTCATCATGAGTGCCATTTGCCCTTGAAACCTCGCAGACAGTCTCTCGGCCCTGGCAAGTAGATGCTTGTAGTCTGCCAGCAGGGTGTCAGCCGCCTGCTGTGCAGTAGCGCGCGCATTCGTCTCAGTTGCTCTTGGCCAGCCGATACCCCCGCGTATTTCAATTGTCGCAATGTGTTCACGTAGACAGTCCGCCTGCTTGTCAAGCAGCCGCTGGCTATATAGCAGGTTGGACTGATCCCAGATCTCTTCGGATATGGTGTGAGTCGCGGTCTCAGTCGCAAGCTTCGACTCCAGCATATTGAGGAGTTGGACCTGTGAGAAGGCGCAGAAGCGGAATAGCTCATGCAGAGAGTAGAAAGGATCAGTCGCCATGGTCTTGGCATCTAAAGTCTTTCCATAGTCGTAGGGGATGAGAGATGATGACTGGATGAAGGGTCGAGGGCGGGCTGAAGGGGGGTCCCCCTCACGAGTGAAGGAGCCAATGGCCAACTGATGCGATTTGAGAGCTACCTTGGAAGCAATCTGTATGGTGGGTTGAAACACTGTATGGTTAATGTTGCTACTATCAGCGTATTCACTCCATGGTCCTTTGGGACCTTCAGAGAGGTCTTTGCCTGTGTCGATCCAAACAATTGCTGAAAAGCATTAGCACAGCCAGAGCATCGATTAGTACAGAGACCTACTTGTGTGACCATCTCCCGTCTGATTCAAGCATATGGAGATTCCTTGCTCTATAGCAAAATGAGTCCCATCAGCTACGAAAAAGGCGCGGACGATGGAGTTGCCAAGTCCGACATCCTTTTCCATACTTGAGGTAAGGTGATGAATGTATCGACCCAGAGACCTCATGCTAGCTCTCCTAAGTATGTCAACGTCATTCCGGCTATGGAGTTTTTGTACGTTCTCCTTCTGGCCGATGGTGATGAAGCGTAGCTGGATAATATTCCCCAAGGTGGAAGGCAAGGATGGAAGAGGGAAGTAATTAAGGCGTCCGATTGTTGACCAGAAATCCAAGTGTCGTTGGAAGAACTCGGGATCAACTCGATACAAGCCTCCAATAGTTGAGAGCCATGATGAAGAAGGCAGACCTCGCAGAAATAGGATATTTTGAGCTTTGTCGCCACTATTTGAGGTTGAGATGGCATCTCTGAGATGGTCTGGATGCTTGGAGATGATGGTCCTATCGCCCACGGCATTGTAGGTGTAGTAGTACGCGAATGAGTATGAGACATTTTGATTACGTTGCGTAACACTGCGTATAGGGCTTGTCCAGGCCTTGAACGGTTGTTGTAAGAAAGAGGCTAGGTTCGCAAAATTGAGGCCCGGGTAAAGGGAATTCTCCGTTCCTTTCCTGGAGTGCGCGAAGACGGCCTCAGCATATTCCTGAGGCAACACTGTAAATCATGCATTTCATTAGAAAATGGTAGCTATGATGGTTATTTGGAGCCTACGTCGTTTGGAGTATCCAGTACTCGGGAGGCGGTTGAGGCTGACGTTGCGATTCAGTCTTGGCTTCAAATCTTGTGTCGCAGTAGAACCCATTATTGTTAGGATGGTGTTTGAGTCGGCTTATATGAATATGTAAATGTAGGTTACGGGTGCGCAAAGGAAACTGTCAAGATGGAGAGTAGCGCTTCGAAACGATTCTATTTACGGACATCTTCAGGTAGCCTCGCCCCGCAGCTTAGCCGCCAAGTTTTGTTGGAGCCTGGAGCCTTGTGTCCGACCATTTGACTATATCTATGTGCTGCCTCACTGAGACTTGCCACTCTCCGAGTGCAAGAGTTTTAAACGCTTCTTCGTGAATCATGATCTCCGCGTTCCACAGTGCAAAGCCCTTACTAACGCCATTGTCAACTAGGTTTCTTTCCGCCAAATCGCGAGTTATATAACAGAGGGAATAGTCATCATCTAGACCAAAAGGCAATGCTTTGATCAAAGTCTTCTAGTGTCAAGTCCTCCGGTCTCCCTTTATCTCCACCTGAAAATTCGTGGTACAGTCTTGTACTCTCTCTACGTTCAGACCTAGCTTCATCCGATCGACCCAAGGATGCTAAAACGAGACTTCTCTTGAACAACGTACGTGCTCTTTCGGGCTTGTGTATTGCGCGGGGAGTGAATATTTCAAGAGCAAGGTCAAGATGATGTCTACGCATTGTTGGTTAGCAAGACATGGACGAATAAAATTAGAACGCCAAATACACATACAGTGCTTGCTCGTGCTGATTGAGTCGCTTGTAATGATCTGCTACTTTTACATACACGTCGCCAGTCCGATGATGGTTCCTGCCAAGGGTGGATAGATACTGGGTTAGAGCTCTGCAATGGTAGGAATAGCTCTCGTCTTGCAGGCCTTGAGCGGCTTTGACATTCCCCAGCGCATGGAGAAACCGTCCCGTTCTGATGAGTAAGTGACTGATTGTCTTTTGCGAGTAGAAGTTAAACTTACATGAAAGATTCCCTGTCATCTACACCGTATGCGGCCTCGCGATGTTCTAGACCTTCTAGGAGCGTACTAGCGGCCTCGTCAAGACGGCCTAGTAACCAGTACACCAGGCCGAGGTTAACCAACGGGAATGACATATCAGTCCAGCGGTAGTTATCTACACGACTCGTCGTACTAATTGACCTCTTGAAGCATTCTTCGCCCTTCTCCCACATCCCGTTCATCATGTAAGCATTTCCAAGCTCGTTCCATGATATCGCAAGCCGCAAATCTTTTCCTTGAGGCCCATCTCCGATTTCTTGCATCATCATTTCATTGAAGATTTGGAAGTGCTTCAAAGTACCGACGGGGTCGTTGGTTTCAGTCCCAACGCATCCCGAGTTATGATGGATTTCAGCCAGGATAGAATCAAGCTGTTTACTAGCCTCCATTTCATCTGGCTTGGAGCTTGGTAGCATTGGAAGTGACCGCTTGATAGTTTCAGCAATAGATTGAGCTTGGTCGAAAAATTGCGTAGAATCAATCGAGTTACCACATTCGTGGGTATACCTTTGGGGAGAGTTAGAGCTTTCAAAATGAAATTGAATACGAGCTTACCAGCCTGCGTCTGTCAGGAGCTTCACACACTGAAGATCAGCCTTGAAAGTTTGATAAGAGAATTCGACCCTGGTGGCGTGTTGCTTGAGTTTTAGCACGTGTGGGAAAAGCCCTTCACACACACGCCATCTCGTGACACCGTGGCGCCATGAGAACGTTTCAAAAGGCCAAACTGATGAGACTAAGCCTACCGCTGCCGCGAATGTTGATTTGAATCGTGCCTTTTCTATTTTTGCCCTAGCTACGTCTTGAATTAGTCGGTGTATCCGGAGTCTCTCCGCATTTTTAGTGATCAGAGAAGACTGAAGAAGCTCTGTCCTTGCAGTTTGATAAGCGATAGATGTCTTAGGGAAAGTCTCCAATGCCACGGTGTCTGGGTGAGCAGTCAGAATGGTTTCCTGAATCCCATCTGGATCCAGAAAAGAAAGGATCTCTAGGAAGGCTCTTCCATGTTTTAGGTTTTCTAATGCCCACACAGACGCAAGAGTGTGCTCGTAGCCGGAACGACGATTTCGTGGCTCGAACCGGAGCTGAAACAGTTCGTCGCGACTTTCTTCTTCATCGTAAGTCTTGAGGAATTCGTCAAACGACAGATCACGACGAACAATTACTCCAGCCATCTGCGTCATCGCTAAGGGGAAACCACCAAGTCTCTTCACTACGCTGGCACTATCTCCGGCCTTCTTGGTTAGCTTCGAAAGGAAACGGGACCCTTCATCGATGCTGAAAGGCGGCAGATCAATTCCATTCCGGGCCAGGTAGGTGGAATTCTTAGCCAGTGGATCTCTACTGGTAAAGAGAACACAGCCGGGGCCATTCAATGGCCAATACTCTTCTAGCGCCTCCGGATTATCAGCATTATCAAATACGAGTAGCCAGGTCGCCTGGTCTGTGACTCTTTCGTCTGAGGGATCGGATGTCTTGAGAGGGTTTGCTAGCCAGCCCGCCACGAGATCACGAGTAACCACAGGATCTCGGGCATCGACGGATTCATCTGTTACAAGGCCTAATTCGAGCGCTATCCGGGAAAAGCTCTCGGATATCTTGACAGCTGAGTCCGCAAATATCCAGAAGATTGCATCAAATCGATCTTTGTGGGAGAAGACAAATTCAGCAGCGATTTGTGTCTTGCCCATACCTCCCGGCCCACAGATTGAGAAAGTCTTAACTTCATTCTCTTCTTCCTGCTTGTCCAGATCAACCAAACTTTGATAAGGCGGCCAGAATATGGTCACCAAAGCCTTGAGAATATCAGCCCGATGAAAGAAATCTTTATTGCGGCCAACCGGGATGATATGACAGGGCAGACGAGGACCCTTTCGAGTAGATGAAAGATCAGAGACTTGAGGTATCATCTCAAAGCCAGGATCGGAAGAGCCGGCGGTGGCGGATTTGCTTCGGGGATTAGACTGAGTTGCTGAGCCTAGGGGATTGTATTAGTTCCATCATCCTTCTAATTGTATTATGATGACTACCTTCTCTTCCAGAAACTGGGAACTTGTCAGGGTCTTGTACAGTCCAATGATCTAAAGCAGAGACAGCCTTATCTGAGATCTATTAGCCGCGAACCACATAGCTGTACGTCGCTTTTTACATTCAGGGGAGCCTCTAATGATTTGGAGTCTAGCATCTTCGAGTGCCGTTGTGAGGAAGGAGACAATGATCGCGAAATCGGTACTATCGGTATCAATATTGCAAAGGTTCTTATGATCAGAACGAAGGCCGAGTAATTGCTCGCGAAGACTATGTGTGGTCACGAAGTCTTTGTCGATAAGCTAAGGGCTTGCAAGTTAGATATGTAAATACTACCTTACTAGCCACTTCAAAGGCCTCATCGGCCTTCACTGGTTGATATGAGAATAGAGGAACAGCTCACTCACCAGCGCCTTTTTCTTTGATACCAAGGACGTTTTGATCTTAGTCTCCTGAGTCTCATAAACTGACAAAATTGGGACCGGGACATGGGCCTGCTCGAACTGCAATGAGCAGCTGGTGAGCTTTTCAATGTCTTTCAGATCAATCAAACGGTTCTTTTGAGACCCTTTTCCCTGCAGCAATACTAAGGCCGCATTCTGCCAAGTATGTGCATCCTCTGAAGTTGAATGGGGTGTCCCTAATAAGACAACGCCAGCAAGAGCTTGTAGAAAGTGTCGGAAGTTGAATTGTCGTTGGTACGCCAAACGAAGACCCTTAAGCCATTAGCGATAGAAGACCGACTGATGCAATGAGTCTTTACCTACTTCTTTGACAATCAATCCCCCAACACTGTGAGACGCAAGGAGTACAGGGCAATGTTGAAGCTACTGTCTTTGTCAGATTAACAAGCTTCATCCATGTTGACGATTGGTGCCACCTTCTCATCCTCAACCAGCCCCAATAAGCACGTTAAGAAATCTTCCCCCCTGTCGAGTAGAGTTTGCCACGACAAAGTTCCTGAGGCCAGACCAGGATCATAGACAAAGACTGCCAGTCCTGGAGCAGTAGCAGCGGGAATACTTTGTAGCCAATGTCGGCCAGTGTGATCATGCCACTCCTTCGGGTGTCCTGTACTCACGCCAGGAACGAGAGCAAACCTGAGCAGCTTTTGTTAACACGCCTTGAGCAACATTCCAACTTTGGCGCCACCAGGATCTTACACAGTCTGTATATTTTGACTTCGGAAGAGACTATGCAAGCTCCCGCTTGGTCTCCGTGAACTAGCTGAGTCTTCCATTCCGACCGGTAATTTCTGAACTAACTAGAGTAGTTTGCGGAGGACAAGTAATAACCTAAAGTTAACGAACCAGATAGATAAGCACTAAGGATGAAGGGGCACTAGTACTGTAGTACATGTAGGCGACCAAACGGTTGCCAAGGCTGCTAAACTAGATTAGGCTTAGCAGTCTCTTCACAGACAGGAAGAGATGTACCGTGGTTGCTCTTCCTCCCTTGTTAAATTGCATTACGAAAATACACAGAACCATAGCTATTTATGCACAGGCTGAGAGTTACGAAGAAAGTGAGGGGGGGAAGTTAGTTGAGTCTGCAAAGACTTTCACATGCAGTGTCTCACTTTCTGTAAATAATGGTACGTTCAAAATTAATAGCTAAGGAAACTGCAAAGGTTTAGGTCACCGCGATGACACCTTAGCTTAACACATCCAATAAACCATCAGTTCGGGAATAGCTTCGAGCCAGCCAGGACGGTGGTGAACCTTCCAGCATTTCTCAGACAGTCTAGGGCTAGATCTAGGAGATCGAGATCTCGGCCTAAGTGGGAAGGAGTGATGGCAGGTCAGCGATAGCCTGGATGAAACATAAGAGCGCATGAAGATATGTTTACCTGGAGCTGCAAGCAACGATATGGCCACAGGAAGATGCTCGGTTCGTCCGCTGACCTTAGAGTTATAAGGTACTTGTCCAGCTTCATCATGTGATTGTTAGACCGATAGTAGAATCAGCGGGCTCAGTTGAGGCTTACCTGGGACGACCAGCTCAGGCCCTTTTGAAATTGGCGACAAGAAGAGCATCGGGACCCCAACGGGATTGAAGCGGCTCCTGCAACCAAGATCAGTGCCCTTTCATTGTTTATCTTCAAGGACCCAGACGTTGCCTCATCTCTGTATCTCGGGGAGATGTTCTCGATAGGCAGTACTACAATCGTGTTGTATTCTTCGACTTGCATCACGACCTGGGAGAACCAATTTCGGTATACCTCTAGTCGCTCTACAGCGATGCCCCTTTCGGCCTCTGATATTTTTTCCGAGAGCTCCCTACTCGGCGTGATTAGCTTGAGCACATAGCTGTAGACACTTCCATTATGTAGGATTCTCATCCATACCATTGCCACCGGACAGGAGGGCTAACGTATGGACTTTTCGAGAACTGTTTTAGGTAATCTCCACGAAACTGATCGAAGCTGTGGTAGTCATCATAAAAGAATGAATTCCGACAGGCCTAACCCGAGTTAGCTCAGCACTTGCCATGGAGTATGCCAGATGCCCACGTCCTTCATATACTCCTGGAGACACTGGCCTTTAGCTTCGGCGGGTGGTAACATGTCCCATACGTAGTCGAAGGAGACTTTCCTTTGTTTCACTCCAAGCGATGACTCAAGATCTGTAACGAACTGGTCAATGATATTCAACTGGTCTTGGTTGGAGATCAAAGACATGTAATCTGTAGCGTAGATGATCGAGGGAGGAAGCTAGATCGTGAGTTAGAGATATAGAGGAGGGTCGGCCATGCAGAACATACAGCAGATGTAGGAGGAAGCATCTTGCCGTACCAGGTGTCTGCAAACGCTCGACATATCTTGAGATCTCTGCCGAAGAATGTTGGGACGTCAAATTGCCTAACAAGGTTCGATTAGAAAGATTTTCGAGCAAAGACAACGAGGTCAAGTCTATACCTAAAGCTGGGGATATAACCATCAACAGGCAGTACCCCGTGCGAAGGACGCAAGGCAAAGCAGCCGTTCCAATGCCCTGGCCGCCGTCCACTTCCACTGGCTGTGGATCTCAGTGAGCTCCTTCAGAATTTCGGATGAGATAAGCAGCCTTACTGTCCGATCCTATGGCAATATCTAACCACGAATACGAGGCAATCGCAGCACCACTGCCGCTGCTACTTCCTGCCGGCGATTGGTACCCGTCTGCACGAGGGTTCCATGGCGCCTGAAAATCAACGCATTCAATAGGCTCCTCAGTTGCAGCAAATGAAGCCAGCTTCGTGGTCCCAACGATTGTAGCACCTGCCTGGATTAACAATTTGATGCAAGTAGCAGTGTCAGCTGCTGGTGCGTATAAATCGTAATAAGCCCGGTTACAGAGGGAGGTCTGAATGCCCCGAACTTGAAAGATGTCCTTGACAGCAACCCTCAGACCCGAAAGGGACTTCCTGGAACCGCCAAGACCAGGAAGCCGTGAGGGTACAGCTATGTTAATCGTTTGAGTGTAATCACCACCAGTGTGGAGCTCCGTAGCTTCGCTGATAATTGATCAGTTTATGAAAGAAAGAAAGGTGGCGTCAAGCCTACCCTTCTGGGCCCGGTATAAGAGCCGTTACAAATGCACCTTGAACATCGTCATAGAGTCGGCGGATCTCCAGGAGGTGCTGCCCGGATGTGAGATATGGGCCCTGAGGCGGGCCAGTCTCGCCTTCTGCAGTATATATGTCAATCCATACTGTTCCAAGAGAAGCCAAAAGCTCCCTCGCGCCTGTTGTGATGTCAAGCTCTTCGCCTTTGCCGGCTCCAGTGAATATGATCCCGCTCAGGAACTCGTCACGAAAGACATCGTCAGAGACACGAAAGCTTTCGATGCACTCCTTCAGCCATTCCTCGGTAACCCGATGCCTGTAGTTGAGGCATATGACTAGAGCATATGATGGTGGACCTTTATGATGCGTGAGGAAAGGCTGGAAGCAAGTCGTCAGCAAGCTCGCCAATACCAAAATCTGCCTGCATACCTCCGAGCATTCCAGCGCGATGAACCTGTCATCCCCAATATAGAACGGCCGCCGATGGGCATCAGCAAACACGGCGTTTGCAACGGCTCCCGCGTTGTTCTCAGTCGAAACGGTCCTGTTCATTGTCGTAGTAATAGCCTTATTTGCTTGAAGCCAGACGGTAATCGGGAGCAATGCACATATATCCTGTCTGTGGTTCGCCTTTGTTGTGGCGAAGGCATTCAGCTGACCAACTGGCCGCGTCCAACAAACAGCCCTCGGCTTTGCTTCTCAACAGGGGAAAAGGTCATAGCCTTACCGTGAACCTCGCTAGGAAGATGTGCTGTCGGAAGACGGAAGCTAAAAATTATTGGGTAAGGTAGCAATCACGGCCGATACGTCTGTGCTAGGCCACGTCACAATCACAGTGAGGTTGGCAAATATGCAGCGTGATTACATTAAGTGCAGGTTTGCAAGTCCTAGTAAACAAACGGCCAACAGCGTTCATGTTGTTGCATGCGGAGAATTGTTCGTCCGCCCCGGCCAATGCAGCAGCCCCGGGACGGGCATTGACTGTGCTACGAAGCGAAAAATCTAAGTAAGGTAAGTGCTGTGGCCAACATTACGTAATCAGTCGAGTATTAGTTATTTCGAGGCTCTATAGCTTCTACGAATAAGACACTCATTATTTGAATTCTCAACCCCATTAGTAGGACCTCATTCACTGAGGGCTGAACTGGGATTCTTCACTGAGAGCACCTCCTACAACAATTCTGCATACGCCTGTCTCATCAGCCTCTTGGGGCTTCCTTCCTGAACGATTATACCCCACGGTGACCAG
The DNA here is from genome assembly GCA_000611775.1 of Umbilicaria muhlenbergii. Lineage (NCBI taxonomy): Eukaryota > Fungi > Ascomycota > Lecanoromycetes > Umbilicariales > Umbilicariaceae > Umbilicaria > Umbilicaria muhlenbergii. The sequence goes on from KK106981.1 coordinate 1,421,952, forward strand.
AACACGTACGGCTGGCTGCAAATCACGTCTGAAACTCCCTCCAACACCACATATGAAGCCACAGAAATCCCGCATACGCCTGTCTCATCAGCCTCTTGGGCTTCCTTCCTGAACGATCAGACCCCACGGCGACCAGAACACGTACGGCTGACTGTGAATCATGTACAAAACGCCCCCTAAAACACGTTCGCCACCAAACAACGACTACATGAGTGGGCGATCATCTCTACCGTTGAATACGACTTGCCGTTTCTGGCAGAAGGAAGAAGAATAGGCAGGCATAACTTCTAACTACAAACATTGAGGAAGGAGGAACAAAGCATCAAAGTACCTTCTACACTGAGTTAACATATCACAACAAACCAGGTATAAGTAGGAGAGCTGAGATTTAATTCTTCTCATCATACTTTTACCCCTCACTCCTCACCTCATTTCTCATGAACCCCCTCCCCCCCCTTAAGAATGAAGAGCATGATAGATGTTGAGAGCCTCTAACCTTAGAAGTCAAGTCAAGCTAGGGAAGCAGAGGCAGAGCTGAGTCACAGATCAATTGAACCCTCAGAGATTTAAAAAGTCATCATTAAACTTAAACAGCTTTCACTCACTTCTTGAGATCATCAGAGAGAGATGACAGAGTGAAACAAACCTCCTGACAATAATATAAAACCACTCAGTCAACACCTCTCTTTTAGAAGGCTGTCATACAGCTGATAAACTGTCTCACCTGAAAGATAAGTTATTACTCTTATCAACAGAGTGCTCATTAGCAGGAACTTATATCTTTAAACCTCTCAATACTCAATTCTTGCCTGAAGGAGCCTCACATCCTTCAGCATGAAAAATCATGAGCATCAATCCTCAACTACAACTGTGAGGGTTCATTAATGAAAATTCATCAATAATTATATCAACACTTGATCAAGAATTCCTCACCTTTAACTCACAACTTTCAGCTGTAAACATGATGAATTTCAAGATCTCAACCTTTCATGAAGCCTCTGATGAAGATGTTGAGGAATTTATTGAATTCATTCATTATGACTTCACTCTGATGATGAATCAGTTTAAGACAGTCACAGATAAGAATCATGTTAAGATGTTCTTATTAATTTTCAATGTGAAAGACTCAGATGACGGATACATCAGGAAATGAATATCAAGTCAATCATCAGAAATTAAGACAAGTTTCACAAAGTTGTCAACAGCACTTAAGCTTTAATACTCATTATCAGACATGAAAGACCTGCAGGCAGAAGTAATAAATAAATTATGCATAATAAAGTAAGAGGGAAGAAGGCTGACAGATTACATTAAAAAGATGAAAGATATAAGCAAAAATCTCCTTGAATTGATTCAAGGAGAAGTGTTGAAACAGTTGATTAAAGAACTCAATAACAGTATGACATGAAGAATTGTCAGAGGACAATTGAGGAAATGCAACAAGAGAACATTGAAAGAAACAATTCAAATGATTGAAGATGCAGATGAAGAAGATGTTCATGAAAAAATGTCATTTATCATCACATGAAAATTGAAGAAGTTTTCAGGTCTCAAGGATTCTGAGCTGATGATTGCACAGATGTTGAAAGAACAGTGATTAAATAAAGAAGTGAAGTTAAAGAAACAACAAAGAGATCAAGAAGTGAGTATTAAACAAATGAAGATGCTGATTAATAAGTTCTTAAGTATTCAATTAAACATCATCAACTTTGAAGAGCTCATCAACTCACTCTTGTCAATTATCAATGAATCATTCATGTCAATCAACTGTAATGCTGAATATCAGGGCAATCAAACATTAGCTCAGCTCTCACAAAGCTTAAAAAACTGATATGATGATGAAGGAGTGTAAACATATTATCATGAAGTAATATCTTAATTAAGAAATTATGAAGCTATGTGATAATAGTGACTTAAGCTTATAATAAGTGATTCACAATAATATGATATTGCTAGTAGGTAGAGAATTATTGTTAAGAAAGAAAGTGAGACATGTTTTAACCTCATAATATATCTCTTCTGAAGTTAATCAGTCTGAGGAAGGTCTCATAAAGCAGTCACCTCAGTGAAGCTGTCTTCACAAGATGTTCATTGTTGAATCACATCTCTGTGAGATGTCATCAATGATGTTGACTCTTTTAATCACTTTCATGAAGTGTTAAAAGTGATGTTTATAATTAAACTCTCTTGTGAGGTTGATCTGTGTGAAGTAATCATTTCAGTGAAGCTGTCTTCACAAGATGTTCATTGTTGAATCACATCTCTGTGAGATGTCATCAATGATGTTGACTCTTTTAATCACTTTCATGAAGTGTTAAAAGTGATGTTTATAATTAAACTCTCTTGTGAGGTTGATCTGTGTGAAGTAATCATTTCAGTGAAGCTGTCTTCACAAGATGTTCATTGTTGAATCACATCTCTGTGAGATGTCATCAATGATGTTGACTCTTTTAATCACTTTCATGAAGTGTTAAAAGTGATGTTTATAATTAAACTCTCTTGTGAGGTTGATCTGTGTGAAGTAATCATTTCAGTGAAGCTGTCTTCACAAGATGTTCATTGTTGAATCACATCTCTGTGAGATGTCATCAATGATGTTGACTCTTTTAATCACTTTCATGAAGTGTTAAAAGTGATGTTTATAATTAAACTCTCTTGTGAGGTTGATCTGTGTGAAGTAATCATTTCAGTGAAGCTGTCTTCACAAGATGTTCATTGTTGAATCACATTTTCATGAGGTATCATCAATGATGTTGACTTCTTTAATCACTTTCATGAAGTGTCAAGCACTGTATAAGTGTTGAGTTCTGAATATTTAAAGAACTTCAAGATTTTCGCCACTTAAAAATTTACACACTTTAATTACTTTTGCACCTCAACAGATATGAAGAAACTTTTAATGCATAAGTTATAAAGAACAGTATTTTTTATTAATGTTAAATTAAAAGTTTCTTCATAACTGCTGTTGTTGTTAAGTTATCTTTAATTCAAGTTTTCAATAGTGAAAAATCTTTCAAAAAAAGTCACATACTTTGATTAACTATTGCGCTTTTATACTTATGATATAATTTTCAGTTTATAAGTTGTAGAGAATAAGCTATTAAACAGTTTTATAACTTGAAGTTTTTTTATAACTGTTGTTGTTAAAAGTTACATTGATTTCAAACTTTCAGTTATGAAAATCACAACATTAATAAACAGACTTTTAATGCCTTTTTGAATAACTCAACAACAACAACACATAAAAAGAAACTTTGTATCAGAAAACTCTTAAACAGCTTATTCTCTACACCTTATAAACTGAAAGTTATATTATAAGTATAAAAGCGCAATAGTTATTCAAAGTATGTGACTTTTTTTGAAAGATTTTTCGCTATTGAAAACTTGAATTAAATATAACTTAAGAACAACAGCAGTTATGAAGAAACTTTTAGTTTTACATTAATAGAGAATACTGTTCTTTATAACTTGTGCATTGAAAGTTTCTTCGTATCTGTTGAGGTGCAAAAGTTATTAAAGTGTGTAGATTTTTAAGTGATGAAAATCTTGAAGTTCTTTAAATATTCAGAACTCAACACTTATACAGTGCTTTCAGACTCAACAAATCATGATTTTTTATTGCAGAAAAGTGAATTTTAGCAAAAGTTTACTTATTATAAGTTTTACTGTTATTATAACACTGTGTGTGTACTTGTTTAAACAATTGTTTTAATAACTGTTTTTTTATCACAAAATTTTGATGTTCCGCTCAAGATTTAAGGTTGAGCTCAAAGCGCTCAGCAGGTGCTAAGAGCGGCTGTTAGCTGAGACATGAGATCAGAAGCTCAGAGCGCTCAAAGTGCTAAAAACTAGCTCAAAGTTAACTTGCTAAATTGCTGATGCTGCAAGATGTTTGTGAAGTTATGATTGATTTATACATTGACTCAGTGTTTATAATAATTGTTGCTCATTTGTGAGCCTGTTCAGCTGTTCATGAGGTCATTCAGATTCACTTTGCTAAGCTTCATGAATGACTTCATGCAGATCATAAGGTCAGAGTTTTCACTGTCAACAATCTTCACAACTTTAATCACTTCTCACCTCTCATCAGGTAAGTTTATGATAATGATTTTTATTTATTTCCTCTCTTTATGCGGGCTGTCAACAGTGCCTCATGTAATCATATCTTTCACAGGGTAGCTTGATCATGAGTAAAATCATGAGTGATCTGTAAATATTCTTTGTGATCACTTTTCATGAAAGTGCTTCATGATTGACCTTTGTGAAGTGATTTCACTTTCAGTCCTTCAGCAGCTTAATGCTCTGATGAGCAGAAGAAATCTTAACCCTTTGCTCAATTTTCTCATGAACATGTATCAGCATTGATTATGACTCACAGAGCTTCAGGGAAGTCCTCATGAAACTTTTTAATTAATTTCTTAAAGTTGCAGATGTTATTTGCAGGTTCTTAAGTGATCTCTGAGGATTTCTTTCACACAATGCAGTATTGTAAAACAGGTTTATCCTCAGGGCTGATCACAATTCATGAGGTGATTATAATCTCAACCTCTCACTCCCTTTCAGCTGAGTTCTTCATGAGGTGAAGTGATTTAAACTCTGATGTATCCTTACCTGCCTGCAGTTTATAATCATGAAGCAGGTTAACATGAAACACATCATGAATATGAAGTTTCTTTGATAATTTCAGCTGATAAGCAACATTCTCAATCTTCTTTATAATCTGAAAGGGTTCATAACACTGTTAATTTAGCTTTCATGAGAATCACTTCAGAGTTATGTTCTTAACTTTTAATCAGATCAACTGTCTGACTCTATAAGTCACATCAAGGTGAAACTGATTGTAGTGCTTAACTTGATACTCTTAAGACTTCACAAGAGCTCTGCAGACTTCTATTCAAGTTTTGTGAAGACACTTCATAAGCTGCTCAGCTTCAATGATAATTCCTTTAACTGCAGAGTACTTCATGAGTTCCTCTGCAGTGAGCATATTCAATCTAAGTATGAAGTCATAGATGACCTCAAACAGTGCTTTTTCAGTAGAAGAGTGTAAACTCATGTTGTACATGAACTCAATTAATGTTAAAAGTGAGGCTTAATTGTCCTGTTGATAATTAACATAACTTCACAGGTACTGTTTCAGCATGTTATTTTATCATTCAGTCTGCTCATCAGTTTGCAGATGAAAGGCAGTGCTCAATTAATAATTAATCTTCAACATGAACATCAAGTTGACTCAGAGTCATGAGGTAAAAACAGATCTGCAATTTGAAATTAAAGTTTAAATGACTTCATGTAATTTAACAATCTTTTTAACAAAGGCTTTCATGAGTTGATCAGCAGTTCAGTCCTTTCTGACTGAAAAATAATGTGCCATTTTTGAGAATTTACACATCATCATCAGTATGACATTGTACACACCCTCATAAGCATGGCTCTCTGAAAGGTTAATTATGAAGTTTAAGATGAGTATCTCTCAGAGTTTCTTCAAGATAAATATGAGCTGTAATAATTCAAGTTATTTTCTGTGAATGACTCTGGCTCCTTGACAGATAAAACAAGAATTGCAGTACTTCTGAATTTACTTCTGCATGTTCAGTCAGTAGTACTTTGCATGTATCAGAGTAAAGATTTTCTCTGTTGTGAGGTGACTTGCAAGTGACTCATCATGACACTTCTTAATAATCTCAAGTCATAATGACTTCACATGAGGTATATAAAGCATTGAGTTAAAGTATAAAAGATCATCTCTTTATGATCAGAGTAAGTAAAAACCTGACATTCTTGAATAAACTTCATGAGTAGTGATCTGTTTCAGCATATGCTTCATGAGAGGATCAATTCACAAGAATTCAGATAACATTTTAATGAGAGAGACATCAATCTCCTTGTAAGGTTCTTCATTTAAAACAGCCTCAGAGGCTTGTTTCTGTTGATTTCACTGCTGAGGACTTGTTGTGCTTGTAATTAATACCTCATGAAGGTGTACCTCCTGAGTCAATAAATCATCTTTAAGCTCAACTGAAATTAAAACTACTGTCAGGAACAGCACTTGTTGCAACATTAAAACATCCTTAATCTGATTCTCTTGTTTCACTTCATGTTGATGATCAGGTCTTCATGAAGGATCATCAACAAAATTTAAATTTTCCTTTTAATAAATGATAACAAAATCATAAACTGATAAAGTCAACACTCATCAAACCTGTCTTCATGAGAGCTTATGAGTAGTTATAAAGCTTCACAAGCTTAAATGATCTGATAACACCTCAACTGAATGAGTGAATCCTTTTAAATAGTGTCATCAATGATGAAAACTTTCAATTATCATAAGCAGTTCTTCATCATGAGTTTCATACTTTTATTTCATGAATATCATCTTTCATGAGAAATAAGCTGTAACTCTTCACTCATCAAGGTGCTTTTGTGAGAGAATGTCTGAGATCACATACCCTGAGGCATTCATTTCAAGCTGTATTGATAATGTGATGTTGAAATGCTGCAGGAATGAAGCAGTAGTGAAAGTTTGCATAAGAATTTTAAAGATAATCTGTGCTTTCAAAGACAGGAAGTCTGCTCTTCATGAGATTAACTTCTTGTTTAATTTTGCATTAAACTCTTTAGTGATCTCTGTGAGAGGTGCAGTGATACATGAGAAGCTCTGTATGAACCTCTGATAAAAGTTCATGAAGCTCAAAAATGTTTACACTTCATGCACACTTTTTGACTCTGATCAGTTGACAATGATGAATATGTAATTCATCTTCATTTCAACCCTCATATCTGTGATAATGTATCTCAAGAAGGGCACACACTTCACATTAAATAAGTATTTAAAAAGCTTTGTGAACAACTCTGTCATGAGCAGAGTTTTCAAGACAATCTGAATATGCTGTTCATGCTGACTCTCTTTCATTGAGTAAATCAGTATATCATTCAGGAATACAATCATGAAGATGTTTAAATATTCATGAAGAACTTCATAAATATAAGACTGAAAACTCACAGGAGCATTGATAAGCTCAAAAAGTATAATTAAATATTCATACAGCTTGTACTTAGTATGAAATGCTGTCTTTCACTCATCACCCTCATGTATGCAGATGTGATAATAAGTGATTTTAACATTAATCTTCATAAAGATCTGAGCATCACAGACATGATTCATGATCTCATTAATTAATGATAGAGGATATCAGTTTTTTTAAGTAATAACATTTAACCTCTGATAATTCATGCAGAGCTGCAAGCCTTCATCATTCTTAAATACAAAGAGCATTGACACTCTCATGAAAGATTATGATAACTGAATAAACTCATTCATGAAATTAATATTTAAATACTTCTGTAGTACAGTCAACTCCTTCATGAAAAAGTTGTACATAAGATCAAAAGATGATGTTGTTTTTTTCAGAAGATTAATTGAGTGATCTCTTTTGTAATAAGAAGGCAGAGTTTTCACTTGAGTTTTTAAAAAAACCTTCATGAGGCTCTTGTAAGCTTCAAGAATCAGATTCATGAAGTTTTTCAATTTATTAAAATTTATCATCTGTAATTCCTGCATCATGTAATTTACCTTAAGGTCTCTGAGTTTTCTCATGAGGTCTTTTAAAGTGATCTTTTTCAGCAGTGAAGTTGTTAAAAAGTCTTTTACATCTGATCTTCACTGTACTGTAAGATTGATGAAGTCAACCTTCAGATTATTTCATCATAATCATGATAATTTTAAGATCACTGACATCTTTAAGTCAGCAGAGGTAAAAGGTTTATAAGTTTATTTTCAAACTCTGAAAGAATCCTGAACCTTTACTACTTCATGATAAACAGAATGAGATGCAGATGTTGTCTTCTATGTTTTATTATTCATGCTCAGGTCATCAGTCTTCACTTGAGATTGCAAATTATCATACACGTGAATGCATCTGAGAAACATTAAAGGTTGAAATGATATGACTTTCACCTGAGTCATCAGTCTCTTCACTCAGCATGCAGGAGTATCAGGAACATCATTGACAGCAAAGTTGCAATGACTACAAAGAAGATAAGATGAGTGATCTCTGAGCATGAATTTACATTGTAACAAGCATGTTATGAAGATATCTAAGTGTAAAATCATCAGTGACTGTTCTCAAAGATGATGATACATCATGTGCCTCATGAAAGAAGCTTCACATGCAGTACAAAGTTCTGAATCAGGATCAGTAATTCTGTGACACAGAGCATTCAAGTTTACTTCATGCTTCATATTCATGTTACACTGCATCTACATCTCATATGCATATTTATGTTCACTTACTTGCTTAACAGTCTTGTTGACACTGCTTGTCTTCTTTCTTACTCATCACATATCTCCTTTCTTCCTCTCTTCATTCATTAACTTGTTTAATTATTAAGTCAAGTAAGCTTGCTTTCTCTTTACTTGTTAATCTTCTTTCTTCCTCTTTTTTAACTTTTTTTTACTCATCAGTCTTCTTTCTTCTTCTTCCTCAAGATAATAAGTTTGTTTTTTTCTCTTTACTCATCAATCTTCTTCTTTTTTTCTCAACACAGTAAGCTTGTCTTCTTCTTTTTACTTATCAGTTTTCTTCTTTCTGCCTCAACACTTCTTTACAATTCACATGTTTATTTAATGCCTTCTTGATTACTCACTTGACATCATCTTTCTTTCTTAAGACTCTTTTCTTTCCTTCTTGAGATTCTCACTTATGCATTGAATGAAGCATAGTTCACTGAACATAATATAATTCATTAAACTGTGCATCATCTTCTTTTTATCTCAACACTGTAAGCTTGTTCTCTTCTTTATACTCATCAGTTTTCTTCTTTCTGCCTCAACATGTCTTCACAATTCATGTATTTATTTGATGCTTTACATGTTTACTCATCTGACATTCATCTTCCTTCCTCAAGACTCTTCTTTCTTTATTGAAACTCTCACTTATGCATTGAATGGATCATAGTTCACTGAACATCACAAGGTTTATTGAATGTCACACAGTTCAATGAATTAAGCTTGATGAACACATCACCTCACTTCATCTCACCTCTTACCTCACCTCTAACCTTAATATGTCAGCTGAGAATTCAAAGAGAGTCACGGCTCTATTACATAGCAAGGACCAGGTCAATGAAGAAATTTCAAAGTACAAAAACTTGATGAAGGTCAGAAAGATGATCCCTTGACTCATGAATAATCATATGAAAGAGATCAACAGCGCAATCAAGGAGTACATGATCAAGAATCACTTAAAGCAGAAGAGATTGAAGAGCATGTCTGATTAATAAATGCTGAAACCAATGATTGTGATCCTGACTGAACTTCATCATGATATCTGAACTCAATACTCTGATAATTTTGTCTTCATCATGCTCAAATTCATCATCAGATGAGCGCTGTACAATCAATGACACAAGATGAAGTACTGAAAGAGGCAGGAGAGTGACAGAGTATCTGTTAACAAGATGCATCAACTCACTTCACAACCTTCAGTTAAATTTAAAATGCTTTTTAAGCTGTTGAGTGAATTTAATGCATACTGATCTGAAACTCCTTTCTCCTCAACATCATCAGCAGTTTCAGTGGACATGAAAGATTTTGAAATCACAGCACAACTGTTAAATGAGGGAAAACTCTTCATTATCTCTCACATCAGTGTTAATGATATCATCTTGAACAATCTGACTTCTGACTGAACACCTCTTTCACAGATTAATTTCAAGTTGTGATCAGTTGTCCTGATAACTGATCTTGAGTACATTATCACACATCAAATCAAGTACTCCTTCACTGATCATATTGTGAGTGTCAACAGCGTCAGACTTCTCAAAGCAGTCATCAGTGATGCATGAGTCAAGAGCTTATCAGCTGTCATGTTTAGCATTCATTCATCATCAGTCTCTCATGATAAGCTTGATCCTCCTGAGGAGCAGATGATATGATTGCTGACTCTGTTTATAAATTCTCTTTAAACTTCTCAAGAGCCCTCCCCTCCTAAACTGCTGTTGAAGTGATCACTGAGTGAACACAATATTAATCAAGGAAGTAGTCAACAAGAAAGCAGATGAAGAAGGCTGCACTAAGTGAGAATTATTTCAACTGATGAAGAAAGTTTCAACAAGGATGTTGTAAATGTCAGTTAAAATGAAAGTGCTGAAAAAGGGATAGAAGTCACTGAGAACATGTGAGGAGTCAAAAGTCATAAGCTGAAGTTTATAATTAAGAGTATTGAGATTGACAATACAGGGAGGCAGGAAGATGTGAACACAAATGATGATCAAGACATTAATATGAGGGAGAATGAGAAACTTCTTAATGCTGAAGAGTAAGTGTCAGTTCATGTGATGAGTTAACTCACTAATTAATATAAACTCATAGAATGTATAAGAATATCAATTTTATCATGACTAAACATTTATCTCAAGAGTGCTGAAAAGACTGTGCTCATCTATTCTGTCACAACCCTCTCAAGGTGACTGACAATGACAAGATTAAAATCACTGAGTTGAAATCCCCCATGTACTCATACCAAGCATTTGAGGTATTCATCATGATGGAGATGAAATGTTGACAGGGAAGGGGTTGAAATGCAGATGACATGAGACTCAGCAAGATTTGCAACAATTCAGTACACACTGCACTCATGTCATTAATTAAGTGATAAACTGTTGAGCAATTAATCCTGATCATGTTAATGCAGATCCTGAAGATTACTCATCACAGTGTTAAGTCTGTCTGAAAGGAGAAATGAACTGATTTACACCTCACATGAGGCATGAAGAAGATGTCACAACAACTCAGATCTGTCTGTTCATTCAAGAATGCTTACAGGATTGAATGCTCTTGCATGAATGCAAGTTCAGTCAATTGAATGATTCTCATTAAAGGACTGAATCTCATTTTGATGCCTGCTGCCTTGATGCTGCAGTGAATGAATATATGTGTGATACATCTGAACCTACAAGATTCTCATTTTGAGTGGCAGATTCAACACGCCTATGAGGATTCAAAACTCAACAAGATCACATCAGCCCTTTTAAAGATGAATCATTCCCTGATTACACCTCAACTCCTTGATGCAACAAAACTGAAGGACTCAAAATGAATTATCTTTAAATAATCAAAGCTGATTTGTGTCATCACCTCAGGGAGTTATCTTGAGCATGTCATGAAGAAACTTGAACATTAATTTACTTCTGCAAGGTCAACACTCAGAAGCAAACAGTCTTCACAATGATGAGTAAAATGACAGTTATGCTGAGGCTGAGTCATCATCAATGAAGCACATACTCAGTACTCAGTAAGTTCATTTGCTGTAAAGCTCATCCTGGCATTAAGACAGAGTTTCATCTCATGTAAGTGATTCCTGATGAGAACACCATTTGAGCAATCCTCTGCTCAGATGATGCATTGAGCAGGAATATTACAAGATGAATCATGAATGATGAAAACCTTAATGTCTGTGTGAAAAGAAAAACAGGCTCACTGCATGAATCTTCACATGTGTACAACTCAGGCACTTGTAGCGCTAAGAAAGAAGCATCAATGCATTGTTGAAGACAATGATAAGGAAGGCTGACTCACTGCATCAGAATACATAATCAACATTTAAAAGATGATTTCAACCTTATGATTAAAGAGATCAGTGGAGATGTTTAAATTTTTCAGTAACTCACTTATTGAACATATCTTAAACATACATGTTGTTATCAGCTGCAGCTTATCAGAGCAGTTTCATGAAATGATTAATAAGTCAATGATAACAGCTTTTTTAAAGATGATGAAGAAGCACTGAGTTGCAGTGATGAAATGAGAGATGACTCAAGGCTTCAAGAGAGACCCTCTGAAAATAAATGTGAGACAATGAATTAAGTGAGTACAGAAGATGAGGATTCTAAGTTCCTGACTCTTGTTGAGAATGCATCTCATCATGAAAGACTTGAATTGAACTGCTGAGGAGATTCAGGACAACAGGTGAGCAAAAACAGTATTAAATCAATTATATGAGCTGCAGAGTTCAGCAAACTCTCCTTATGAAGTGCTGATGATGACAATTGAGGACAAGGAGAACTTCTTAAAAGCTGCAGTTGTACATCACCTCATCACAGAAAAGTGAGACACAGATGAAAAAGTGATATTCTGCTGCATGTTCCCTGTCAGTGCTTTAATTTTATACTGAGTAAGTTCACCTTTGTGAATCAGCTAACTCTTCTCTGCTGATGAAACAGTGTTGATGATGAAGATCTTGATTATTGTGTTGACAGCTGATCATGAAGCAGTTTCTCTGCAATGTTATTGAAGAACAGTCAGCATTGATGCATGAAAACCTCTTCAAAATTAAGGTAATGAAGATCATGAACCTCTTTCAGGAGGAGCTTATGATGTTGATAATTCATTTAAAAGAAAGACTGCTGACTTACATTGTGTCAATGATAAAACTTATTGATGTAGATTATACACTGCACAAGACCTGAATACAGGTTCAGTTTGAACCTGAATGAATGAAACATGATCAACAACAAGTGAAGAAACAGGTCAACTGAATTAAGCAGAAGCAATCAACATTAATATATGCAATTCAATGTTAAGTGTCAGACATAGAGAGGGCCATATATGATCATCAGCATCATCAGATGTGATTAATGAACTTAACTCTTACACTGCACCATGGGTTGGGTTTTACCCAGTGGGTTTGGGTTTGGGTTGGGTTTGGGTTGGGTTTTGGGGTGGGTTATACGTGTCAAAACCCAACCCAGAAAAAACCCAACCCATTTAACCCAAACCCAGAAAATTCTGGGTTAACCCAGTACATACAAATAGTTATGGTAGTCTTTATGGTAGTCAAGAAAGTCAGTTCAAAAGGCGCCTTCTTAAGCCATTTTCAAGGCCATTTTTTGAGGCCGTCGTCGAAGCCATTTTGAAAGCCGTTTTGGAAGTCGCTTTGGAAGCTATTTTTCGAGGCCGTTTTGGAAGCCGTTTTGAAAGCCGTTGTTCGAGGCCGTTTTCCAAGGCCGTTTTCCAAGGCCGTTTTCCAAGGCCGTTTTCCAAGGCCGTTTTCCAAGGCCGTTTTCCAAGGCCGTTTTCCAAGGCCGTTTTCCAAGGCCGTTTTCCAAGGCCGTTTTCCAAGGCCGTTTTCCAAGGCCGTTTTCCAAGGCCGTTTTCCAAGGCCGTTTTCCAAGGCCGTTTTCCAAGGCCGTTTTCCAAGGCCGTTTTCCAAGGCCGTTTTCCAAGGCCGTTTTCCAAGGCCGTTTTCCAAGGCCGTTTTCCAAGGCCGTTTTCCAAGGCCGTTTTCCAAGGCCGTTTTCCAAGGCCGTTTTCCAAGGCCGTTTTCCAAGGCCGTTTTCCAAGGCCGTTTTCCAAGGCCGTTTTCCAAGGCCGTTTTCCAAGGCCGTTTTCCAAGGCCGTTTTCCAAGGCCGTTTTCCAAGGCCGTTTTCCAAGGCCGTTTTCCAAGGCCGTTTTCCAAGGCCGTTTTCCAAGGCCGTTTTCCAAGGCCGTTTTCCAAGGCCGTTTTCCAAGGCCGTTTTCCAAGGCCGTTTTCCAAGGCCGTTTTTCAAGGCCGTTTTTCAAGGCCCTCGTCAAAATTGTTATGGTAGTCTTTATGGTAGTCAAAAAAGTCAGTTCAAAAGGCGCCTTCTTAAGCCATTTTCAAGGCCATTTTTTGAGGCCGTCGTCGAAGCCATTTTGAAAGCCGTTTTGGAAGTCACTTTGGAAGCTGTTCTTCGAGGCCGTCGATGAAGCCATTTTGGAAGCGTTTTGGAAGTCGCTTTGGAAGCTATTTTTCGAGGCCGTTTTGGAAGCCGTTTTGAAAGCCGTTGTTCGAGGCCGTTTTCCAAGGCCGTTTTCCAAGGCCGTTTTTCAAGGCCCTCGTCAAAATTGTTATGGTAGTCTTTATGGTAGTCAAAAAAGTCAGTTCAAAAGGCGCCTTCTCAAGTCATTTTCAAGGTCATTTTTTGAGGCCGTCATCAAAGCCATTTTGGAAGCCGTTTTGAAAGCTGTTTTTCAAGGCCGTTTTGGAAGCCGCTTTTTGAGGCCGTCATCGAAGCCGTTTTGAAAGCCGTTTTTTGAGGCTGTCGTCGAAGCCGTTTTGAAAGCCGTTTTTTGAGGCTGTCGTCGAAGCCGTTTTGAAAGCCGTTTTTTGAGGCTGTCGTCGAAGCCGTTTTGAAAGCCGTTTTTTGAGGCTGTCGTCGAAGCCGTTTTGAAAGCCGTTTTTTGAGGCTGTCGTCGAAGCCGTTTTGAAAGCCGTTTTTTGAGGCTGTCGTCGAAGCCGTTTTGAAAGCCGTTTTTTGAGGCTGTCGTCGAAGCCGTTTTGAAAGCCGTTTTTTGAGGCTGTCGTCGAAGCCGTTTTGAAAGCCGTTTTTTGAGGCTGTCGTCGAAGCCGTTTTGAAAGCCGTTTTTTGAGGCTGTCGTCGAAGCCGTTTTGAAAGCCGTTTTTTGAGGCTGTCGTCGAAGCCGTTTTGAAAGCCGTTTTTTGAGGCTGTCGTCGAAGCCGTTTTGAAAGCCGTTTTTTGAGGCTGTTTTTCAAGGCCGTTTTGGAAGCCGTTTTGGAAGCTGCTTTGAAAGCTGTTTGGATGAGTCATATACGTGAACTTGAACTGGGTTACCCAGTGAAAAACCCAACCCAAACCCAAAAAAACCCAACCCAGTGTGACCCAACCCAAAAAAAACCCAACCCAGTCTGGGTTGGGTCACAATAGTCAAAACCCAACCCAAACCCAACCCATGGTGCAGCGTAACTATGAGCGCAGAAGACATTGTCAAACTCATCAGTAATAATATTAAGACTGAAATTGTTCTTCACGTCATGAATACTGTCTTGTCTTGAATTCATCACGTTTCTCTCATTCATCATGGCAGAAGTGTATGAGAAAGTGTTGAGAAAAGTGATAAGATAATCATCATCAGATGAAACATTCAGAATTCACTGAAAGACCTAAATTACTTCAACAAGCTGTGAAATTTGTAAACAGCACTCTGATTAAGATTTTCTGCAGAAGCTTTATCACTGAGAAGAGCATTCACAGCAGAACACAAAAAGGCTGAAATGTTAAATAACAAAACTCAGCACAGTCTTGCATCATGTGAGAACTGTTAATCAGCAGGAAAGAATCACCTTTAATAATAAAACACAAAGACACATCATGAAGTTGAAATCTGCCTTGAGTGAGTCAGATATCACCTGAGCCTGATTTAAGAATTCTCTTCATAAGATATGAGATTCATGAATTTTAATGATCTTGATTGTGAGGCTTCAACATCAAGGAAAAAGTGACACCTCTGTAGCAGCAGCTATGTGAATTCAACAAGCAGGAATGATGAGATAAATGATGTTATTCAGATTACTACTTCTCAAGAAATGACGTCATCATGTAGTCAAGAAACAGCGTCATCATGTTGCACTACTCAAGCTTAATGTGAGGCTGACTTTAATACTTGCAAGCAGTCAGTCAACATCATTTAAGTTGTGAATCAACAGAGTTTGAAGTGCTCATGATCAGCAACAGTAAAGTCACAAGTGCTGTTTGCACAAAAAGATATGAGATTCATGAATCTTAATGATCTTGATTGTGAGGCTTCAACATCAAGGAAAAAGTGACACCTCTGTAGCAGCAGCTATGTGAATTCAACAAGCAGAAATGATGAGATGAATAATGTCATTCAGACTACTACTTCAAGACTGAGGAGACAACATGATAAGCATTTATTATTATGACATCTGCTCAGGACTTCACTACAGTGAAGAAAACATATGTTTGAATGATCATAAGCTTTACACTCATATCACACCTTCATCTTGCGGCAGCAAATGCTTCAAAGTTGATCAGCCTCAAGAGCAGAACATGAAGAACCTCAGTTTTAAAGAATCAGTTAATAAGATTCTGAACACCTTGCCTGTTGCAAACATGAAGCCAGACTCAGAAGAGGCTGAGGATGTCATTATGATGAGTCAACACTTGAGTGACAAAGATCATTATAAACAAATAATAATGTACACAGCCACTATGCCCTCAGCTATTGAGTGCATCATCAGAAAATATCTACGCAGGCCTGCTATCATTATTATAAGTAACATGAGTGAGGCTGTGAGGATGATTGAACAGCATGTTGAATTCATCAACAGAGAAGATAAGAGGAAGAAACAGTTTTTGAAGATATTATCTTTAAGAGAATTCACACCTTCAATCATCATCTTTGTTAATATCAAATGAAACTGTGATGCTGTTGCTAAAGATGTAAAGCATATGAGCTTTTCATCAGTCACTCTTCATGATAATAAAACACAAGAGCAGAGAGAGGCTGTGTTGACATTTATACACAACAGCACTACTGATGTTCTGATTGCTACAAATCTCACTGATAAAGGTATTAATGTGCAAGACGTCAATCTTGTGATCAACTTCAACATGACAATGAACATCAAGAGCTACATGCATTAAATTGATCATACAAGTCATGCTGACAAGAGCAGTGTTGTTATTATATTTCTTAATAATGAGGATGTTGATGTTATGTAAGATTTACTTATCAGTGACTGATGACTTTTGAGCATTTTACTGACTTGATCTCTAGGTATGATCTTAAACAAATGTTGATAAAGTCATTAATCTCAAGGGTTCCTGAGGAGCTTCAGAAACATGAGACAGCACAACAAAAATCATAGAAAGACAGCAGGCAGAAGAAGATTAAGAATAACAGCAGCTTCACTGACAAAGAAAGCTGACAGTGATCATAAGCACATGTAGTATTATCATCTAGAACATGACCTTCAGGAGGGCCTCAAGCAAGGTGATTAAAAATGATGCATTTGTTAAGTTAAAAGAACTGATAAGATCATGACACTCTCATCTCAGAACATATACTTTATACTCATGTGATTGAGATGCTGTAAGATCAGGTGTAAATGAATCAATTGATGATGTTTCTCATCTTACTCACCTGCCTGAACTCACCGCTTAAAATGTTGTAGATGAGCAAGGCAAGAAACTTTTACATCTTCCTCAACTTCACTCTGAGTCTAGAAAACTGAATTAGCAACTCATGTTACAGCATCATAACTTCTTATCATTAGACAGACATTCTCACTACTCAGTAATTCACTTCTCACACAGCACTGTGCTGATTTTCTGTGTGATGAGTGATTACAGCTTTGATGGTACAGAGGAGAAGAATGTGAAACTTAAGAAGCTTAATGCTGAAATGATATGTTTAATAATGTATGTGCTGTTCACATTGATACAGTCTTATTAACATGATGTTTAGCTTGAGGATCTTGATAACTTTGAAAACTGAGAGAAGCTTGTCTGTGCTGCAGAAGGCTTGAAAAGAAGCTTTAATTAAAACTTCAGTCCTCAGTTAATAATTACTACACAGGAGATATATGACTGATTCTTAGCAAAGTTTTCATTATTGTTTAAGTATTAAAAGAAATATGCACAGCCTTTCATCAAGTTCTCTCATCAGCAAGTTTGTATACTCAGTGTATGTTGTCAGGCATCTGTCATTAATCATCATTTTAAGGAATATTCTGAACAGACTTTCTGACTTGACTACATCACATCATTGCTACAGTTTGAACTCCTCTGTCTTCAAGACACAGTCACAAATTCATCAGCATGAAGTTGATGAGATGCAGGTGTTGCCTCCTATGTTTTATTATTAATGCTCAGGCCATCAGTCTTCACTCAAGATTATGAGTTGTCACGCATGTGAATGCAGCTTGACAACATTAAGAATTAAAATGATATGAGCTTCACCTGAGTCATCAGTCTCTTCTCAGCATGCAAGAAGTATCAGGAACATCATCAGTCATGAAGTTGCAATAAATACTTGCTAGAACTGATCACCTTCTCATGAAACATCTTGAGCTTAAGGTTAACAAAAGAAGTCTTCATGATGCTTAAAAATTAACATCACTCTTCTGATCTCATTCACATTATACAGGTGTCTCACTGTCATGATGCAAGTATCTTCAAAGTTAATAATCAGGATTACATGAATATATTTAAGTCAATGATACAGCTGTTCTGATATGTTGAGCCTTCACTATACCACTATAGAGTGAAATGCACAAAGGATAAGGTAGAAACTCAGGATTTTTGCAGAATGATGATCAGTCTCTTCTTTCATTAATGTGCAATGTGAATATCTGTGAGTTGAGAGACACTTCAACTCTTTAAATCTTTTTCAATGACATTACAGCTTTCCTTGCCTGCACGGTTTCAACAGATAGCATATACTAATGTAGCAGAACCTCAATCAAGATAATGTGTCATGATTAAAATTGTTGAGGAAGTACACACCCTTGGTGTGTTCTTTTCATTCAGTTCAATGAATGTGAATTTAATTCAATGAACACATCTATCATTCATTGAACATGCTTACAAGTGTTGCAGAACAGTGGTTCAGATATTTTTCATCATTCATTAATTTGTTATCATCAGCAGCACTGCATCTCTTCATGATTCACTGCATCAACACTCTCCTTGCCCCTCATTATCCTCTTCATTAAACACTTTTTTTAATCTTCATGATATCATCTTCTGCTTCTCTCATCAATATTCTCATCATGACTCATTCATTAATCTGTTATCATCAGCAGTGCTGCATCATCTTACAATTTACTTCATCAACACTCTTCTTGCCCCTCACTATTCTCTTCATTAAACACTTTTTTTAATCTTCATGACATCACCTTCTGCTTCTCTCAGCAACACTCTCACTGTGACAATACATTATAATAATAGCTCATCATCTGACAGTCATTTTAGAATTTACAATGAAAGATGAAGTCCTCAAATGAGCAGGAGTGAGACATAATATTTATCAGTTAAATGCATGAAACTCCTTCACAACCTCTCATTTAATCTTAAAAGCACTCAGAGCTGTTGAGTGAATTTAATAAATGAATCTGAGATTCCTTCTCCTCTACATCATTCATACTGTCAGTGAACATAAAGGACTTTGTGATCAGAGTGCAATTGTTGAATGAGACAAAACCCCTCACTGTCACTTTACATCAGTGTGAGTGATGTTATACTGATCAGTTTGATCTCATGTCACACAAGTTCATTAAATTCAACTTTCTGCTCAGGTGATGAAACCTCATTTCAAGCTTATTAAGTCACTTTATTTGCATGTGCATGAATATTATCATCAATCCACAATACTCAACACCCGTGAGAAGGATATGACATCAGAGTTATACAACATGAGCTTAAACCTCAGAGGATTCTTCACAGAGAGCAAGATCTTGAATGATCTGCCTGATTTAAGTGCACTTTATGACGCAGTGAGAGCTGAAAAGCTGAAGTATGCACATGCAACTGAGCGTGAAATCCTTCAAATAATAGAAGACTACTGAGGCAATTGAATAATCTCTCTTATGTCATCATATCAACTGTTATTATATGATCTATATCACTTCCTGAGTGATGCTGAGAAGGAGTGCATTCAGCATCAGATTTCATCAGATCTGAAAGTCAGACTGTTTAAGGTGCATGACCTGAATATTTACTGAGTGAGGAGTGATGACCTTTTCAGATCTTTCAAATCAGTCTCAGCAGTCATGTGAAGAGGCATGATTAACTACAATTTTGAATTCAGAGCAGCTAAAGCTTTATATGATAAGTGAAAGAGAGAGCTGAACTCAGAACCTGATCTCATTGAATTCACTGAAGCATTTAAGAACATGACAGTGAGTGAAAAGACTAAAGAGCTGACAGACAGAAGTGATGAAGAGAACAGCAGTGAGAAATCAACTACTGAATCTCAAAGAAAGGATTCAGATGAGCTCAAGGATCAGGACATCACTGTGAAGAAAGTGAATACAATCAATTAAGATGAAATTACTCAAAGTCAGATCAATTCTGATATCATACACATAATTATCTTATCAAGATCAATTTTAATGAATGACTTAACTTCATCTGCTGTTCAACCTCATCTGTTAACCTTCAGTTATCAGTTTTTGCAAATGGTGGCTCATCAGAAAAGACAGTTTGAGCTCACATATCAAAACTCACCTCATGACAACTCACTCACTCAACACCCTTTGCTACATTTCAATTCACCTCACTCAATGAGTGAGACATCAGATCATGCTGAGCTGATTATATCATCTCTGTCATGAGATCACCTGCCTCACTCAGCTCAGTCAGTCAGGTTTAATAACTTAATTGATACACTTCATCTGATGAGTCATTCCACGTCAAAAGAACTGTGATCATTACTCATACTTAATCAGCCCTCATTAGTCAAGGATTACCTTGTGTTGACTTCACTGACATTAAGAAAAGATGAGTTTAACTTCATTAAACTCATGTTACACATGACCTCATTGAGAATGAAACTCAGTGCATCAAGCTTTACTGTCAACAATCACTCACCTGCTCAGACACATTCAAAGCCTGAAATCTGATCAAGAATCCTCTCATCACAGCTCATAAGCCCTCATACACCTCATGATGTAACATTAGACATCATTCATCTCATGGCATCTCAGCTGACTGACATCATAAAGTGAGCTCCTACCTCAGAGCCTACCTGCATCTCAAGAGAAACAAGGTTGAGGTCAGGTCTTCAGCCTAATTCAGTGAAATTTAAGATGTTGAAGAAGGATGATCACCTCAACTCTGCATCAACTGAGGTTCCTGAACTGAAGAGAATGAAAACAATCATCAAAAAAAGTAATTAAAAAGATGAGATCAAGATTCTGAGTTCACCTCATGTTCTGAAGATATACAAGAAGGGAGGATCAGTCAGAAGAAACATCATCATGAGTCACAAGAAAGCTCTGATCAACATGAACTTTACAGACTGATCAGTTTATTATCATGAGTTCAATTGAAGTTCATATGATGTGAAAGACATAGACACAGCTCTGTTAATGAATGTGAAGCTCACTGATCACCTGATGCAACAAGTGATGAAACAGCTCATTATCAATGATCAAGTGACTTAATACAAGGCAGACTTTGATGCAAATGAAGCTCTTAAGATCATACAATACAATCTGAGCTCAGCTGCCAAGCTCAAAGTTCAGTCTGATGAAGAAAACTGAGGGGCTGAATGATATAATCAGATCTGATGAGGTCAATACAAGTTCATCAGTGAAGCAGAGGCAAGGAAAGGGGATTCAGTGATATTAAAGAAAAGTGTGAAAAAGAAGGTAAAGAAGTGAAAAGCAAGTGAGTGAAGTTTAAGTGAGAGATCATTCATTCAAGGAGACCTTAAATTTGATTACATAATCATCATCATGAGGTCTTTAAGATCAGGTAAGCACTTAGAACTTGTACAGCTCATGAAGCTCTCACTGTTGACTGAAAGACCTGCTCAACTGAAGACCTCACAACTGATCATGTGAGAATCAGCATTATCAAGCTTGATGAGGATAAATCAATCCTCAGAGATGAAGCTGAGGCTGTTGAGCATGAGCATCAGGTCAGAAGAACAATCTTCAAGTAATATATTTAAAAATTATGACATGACGGAGAAGAAGGCAATCAGGAAGGTAATGAGTGAAGAAGTGACATGAATGAAAAATAAGTTGAAAAAGATCATGCATCAGATGCTCATGATCAACAAAGCACTTCAGCAGGCTTATGATGATGATCAAGACCTCCTCAACATCATTATCTTTTTAAAGCAAATTCAGGCAGACCTGATCAACTTCATCAATGAGTTCATCATCAACCTCAGTGCTCATCTTGAGGATGAAAGCAAGTCTAGGTTCAACAAGGCATGATTTATGAATACATGAAAGAAAGCTCTTGACAGGCATGATTACTCAGGTTTCATCATTAAAGATGACTGAGAAGAGATTAGAAAACTGAATGTTTTAATGAGAGAGAATGAAGGGGATAATTCTTTATCAGAAGGATATGAGGAATAAAGAGCAGAAGCAAGTCATTCAGAGGTTGACTTTATTAAGAAAGAGAGATGTTGATCAGAGCTTTTAAATGTAAAATAAGTAACTTAACATAAATCAATGATGAGCAGGATGACTGACTGAGGGAAATATTAATTATGTATATGTGATGAATGTGCGCTCATGGCAACAACAAGTTGCTAAATGAGTGCTCAGATTTAAAATATAAGTGCTAAAACTGTATCTTTCTAAGTGAAAATATCTGAGCGGGCTGTCACTTTGTGGATGTACACATGCTTCATCATAGGTTGAAGATAAACTGAGGGCCTCAGTCTGAGGTAATAAAGCTTAACAGGTCATGTAGATAATAAATGTTTTATAATATAAATCATATTAACTCATCTGTTGAGGTTCCTTCATCTTTTGAATGACAGAGAACATAATGCCTCTTCTTAAATAATCTGTTAATGAGGGTGCAGATGACGTTATAGCCCTTTGATATTAACAATTTAATTATAAAGTTCATGATAATGTCTTGTCAGCATTGCTGTGGAATAAGCAGAGGAACTAGTAGTTCATTAAGAGCATCATGTGAAGATTTGCTGCATTGACAATGATGACAGTTCTGAATGTATTGCTTGACAGTGCTCACATGATCAGGTCAGTAGTAGTGCTGATGAATAAATTTCACTGTTCAGTTTATGCCTGAATGTTCAGAAGATGACTGATCATGTATTTCTTAAAGAAGCTCAGTATGTAGAGATTCAAGTACTCATAAAAAGTTGTTTTTAAATAAAGTGTCATTCACTACCTGACATTCATAAAGGTGAGTGTCATGTAACTTAATGACATTCTTTGTTATGATTGAATGATATTCACTGCATAGCTCATCTGTCTTATTAACTGCATGCACATGTTTAAAAAGACTTTCTTTCACTTCTTCTACTTGAACTTTCACACAGTTCAAGGTAAGAATGATTTAATAAATCAGGTTCTTGTCTCCTGAGTTATCAGATGTTCAAGTTAATGCATTCATCTTGTCATTAATCTTGCCTGTTTGAAAGATGACCTGAAAGTTGAACTCTGATAAGATATTTAAGTATTTAACTTGACATCATGTCAGTTTCTTGTTCTTTATGAAGGTCTTCAAGGCCTGATGATCAGTGAAAACTTGTATGAGCAAGTCAATGTGTTTGAGTTCAGGACATCAGTGTTCAAAACAGTGAATAATGATTAAAAGTTCCTTATCATAGATGTAATAATTATATTTCACTGATATCATGCTCTTGTTGTAAAACATCATCAGGTGAAGAACTCCTTCATTATCATATTGAGAGAGGATTTCACCTGTCACAAGGTTAAAGACATTCATCTTCAGTATAATCTGATGATTGAGATTGAAATGCTTTAATACAGAGACTTCTGTCATGACCTTTTTGAGGTTCTGAAACACCTTGAAGCTGTCTTCAGTTTATGTGAATGAAACCTCTTTCCTAATAAACTTAATGAGAGATTTAATGATTTTGAAGAAGTCCTGTATGAATCAATAATAAAAGTTAATGAAACCTATGAAGCCTTAAACCTCTTTCAGGTTGATTGATTTAACTTAATTTATGACTGCTTTAATCTTCTGAGGATTTATGTGTAACTTTTCCTCTGATATTATGACTTCTAGGAAGATGATCTCAGAGACATTAAATTCACACTTCTTGATGTTGACTTGTAAGTCAACCTCATGAAGATGATGAAGGATTTATTTAACATGATGATTATGCTCCTTTCAAGTCCTGCTGTAGATGAGGATGTCATTCAGATAAGCTTAACAGAAGTCATTAAGAAAGTCTCATAAAGTGTTGTTAATATACTGCTGAAAGGTGCTCAGTTCATTGATTAATCTGAACAGTAGAACATGATATTTGTAAGAGCTCAGAGCAATGATGAAGATCATAAGATCCTCACTACTTATTCAGATGCATATGTAGCTTATTGAAGATGATGATAATGTCAAGCTTAATAAAATGTTTGCATTCTAGAATCTTTTCAATCACCTCTTCAATCAGCAGTAAAGGATAATGATTTCACTTTGTGAGGATATTAAGCTTCTGATAATTCATATAGAATCATAAGTCGCTGTTTGCCTTTAAAGTGAACAACATCAATGAGGAGTAAGCTGCTTTGCTTAAGATAATAAAGCCTTTAAAGAGGTTCTCATTGTAAGTGTACTATCATGAGGTAATATCTTAACTAAGGAATTACAAAGTTATGTGACAATAATGGCTTAAACTTATAGTTGGTGGTTTGCAATAGTATGATATTGTTAGTAGGTAGAGAATTATTGCTAAGAAAGAAAGTGAAACATACTCTGATCTTATAATATATCTCTTCTGAAGTTAACCTGCTTGAGGAAGATCTCATGAAGCAGTCACCTCAGTGAAGCTGCCTTCATGAGGTGTTCATTGCTGAATCACATCTTCATGAGGTGTTATCAATGATGTCAACTTCTTTAATCACTTTCATGAAGTGTCAGGAGTGATGTTTATTGACTGAGCTTTCTCATGAGGTTGATTCACTAATGAAAGTTATCTTCATAAGGCTGTGCTGTTGTTAAGCATAATCTTTTTTATTCTGAACTAGCACTTAATGAGTTTTGTACATTGAATGCTCACATTACTTTCTTCCTTCAAAGGCTCATGTTCTTATGAGTATGATGATGTTCACAGTTGCAAGCCTTCACTGAGAAGCACTTCACAATGCATCAGTAACAGTAAAAAAAATGACTCTGTAAGTTGAAAAAAAAATTAAAATCATAAAAAAAAATATGTTGTGAAGCTCATTAAAACTCAGTGAGAAAAAGAGTCTCCCTTCACAAGATGTTTATGAAGTTATAATTAATTTATACACTGACTCAGTGTTTGTGATGATTGTTGCTCATTTGTGAGCCTGTTCAGCTGTTCATGAGGTCATTCAGATTCACTTTGTCAAGTTTCATGAATGACTTATGCAGATCATAAGGTCAGAGTTTTCACTGTTAATAATCTTCACAACTTCAATCTTTCACCTCTCATCAGATAAGTTTATGATCATGATTTTTATAATGCTTCTTGTGATGTTTTGCCCTCATGATGCTTGTCTTCATGATGCTTGTCTTCATGATGCTTGTCTTCATGATGCTTATCTTCATGATGCTTGCCTTCATGATGCTTGCCTTCATGGTGCCTTTTCATTAACAGTGATACAGCTCATCATGCTTTGCATCAGTTACACAGTTAATGTCTTCAGGCAAATCATCTGCAATTTTCATTTGTTTTCTTCCTTTGTGTGAGTCTCTGACTCAGCCTCTTGCAATCATACCTTTCATGAGGTAGCTCTTCATGAGGAGGCTCAGCTTCATGATTGCATCATCTCACAGCAGCTCATCTGACTCACTGATCATGAATAAGATCATGAAGTGATCTGTAAGTGACCTTCATGATCACTCTTCATGAGAATACTTCATGACTGACTTTCACAATAATAATTATGAAGACTGAAGATATTCTTTCTTAAACCTGTGAGTTGTGTGTTGCTGTCATCATAAGTCACAGTTTTAGTCATTTTAAGGTGTTAAGGCTCCCACACTATAGTACTAGTGAAGTACACAGTGTGAATGTACATGTGATACTGCTCATCTTGCTCACCTTGCTCATCTAGGTGAGCATGATAAGCATGAAGTGTTACATCATGTTGCTCACCTTGCTCAATGTGATGAGCATGATGAGCACACTGAGCACATGAGTCTCCTATAATTTATATAATCACAGGTAGATTCATAGTTAGGAGCTCATGCTCAACTCATGTATTAAATGCAATCTCTTAAATTTATGACTACTAGTTCCCTCACTGATTCTTAACTTTAAGGTCATATAGTTCATTGAATCTTGTCTAGTTCATTGAATCATACCTTGTAGTTCATTGAACAACAGTATTACTTCAGTCATTATGACATCACCTGTTACACTTTAAGCATCAATCTACAGGGTATCAGTCACACAATGAATTAACTCATCAGTCTCAAGATGTTCAAATCCTTCAACAGAGAAGAATCAGTTACTGAACATCTCTTCAACAAAGTAATCTGAGTTAAGATCTCATTATCAGATAAGTTTCTTGATGAGAGAAGATTGTTAAACCTGTTTCTCACTCAGCTTGACATGTACTTGTGATTCAACAAGACTCTATTCATTTCAGAATCAGAGAAAGTGTTGTTCACCTCCTCATTCTTGAGGTCAGATGCTTTGAACTGATTTAAACTTATCCTCTGAGATTACCTTGACAACAAGATTAAAGATCAGGATGACTCAATTAACAAGATCTTTCATGATCTAAGGAAGTTCAAGAAGCAGATAAGGATAATGTTCAGAACAGTCAATGAAAAGAAAATGACAAAGTGAGAGATCTGCAACATTCAGCAGAAAGGAGCAGCTGCTATGTATGTGACAAACTTTCAGAGACTCACCTCACATATGAATTGAGATGATATTGCTTTGACAGTGCAATATTACAAGGGACTGAAGGACATGATGAAAGATGAAATCTTTAAAGTTGAACACCCTGTCACACTCTCAGAAATGATCAAATGATCAATCATCATCAACAACTGAGCTTATGAATAAAGTTTAAAAAAGAGTCATAAGATTCTCATACCTTGAAGGGCTGAGAAGAACTGTGAGCATCAGTACAACAATCAACTCTACTACAGACCTTAACTCATGAAAATTGATGTTGTTACTCAAGTGAATCAATTTCAGTGAGGGAAAGGACTCAGGAAGAACTCAGGAAAAAAAGAGAAGCCTCATGAAAACAATTGTTATAACTGCAAAAAGTCAGGACATTTTGCTCATGACTGTTGAGTCTCAGGAAAAACTGTTCAATCAAAGAAGACATACACAGCCACACAAGAAGTAAAGGTCAAAGTTAATCATAACATTATGTCTTGAACAGCATGTTATGATGATGACTGTCACACTCATCAGAGTGATAAAGATGACTCTGAATGATTTTCATGTCAACTTAAGAAGACAAGAGAATATATCATGACCTCTCACTGAGACCCTGTCACAGACGCGGAAAGACATCAAGTTAAGTAAAAACAGTTTAATCAAGAAGACAATTACATTAACAGTGATGATATGTTACCCTCATCTAGTGAGGAGGAAGACTTCATGAAAGTAACAGACTTTAATGATTCAGGAGAGATCATTATGAAGAATGACAATATTTAAGCATTCACTCATGAAGAACAGTGACTGAAAACTTATAAAAAAGTATTTAAAATGTTGAAAGGATCTCCTGAAAATTATGAAAATCACATAAGTTAATTGCAGGAGTGAATCCTGTAAACAATTAAAGATGTGTTCACTCAGAAAGGTGAAATCAAGAGTGTGAATTATCAGGATATACTCAGAGAAATGTCATCAAAAGGTTTAAAGTTCATCATGAAAGAAGAGTATATTACCCTCAATGAAGCACACATCTCAAGAAAACTATGCATGAAAGTTTGAGAACTTTGAAGTGAATACTTGAAGTTGAACCTGATACAGTACCCGGACAAGAAAGTCAACTCAAAGGACTTCAAGTATATGAAAGAGAATCTGAGATTCCTCTCATTTAATTCAAAAAATTAGAAGGCCCTTCAGGTCAGAGGTCTCTGAAGATGCTTGAACTAAAGTCTTCAGAAGAGGTGATTGCTAAAGAAATCACTGTCACAGAAGACATGAGCAACTTCTGTGTCTGAGTTAAAGTAAAAGGTCACTCAGTCAGACTGTTAATCAACAGTGACTGTACAGGGAATTTCTTGAATTCACAGTTCACAAAAATGAATGAGATAGAAATTCAGAAAAAGTGAAATCCCTATTCACTTCAAGGGTTTGATAAAACCCTTATGAAACACAACAACAGTCATGTGGATGAAGAAATCATTTCAACACTGATACAGATAAGTCAACACTGAGAGAAAATTAATTTCAACATTATAAAGCAGTCAGGAAGTGACATAATTCTAAGCATATCATGACTCTGACAGGCCAATCTGATGATTGATTAAGTTAAGAATGAGATATACTTCATCAAAGGCAGTATTTTTATAAAGTTATATTCAGTCCTACACTCACCTGAAGGAGTGAAAGTCTTCACTATAACAGCAGAAGAGACGCATGAGGAGTTAAAAAATCTCAATGTAAAGATACTGTGAACTAAGTGAGTTGATGACAATTGAGACCTTATTACCAAGTTATTTATCCCTAAAGAATACAAAGACTTCAAAGAGTTGTTTACAGCAGTAAAGGAACAGGACGTCTTATTAAAACATTAAGAATAAGATCATGAAATCAAAATCATAAAAGAGTGTAAATCAACAAAGCAACTCATATACTCATTGTCACCTCAGAAGTTAAATGCATTGTGAGAATATTTAAAGAAGAACTTACAAAAAGGATTCATTCAAGAATCTCAGTCTTCAGCAGAATATCTGATATTATTTATCTCAAAATCTGACAGATCATTGAGGTTGTGTGTTAATTACAAAGCATTAAACAACATAGTGATAAAAAACAGTTACTCACTGCCGCTCATGTCAGAACTGCAGGACAGATTTCAGGAAACATAATGATTCATGAAGTTCAACATCTCAGAGGCATTCAACCAGATACAGATAAAAGAAGGTGATGAATGAAAAACAGCATTTCAAACACACTCAGGGCTGTATGAGTACTTGATAATGTTGTTCAGATTAATCAACGCCCCCGCAACCTTTCAGGCTTTTATCAATAATGTTTTATGACAATATTTGAACCAGTTCATGGTCATCTACCTCAACAACATACTGATGTACTTGAAAATGAAAGAGCAACACATCAAACATGTTCAGAAAGTTCTACAAGTGTTAAAGGACACTGACTTACAAGTTAAACCTGAGAAGAGTCTTTTTCATGTCAAAGAAGTTCAGTTCCTTGAATTTATCATCACATCAGAAGGTCTATGAATGAACCTGAAAAAAATCAGTTTCATGATTGAATGATCAGTTTTGATAAGCATCAAGGAAGTACAATCCTTTCTAAGCTTTGCAAACTTCTATAAGAAGTTTATTGAGAAATATTTTAAAATCACAGCACCCTTAACAGAGTTGATGAAGAAAGATCAGAAGTTTGTTTAATCTACTGAAGCACAGAAATTCTTCAAAGAGCTGAAGAAACACTTCACATCATAATTAATTCTCATGAGTTTTGACCCTGAGAAACCTATTACGCTCAAGATGAACACATCAGACGGAGTCATAGAAGCATGCATTAATCAGTTAAATGATAAGAGATGTCTGTGATCAGTAGCTTATTACTCATAAAAGCTTTTAAGTGCTGAACAGAGTTATAAGATACATGACAAGGAGCTGTTAACTATTGTTGATGCATTTAAGCAATGACATGTATATCTTGAAGGACCAAAGCATGAGGTTCAGGTGTATTCAGATCATAAGAATTTATTATACTTTATGACAATGAAGGTCTTAAATCAGAGACAAGTTCATTGATTGAAAGAATTGTCACAGTACAACTTCAAGATTCATTATTGAAAGAGATCAGAGAACATCAAAGTGAACACTCTCAGCAGACAAGCTGATTATTTACAAGAGAAATCAGTCATGAATCAAGTTATCCTTCAGAAAGATGAGCAAGGTAGGATAACTTACAATCAAGAAGTCAACTTTATGATAAAAGTTGAAGACAATGTTTTTGAGAAACAAGTCTGAAAAGTGTTGAAGAATGACAAGTTAACACAACAGGTTCTTCAGAATATTAATGATCATGAAAGCTTCAAAGAGCAAGAAGGCCTCTTACTTTTTTAAGACTTAATTTATATCTCAGTCAGCTGTCAGGGCCATCATATAATAATATAACAGTACAACAAGTATGACACTATAGTATGACACTATAGTATGACATTATATAAACATGATGACTCAGCGCTTAGCGCCTTGACATCAAGTAAAACTCTTCACAAGGAGGTTCAGAAACCTGCTTCCTCAGTGATCAGTTTTACCACTGAATAAAAGATGTATAATCATTGCATTGACCTCATCATGACTATATTGCCTATGACACCTCATTCAAACATCATTATGATGATCATTGTACACTCAGCCTCTTACATACTGATCACTCAGTACCTTCAGGTGAACGGTCATGTTAAAAGCAAATAAGACATGATGACATCAACACTTCAATCTCATCAGGTCAGTGAAACAGTTAATAATCAAGCTGAGGCAGGCCCTTCAATTAGCAGGTTTACATTATCAGTCATTAATATCTTTACTTTTGACATCATTGATGATGATGAACATATCACTGCAGGTAACTTCAATGACATCATTAAAGATCTTGAGGCAGTCACTGCTCATAATCAGGAGGTCATCAAGCGTCAGTGATTACAGTTATGACATGTACAACAAGAAATTAAGTTTAAGGACAATAAAAGAGAGCTTCAGAAGCTTAATCAACACCTGCAAGAAAATCCTTCAATTATGATAAACTCAGAGAATGACACAAGTTCATCACATGAATTATGATGTTAAATTATGACAGATATCACACCTCCCCCTTTTCAACACCTTATAAAGTCATGAGAGCCTCATCTCTATGCAGGAGGCATCAAAGTCATGAGATGAAGACTTTAAAAATACCTGAATGAAATCAATCAGAATCAGAAGCTGATGTCAGAGCAATTCTCTACTGAATGAGATTTCATCATCTGAGCAGGCACCTACCTTGAGAAAACAGTCATGAGTGACTGACAGAAGCAAAAGAAGCAGCATGATCACACTTGAGTCATTTACAACAACTTTTTAAAGGTTTTAAAGAAGAACCTATCTCTCAGTGAAGACATGAATGAATAAAATATCATCACCTTCAATGCAGTTGAATCTTACAGTCATGATACAATCACCTTCTGATATGATAAATTATCAGAACTCTACTGCTTCCTTTCAGCTTCACACAAGGAAATCAGTGAAACACTCATTTAAAATCACTGATGATCAAGGCTTCCTCATCATGTCCTGACTGAATTATGATGTTGAGATCTGACGCAGGTTGCAAGACAGTCAGTGCAGGAAATTTCAGCACATCTTGACATCATCATCAATCATGAACTGTTTCAAAGCTGCTCAGACACCAAAAAGGATCATCAAAGCAAAACTGACAACAATGACAAAAGTATGACACAGATGTCATACTATGACAGAAAAAAATCTTTCACTGAACAATAAACCTCTCATCCTCAACAATTCAACTGTGAAAGAGAAAACAATTCATGAGGCTTCTATCAAGAAAGTAATCATGACCAAAGCTGAAATTCAAATCACATACCAGTTGCGGAGAAAGTGATCATGACAACAACATAAACATTCACAGGACTCTCATGCTGACAAGAAGACTTTATTTCTAAGAATGAAGTGAATGCATGAAAAGCAGCAGGCCTCTGTATCAAGTGTAAAGTCATCAGTCATTGAACAAATGAATGTACAACAGGATGATTGACAGCAGTCATTATCACAGTTGATGTGAATAAATGATTCATGATTAACCTTCAGCTCACCTTCTTATTTATCATTGATGATATCTCACATCTGATATCAGGGCAGCTAGAGGTGAACTTTCATATGACAAGAGATGATCTGAAGAAAAAATATTCATATATTATCAACAACAGCAGCCAGGGCAATAAAATCACATGAAAAATTGTCAATAAGCTGTCCCTATCAACTGAATCCTATGAGGCTCAAGGCAATGCATGAGGTAATGTGATTAAGCTATCAGAGTCTGTCATACTGATGATTACAGCATAAAACACTGACAGTCAACCTTAAAATTATAGCAATCATTTTTTTATCACACAAGACAACACATCAGCTTCTTTTGTTCTCAGGCTATCATTTCTAGTTCATGCAAACTCAAATCACTACTATGATACGGGTAAATTCCTATGAAGAAAGCCAAAACATATTACTGCACACTGTATATTCATCACTGATGAAAAGAAGGTGTTGAAGAATGTCTTATATATGAACAACCTCATCATTATCAACTGCTTTATAGAGCCGGCAGACCTAGTGGCTGATATGAAAAAATATACCCTACAGATGAACTTGTTGTGATATGACAAAAGATATGACAATGTCTATGACAGTCTACCTCCTGAATATCATGACTTCACAGACATATTTCAGGCAGCTGAGAAGCAGTCTTTATCTGAGAGAGATTCACATGATCATGTCATTGACTTGAAATCAGGGCAGCAACCTTCATTCAGAAAGTTATACTTAATGTTCTCAGCTGAGCTTGATGTACTGAAGGTATATTTAGATGATGTTATGAAAGTAAGCATAATTCATAAATTAATATCACCTGTGACTTCACCTGTTATGTTTGTACTGAAATCAGACGGCAGCTTATGACTAGTCATTGATTATAAGCGCTTGAATGATATTATCATTAAAAATCACTACTCACTACCACTTATATCAAACATGTTGAATCATCTTCAAGAAGCTAAGAAGTTCACTAAGCTGAACTGCAAGAATGCATATAATTGAATATGAATCAAGGGTGAAGATGAGTGAAAAACAGCATTCTGAACATGATTCAGCCTGTTCAAATATCTTGTCATGTCTTTCAGTCTCATGAATGCTCCTGCTACATTTCAGGCATTCATTGATAAGACTCTTGATGAGTTTCTTGATATAATCTGTGTGATTTATCTAGATGATATCCTGATCTTCAGCAAAGATGAATCTGAACATGAGGAGCATGTATGACAAGTATTAACTGCATTACAACATCATGATCTTCATCTTAAGATCAGCAAATGCTTCTTTAATGCAACAGAAGTGAACTTCCTGAGGTTTAAGATTAATACTGAAGGCATACATATGAGTTCAGAAAGAATTCACGCCGTTGAAGAATGATTATCATCAGAGAACATTCATGAATTGCAGGTCTTTCTAAGCTTCATCAACTTCTTCTGAAGGTTTATAAGAGATTATTCATGAATTGCAGCATCACTGTTAAATCTCCTGAAAACAGGAAAGAATAAAAAGAAGATTGAGGATACATCACTCTCTCCTCTTCAATCTCAACAGATTGTTATTAAAAGAAAGCAGAACAGCCTGATCTCATTGCAGAGATTTAACACAAACTATTCAGCATGCAGCCTGTAAGTCAGAGGAGAGTTACAACAAGAAAATGTTGTACCTGTCTCTTTTTCACTTTCAGGAGCTGCATTGAAAGCATTTAATGCTCTGAAGAAGACCTTCATGAGTGCTTCATTACTACACTACTTTGATGAAAACAAACTCATGAGGGTTGAAACAGACGCCTCTGAATTCACAATTGATGAAATCTTGACACAATGCTTCAAGGTCAATGATCAATTGCACTGATTATTAATTACTTATTACAGCAAGAAGCTGCTAGATACTGAGACCTGATATGATACAAATAAGCAAGAACTCCTTGTCATCATGAAAGTCATGCATCATTGACAGCATTACTGTCAGGGTGCTAGACATCAAATTATCATACTGACTGATCATGCAAATCTTGTTTGATTCATGACTACCTCAAACCTCACATGAAGGCAGCTCACTGAGTATGACTTTAAGATCACATATTAAGAGGGCAAGAAGAACTCTGCTGATGATTTATTAAAATAATCTGATTATGAACTGCTGAAGGCTGTCAGTACCTTGACTGCTGCTGAAATAATGTGACAGTCCTTTCATTTAAGAAGCAAGGACTATAAGTCAGTGCAGGAGAAATTATACATGCTTGCTGTAATGACATTGCAGTCAAGACACTCAGTATGACAGGAGCTATAACAAGAGAATGTTGTATCTGTCACAATAAATACTATCAGTATGATGAACACTGAAGATGATGATCTCATCAGAACATCAGTGATGCAGAACTTATCTGCTCAAGAAAAAGCAAGTCATGATGAATATGTCAGTATGATGAATACTGAAGCTGATGACATGATTGAAACATCAGCAGTTCATGATCTACATGCTCAAGAAGCAAGCTGTGATGAATATATCAATATGATGAATATTGAAGCTGATGATACAACTGAAACATCAGCAGTCTGTTACCTACATGCTCAAGAAGCAAGCCGTGACTGAATAAGAAGACTTAAGTATGTAAAGCCTCAGCAGCACTTAATCAAGGATAACTCAGCAGACACTGCAGTTATGAATGATGATGCAAGTCACATTTTTATTAATCTTTAAATTGAGGATAGCACTTCTGCTGACACTGTTGAAGCACTTCAACTCATGTCTACTCACTCATCAATAGGTGAGGAGATAACAGCTTATATAAGAATGTCTATCAAACAACTTGAACATGCAATTTGTACTGAGCAGTCAAAAGACAGTTTGATATGATGAGTATGACAGGGATTAACTACCCCTTTTAAGGATAAAAACAACTTGGCTGAGTCTGAGATGATAAATATAAATATAGACATGAACCCTGAGATGATCATGACATCAGAAATGCAGCCAAATATGACATCTATACTGTCAGATATATGAAAATGTTGGCAAGAAATAGATGATGTTGTACACTACAATGATAAAATCTACATTTCACAGAACCCTGCCCTCTGCAATGTAATGATCAGTTAATTTCATGATGATGTTTTTGCAGGCCATTTCAGGAAGTCAAGAACTGCAGAATTAATGCAGCAATCTTATGACTGACCTGATGCTGTCAGAGACATATGATGTTACTGTCATGATTATGTTGAATGTCAAAAGGTGAAGCCAGCTCATCACAAATCATACAGGTTATTGAACTCATTATCAGTCTCAGAAGTGTCATGACATATGATGACAATGAACTTTATTACAGACCTGCCACTGAGCAGCACATATGAAAGTATGACATGAGATTAAATCCTCATAATAATTGATAAGTTGATCAAA
Organism: Umbilicaria muhlenbergii; assembly: GCA_000611775.1. NCBI lineage: Eukaryota > Fungi > Ascomycota > Lecanoromycetes > Umbilicariales > Umbilicariaceae > Umbilicaria > Umbilicaria muhlenbergii. Next base: position 1,456,825 of record KK106981.1, read on the forward strand.
ATGGCTCATTATATTTTAATACAGAAGACAATGTCAGTTGCTGACTTCATTGAAGTGTTTATTCAGGACATAGTTAAGCATCATGACATGTCAGAAGTTTTAATCACAGACAGAGACAAGCTGTTTACATTAAAGCAGTGAATCAGCTTCTGCTTTCACATGTGATGTCATCATAACATGTCAACAGCTTTTCACCTGCAAACTGACAGTCAAACAGAGAGGCAGAATCAGTCCCTGAAGATGTATTTATGCATATTCATTAATGAGCAGCAAGAGGACTGAGTGAAGCTTTTACTCTGCATGAAGTTCTCATACAACAACTTCATACATGCTGCTACAGGAAAGAGCCCCTTTCAGTTTAACTTAAAGTGAGACCCTCAGATGAGCCTAAGTAGACTATTTATACAGCACTCACATGAACAAATAAGACCCTATGCAGATGCACAGTGACTTCAAGATCAAATTGCAACAGCTCAAGAGCAGTTATGACAGGTCAATGAGACATATGCAAACTATTATAATCAGCGCTGAACAGAGATAACATTCAAAGAAGGTGATTTAATACTGATTAATGAAAAGAATGTGTCAGTGAACAAGCAGATGAAGAAACTGCATTGAAAAAAACTCAGCTCATTCATGATATGATGTGTGATAAATCAGTCATCATATGAACTTGACCTCTCAGAGGATTGAAACATCTATAATGTATTCAACATCACTTTATTGAAGTCATTTCAAGACACATGTCATGTGTCTTCTGCATTGACAGGAAAAGACCTACTACTCAACTGAGATGATGAGTGAGAAGTTGAGGCAATTGTGAATAGTCATGTTCATGACAGCAGGCTTCAATACCTCATTAAATGAAAGTTGACAGATCAGGTGTGAGATGACACATGAGAGTTAACACACTTCATTCACAATGTAAAGATAAAAATGTGAAAATTTCATGCTGACAACCCTGACAAACAGAAATTCAGGTGAGCCTTAAGATGTGATCCTTCAAAATTGATTGAGAAGTTGTTGTAAAAGTCATGAGCTTTAAGATGTGACCCTTCAAGATTGATTGAGAAGCTGTCACAAAAGTCATGAGTCTTAAGATATGACTCTTTGAGATTGATTGAGAAGCTGTCACAAAAGTCATGAGCTTTAAGATGTGATTCTTCAAGATTGATTGAGAAGCTGTCACAAAAATCATGAGTCTTAAGAATTGAAAACTTTGTCAGCTTTGTTAACCTGATCTCTTATGATAAAGCCTGTGCTCTACAACAAGTATGACAGGAGCTATGATGCTACAATGTTACAACAGAATCTTTAATAAGATTATTACATGAATTACATTATCACAGACATGTCACATTGCAGAGAACACTTAAGTGCAGAAGCATTTCATTTCAGGTTTAAAGATTAAAATGAACCTGAGATCAACATCTTGCACTCAACTCCTCATCAGTGTTGTGTTAAGTCATCCTCATTTATCTACTTGTTTTTCATCATCTTAAACTCTTCTTCATTATTTGATGAAGCCTCTGACCTCATCTTCTTAATGCAGTGCTGCTCACAGAGTTTGATATACTCTTGATGATGATGAGATTGATGAGTGTTGAGGACACAAAGAGCGTGAGCAGTGCTCTTCAACAAGACAGCAAGAGCTTGAATGAGCTTCTCAGAACTACTGAATTAACATTAATCACCTCATTATGAATGCTGTGAGACTCATGTTGAGGAGTGACTGCAGGGGGCGTGAAGGATGCTGATAATGATTGATAAAAGATGACAGCATGAGGATCTGATGATCAGTCATTAAACACTATGACTAGTTAACAATGCAAAAGTATGACATAAAGTATGACAAAAGTATGACATAAAGTACAACACTTTGTCATACTAAACAAAATAAAAGAGGATTGAGGAAAGCAGACTTATAATGTGCTGTCACTCCTCTGATCATCATAAACACGCGTCAGGACAACAACATCAGAGCTTTCAAAGTTAAAAGCAGTGATGATCAGAGGCTCTGTCATGCATTGCTCATGAAAGTTGCAGAGAGATATGCAACATGTGCAGGCTTCTCTGTCTGACACAAAGCAGTGATCAACTTCAGCTCTTATATAAGAGTCACAGTGAGCAGTACCTGACAACATGTGATTGAGGTTCTCTCAAATCACACGCTCATGATGATGAGCCTGCTGCATGTGAGCCGGCAGTGAGGTATCATCATGACATCACACAGAGCAGGAATCACTGTTGAAGACATCACTTAAAAATAAACACCTGACCCTCTTTGAGTGCTGAACAGTCAGTTTTATCACTCTGTTTCCTCATCTCTTTCTGAAGGTGTTGATCATCACAGTTTCATTCATTGACTCTGACTCAGAGCCCTCCTCATCACATTGAGCCTGAAGATCAACAGGCTTCCCTGATGAAGATGAGTCTTCACTGTTGTTCATGATCATGAGTTCAAGAGTTTGATTATTAATTGCTTATATATCATGTTAGCATTCATATGATGTATGACAGGAAGTATGACACTGCAAGAATGTTGAGTCATGAGCTGCAAGCTTCATGATGCTCTCTTCATGAGGTGAACACCTCTGCAATGAGGATGACATCATGAAGTCATCAGGTCACTCAATGAGCTGTGAAAAAGTCATGATAAGTATGATGACATGTCATAAGAGAGATGATGAAGAAGAAACACAAGAGAAAAGTGTTTTAAATTTACAGTAAATATTTTAATTTCAATGTTTATGTTAAGAGGAACTTACTGCCAGGCGTGATATCATCACAATTAAGTGAAGCATGTGATCAGTCTTACTTTAGCATGATTTCACACCCTCATCCTACATGGTCAACCACTTATCAGGCCATCATGATGATGTTTATAATGACAGATTCAAAGTCAATTGACCTCAAGAACAGCATCATGAGAAGAAGAATACTGTGTCAAAGTCATCATATAATAGTATGACAGTACAACAAGTATGACACTATAGTACAACACTATAGTATGACATTATATAAACATGATGACTCAGCGCTTAGCGCCTTGACATCAAGTAAAACTCTTCACAAGGAGGTTCAGAAACCTGCTTCCTCAGTGATCAGTTTTGCCACTGAATAAAAGATGTATAATCATTGCATTGACCTCATCATGATTATATTGCCTACGACACCCCGTTCAAACATCATTATGATGATCATCATACACTCAGCCTCTTACATCAGCTTGAGAGAAGCACTGATAGAAGAAAGTCATTTCAGCAAGATGAATGATCATCAAGGAATCAACAAAACAGTGAAATAACTCACTAAAACATATTATTTCCCATGCATGAGGAAAAAAGTCAAAGAGATCATTCAGAAATGTGACACATGCTGAAAAAACAAAGTTGAGTGACATAAACCATATGAATTGTTGAAGTCATCATCAACATCATCATGATCATGATCAAGCATCACATTGAACTTCATAATAAAGTTACCACAGTCAAGGGAATCACTGATGAGAGTGTTTTACAACATGATCCTCATAATAACAGATCAACTTATGAAGTATGAATACTTCATACCTTATAAGAAATCATCATCAGCAGAAGAATTAACATACATGTTTTTAAGAATCATAGCAGTCAATCATGAGCTGCTGAAAGAAATAATCTCAGACAGGAATAAACTCTTCACTTTTAAGTTTTGAAAATCATTAGTGAATCAACTAGGGATTCATCATAAGCTGTTCATAGCATATCATCCTCAGATGAATGAACAGACAGAATGATTAAATTAAACACTGAAACAGTACTTGCACTGCTATGTTAATTATCAACAAATCAATTGAGTAGAACTCTTACTGATAGCTCAGTTAACTTACAACACAGTGACAACAGAATTCATGAAGGTATCATCATTCTACATCAATTACAGATTCAACTCACTTATGAATGAAATGAAAGGGCTGAAAGTCATAGCACAGAAAGTGAAAGTATGAGTGAATCAACTGAAGGACCTTCATGAAGAACTACAATAAAACATAAAATTTGCCTCAGAAAGATCAGTGATATATTATAATAAGAAAAAAGATAAGGGATCTACTCTTGAAGAGAGGAGTAAAGTATATCTTTTATGACACAACATCAAGACAACACAGTCAAGCAATAAATTGAATCACAAGAAATTAAAACCTTTTCAGATTGTGAAGAAGAAAGAAAATGTCAACTATGAACTTAAACTTTCATCATTCATGTGAATATACTCAGTATTTTATGTATCTTTACTTGAATCAGCAGACCTGAAAACATCATTATAAACAAATTCATCAGAGATCAACCTGAAGAGTCAAGATGCTGAGTTTGAGGTAGAGGAAATTCTGAATCAACAGAAAGTTAATGAAGAACTTCATTACTTAATCAAGTGAAAAGAATATGACACAGCAGGAAACACATGAGAGTCAGAAGAGAATCTTACTCATTGTGCAGTGAAGTTACATCAGTTCTGACAACAGAACCTGAACCTCAGAGGTCATTCAACACTGAGAAGTCAAAAAGTTTGAAAGTAATGATTAAAGCTGAAGCCTCTGCTTGCTTGCTCTCCTCTGCCTTCAGCTCTTCAATGTTCATAAACTCACAAGAGATAAAGTCTTTTTGACAGTGTTGCAACAGTCTTTTCTGTTTGCACAAGTGAACTAACTTAGCTGATGCCTCAGCAATTATTTCCTCAGCAGCAGAAGTCTTTTCCTTCAGAGAAATCAGTTCAACTTTCACCTTTTCTCAGTCAGCAATGTTAAAAGAAAGGTCACAGGACTTCTCAGTCTGAATATAAGTGACACACTTTTCAGAATCATCACTCACATGATAATTTTTCATGTCATCAATGCATCATCTACATGATTGCATGACAGAAGGAGTGAGGTTGAGCTTGTGAAAAAGATTATGATGTCATTAAGAGGAGTTAAATTTCTTTTGCACTCAAGAAGAAGGCATGAAGATGTTTAAGTTTTTAAGAATAAAAACCTTGAGGGGGGAGCTAGTGTTAAGGCTCTCACATTATAGTATTAATGAAGTATGCAGTGTGAATGTACACATGATATTACTCATCTTGCTCACCTTGCTCACCTAGATGAGCATGATGAGCATGAAGTGTTACATCATCTTGCTCACCTTGCTTGATGTGATGAGCATGATGAGCACACTGAGCACATGAGTCTCCTATAGTCTATATAACTACAGGTAGATTCATAGTTAGAAGCTCATGCTCAACTCATGTATTGAATGTAATCTTTTAAGTTTATGACTACTAGTTCCCTCACTGATTCTTAACTTTAAGGTCATATAGTTCATTGAATCTTGTCTAGTTCATTGAATCATACCTTGTAGTTCATTGAATGACAATATTACTTCAGTCATTATGACATCACCTGTTACATAAGGGTTGTTTCCTCTCCCTTCATGCTGTAAAGTGTGTGAAGTATCATCAGCACATCAGCAAGGCCTGCATCTTCCTGTGTATAACTTTATGATATGTTATCATGAAGTGCTTTTGATTAATCATGTTGTAGCTCTGTCTTCATCACCTTCAACCTCATCATCTCTTTCACAGGAACTGAGTTCACCTCTGTTTTCATCTCTGCCCTCAATCAACCCTGACCCTGAGGGTCACAAGGAGGTGCGCAAGGCGTGTAAATGAAAGAAACATCAGGTGAGTAAAGCTCACAAAGCTGCTGCAGCTGCTGCTTAAACTCAACACCTCTGCAAAGGTGAAGACTCACAGGCTTCACTGAAGAGAAATATCACTGTGACAAACTGATGATGATTGAGATGTTCAAGTTCTTTTAAAGGTAAATATCAGCTCCTGTGAAGATTTATTCCTCACAAGACTCTAGCTCTGAGTCAGATCTTTTCATGATGCTAAAGATTAATAAGTTTTAATAAGTTGAAGTCAACATGATTCATTCCTTTATGAGTTTTCAGGCTTCATGAAGTGATTTCACTTTCAGTTCTTCAGTAGCTTAATGCTCTGATGAGCAGAAGAAATCTTAGCCCTTTGCTCAATTTCCTCACAAACATGTATCAGCATTGATTATGACTCATGAAGCCTCAGGGAAGTTCTCATGAAACTTTTTAATTAATTTCTTAAAGTTGCAGGTGTTATCTGCAGGCTTTTGAGTAATCTTTGAGAATTTCTTTCACATAATGTAATATTGTAAAACAGGTTTATCCTCAGAGCTGATCACAATTCATAAGGTTGTTATAATCTCAATCTCTCACTTCTTTTCAGCTGAGTTCTCTGTGAGGTGAAGTGATTTAAACTCTGATGTATTCTCACCTGCTCATGATTTATGATCATGAAGCAGGTTAACATGAAACACATTATGAATATAAAGTTCCTTCAGTAGTTTCAGCTGATAAGTAATGTTCTCAATCTTCTTTATAATCTGAAAAAGTTCATAATGCTGTTAATTCAACTTCTGTGAAGATCACTTCAGAATTATGTTCTTGATCTTTAATCAAATCAACTGTCTGACTTTATAAATCACATCAAGGTGAGACTGATTGTAATGTCTAGCTTGATACTCTTAAAACTTCATAAGAGCTCTGCAGACTTTTATTTAAGTCTTGTGAAGATGCTTCACAAGCTGCTCAGCTTCAGTGATAATTTCTTTAACTGCAGAGTATTTCATGAGTTCCTCTGCAATGAGCATATTCAATTTAGGTATGAAGTCATAGATGACCTCAAATGATGCTTTTTCAGTAAAAGAGTGTAAGCTCATGTTGTACATGAACTCAGTTAATGTTAAAAGTGAGGCTCAATTGTTCTGTTGATAATTAACATAACTTCACAGGTACTGTTTTAACATGTTATTCTGTCATTTAATCTGCTCATCAGTTTATGAATGAAAGGCAGTGCTCAACTGATGATCAATCTTCAATGTGAACATCAGATTGATTTAAAGTCATGAGGTAAAAACAGATCTGTGATCTGAAATTAAAGCTTAAATAACTTCATGAAGTTTAACAATCTCTTTAACAAAGATCTTTATGAGTTAATCAGCAGTTCAGTCCTTTCTGACTGAAATGTAATGTGCCATTTTTGAGAATTTGCACATCATCATCAGTATGACATCATACACATCCTCATAAGCATGGCTTTCTGAAAGATCAGTTATGAAGTTTAAGGTGAGTACTTCTCAGGGTTCCTTCAGGATAAGTATGAGCTGTAATAATTTAATTTGTCTTTCATGAATGACTCTGACTCTCTGACAGACAAGACAAGAATTGCAGTATTTTTAAATTTGCTTTCACATGTTCAGTCAGTAGTACTTTGCATGTATCAGAGCAAAGGTTTTCTCTGTCATGAGGTGACTTGCAAGTAACTCATCATGATGCTTCTTAATAATCTCAAGTCATAATGACTCCACATGAGGTATATAAAGCATTGAGTTAAAGTATAAAAGATCATCTCTTCACAATCAGAGTGAGTGAGAATCTGACATTTTTGAATTAACTTCATGAGCAGTGATTTGTTTCAGTATATGCTTCATGAGAGGATCAATCTGCAAGAATTCAAGTAACATTTTAATGAGAGAAACATCAACCTCCTTATAAAGTCCTTCATTTAAAACAGCCTCAGAGGCCTGTTTTCATTGATTTCACTGCTGAGGACTCATTGTGCCTGCAATTAATACCTCATGAAGGTGCACCTTCTGAGCTAATAAATCATCTTTAAGTTCAACTGAAATTAAAGCTACTGTCAGGAACAGCACTTGTTGTAATATTAAAATATTCTCAGTCTGATTTTCTTGTTCTGCTTCACATTGATGATCAGGTCTCTGTGAAGAGTTATTAATAAAATTCAGAGTTCTCTTCTGATAAGTGATAACAAAATCATAAGTTGATAAGATCAACACTCATCAAATCTGTCTTCATGAGAGCTTATGAGTAATCATGAAGCTTCACAAGCTTGAATGATCTGATAGCACCTCAACTGAATGAGTGAATTCTTTTAAATAATGCTGTTAATGATAAAAACTCTCAATTATCATGAGTAGTTCTTCATCATGAGTTTCATACTTTTATTTCATGAGTATCATCTTTCATGAGAAATAGACTGTAACTCTTCACTTATTAAGATGCTTTTGTGAGAGAATGCCTGAGATCACATACCCTGAGGCATTCATTTCAAGCTGTATTGATAATGTGATGTTGAAATGCTGCAGGAACAGAGCAGTAGTGAAAGTTTACACAAGAATTTTAAAAGCAGATTACATCTTTAAAGACAGAAAGCTTACTCTCTGTGAGATTAACTTCTTATTTAATTTTGCATTAAACCCTTTAATGATCTCTGTGAGAGATGCAGTGATACATGAGAAGCTCTGTATGAACCTCTGATAAAAGTTCATGAAGCTCAGAAATGTTTACACTTCATGCACACTTTCTGACTCTGATCAGTTGACAATGATGAATATGTGATTTATCTTCATTTCAACCCCTGTATCTGTGATAACATATCTCAAGAAGGGCACACACTTCACATTAAATAAATATTTAAAAAGCTTTGTGAACAACTCTGTCATGAGCAGAGCTTTCAAGACAATCTGAACATGCTGTTCATGCTGACTCTCTTTCATTGAGTAAATCAGTATATCATTCAAGAATACAATCATGAAGATGTTTAAATGTTCATGAAGAACTTCATGAATATAAGACTGAAAACTCACAGGAGCATTGATAAGTCTGAAAAGCATAATTAAATATTCATACAATTTATATCTGATATGAAATGCTGTCTTTCACTCATCACCCTCATGTATGTGAATGTGATAATAAGTGTTTTTGACATCAATCTTTATAAAGATCTGAGTGTCACAGACACAGTTTATGATCTTATTAATTAATGATAAAAAGTATTGATTCTTTTAAGTAATAGCATTTACCTCTTGATAGTTCATGCAGAGCTGCAAGCCTTCATCACTTTTAAGTGCAAAAAGCACTGACACTTTCACAGAAGATCATGACAGCTGAATAAATTCATTTGTGAAGTTGATATTTAAATACTCCTGTAGTACAGTCAACTCCTTCATGAAAAGATTGTATATAAAGTCAAAAGATGATGTTGTCTTCTTCAGCAAATTAATTGAGTGATCTCCTTTGTGATGAAGGAGCAGAGTTTTCACTTGAGTTTTTAAAAAGACCTTCATGAGGCTCTTGTAAGCTTCAGAAATCAGGTTCATGAAGTTTTTTAATTCATCAAGATTTATCACCTGTAATCTCTGCATCATGTAGTTCACCTTAAGGTCTTTAAGTTTTCTCATGAGGCCTTTTATGATGATCTCTTTCAGTAATGAAGTCATTAAAAAGTTCTCTGCATCTGATCTTCACTGTACTGTAAGATTGATGAAGTCAACCTTCAGATTATTTCATCATAATCATGATAATCTTAAGATCACTGGCATCTTTAAGTCAACAGAGATAAAAGATTTATAAATTTATTTTCAGACTCTGAAAGAGTCCTGAACCTTTATTACTTCATGATAAATAAAATAAGTCTGCAAGGTATCTCCTTCAACATGATGAAGCAATAACATTTTAAAAATTGAAGATAAACTCTTCATAATATTCTTGTGAAGGAGATTGAGGTCATTAATATTATTAAGAACAGTTGAAAGTGATCTCTCTGCAAGATGTACTGTGAGTCATAATCATGTCTTCATTTTAAATGATGCACTCTTCTTTGATCTTAACTTCATGATGATCTTCATGATAGCCTCAGAGGCTGCTGTGACATGATTACTGTTGTTAATTGAACTAATTAACAGAATTCTGCTCACAGTGTTGTCTGACTTCTTCTTAAGACAGTTCAGTTTCTTATGTCTGCACTTATCACAGTAATTGCAGTCTCTATTAAAGAATGCTCCTCATGAAGGTTTCAGATTGTGCAGTGTAGTGATGATGAATGTTGTAGATTTATGATTTTTTCACTTCATGATGTTCACAGAGATGCTTCTGCTGAAGTCATTATTCATGATTATTGCTCACAAGTGAGTTTTAATCCTGATGCTGAGATGAAGTTTCTTCATGAGGGTAATCAAATCTTCATGAGAGTTTGAAAACACAGAGTGTTCATGAATCTTCTGCTTCATGATGTGATTCAAGTCCTTGAAGAAGATCATTAACTGAATTTAATGATAATCCTTCACTTCATTTTTTATTTAAATCAGAAGTTCATTTAACCTGTGAAAATACTGATCATCAGATTCACTGCTTAACTTGTGATAATTCATTTAATTCATTCATGTGTTATACACCTGATTATCATGATTTTTTAAAAGAGACTTTAAAAAGTTCTTCTGACTTTCTTAAGTATCTTTCAAGCTTTTTTCTTCATGATGTGTGACTCACTGCTTTATAATTTTGTAGTTCAGATATTGATCTGACTCTTCAAGGTGAAGCTTCATGAGAAGGTACTTAATTTAATATACATACTGCTGAAAATGAGGATAGTCCTTCATATGATATAAGTTCTCATCTTTGACTCACTTTTCATAGCAGGTGTGTTTTAAAGTTGAAGATAAATTTGATGTAAATCATCTGTGAGCTTTAAGCTCAGTCTGTTTAATATGTTCCTTCTCACTCATGAGTTGAATCTTCACAAGTTGAATTTTGGTATTCATCATGATGAACTCCTCAGAGAATAGAGGAGTGACGTGTCATGACTGAGAATCAAGAATGATAAAATCATCATTAATTATTACTTGTGAAGTTTTTAAAGCAGTTTGTGAAACTGTTGTGAAGGCTGATTAAGAAGCTTGTGAGTTTTCAGTAATTCTTGCTGAACAGCATCCTTACAATGAATTGAAGCAATAAAACTGTAAGTGTACTACTGTGAGGTAATATCTTAACTAAGGAATTATGAAGCTATGTGACAATAATGATTTAAGCTTATAGTTGATGATTCACAATAGTATGATATTGCTAATAAGTAGAGAATTATTGTTAAAAAAGAAAGTGAGACATGCTTTAACCTCATAATATATCTCTTCTAAAGTTAGCCTGCCTGAGGAAGATTTCATGAAGTAATCACCTCAGTGAAGCTACCTTCATGAGGTGTTCATTGCTGAATCACATCTTCATGAGGTGTTATCAATGATGTCAACTCCTTTAATCATTTTCATGAAGTGCTGAAAGTGATGTTTATTAACTGAGCTCCCTCATGAGTTTGATTCATTAATGAAAGTTACCTTTGCAAGGCTGTGCTGTTGTTAAGTATAATCTTTCTTATTTTGAACTAGCACCTGATGAGTTCTGTACATTGAATGCTCACACTCATTAAGGTACTTCTTGACCTTTTGAAGCTTATAAGGTGACATGCAGTAGACCTGACTTTGAGGTGAAGCAGCATCACTCATCAGCTCAATTTTGTGATTGTAAAAGCAGTGAGGTGAAAGCTTGCTGACCTCAGAGCAGTCAAAGACATCAAGGTACTCATGATATTCTGAGAACAACTTTTGATGTACCTCCTTCAGATGTTCAGAGGTATTCACTTTGAGACTTATTTCCTCTGAGTGACACTCTCAATTCAACATCAGTTGTCTGTCAACTCTCAATTCAACATCAGTTGTCTGTCAATGTCTTTCATCAACATAGTGAATATGTGTACCTCCTCTTGATGAGTTAGCACTGCATATGAAGCTGCTCTCACACTGTGAACAGAGAACATATCATCATCAGCAGTCAGAGAAGGTTGAGGCAGAATTTTAAATGTTGTCTGAACAGTTCAAGAAGTCATTCAGGGAGCTGTTCAAAGAGAAGAAGATGAAGAAGTAAAATGTTTAAAAGACAGCTTTTGTGAAAAGATAATGAAATCATTCTTCATGTTCAACACTAGTTGATTCTGATTCATTCATGACTTCCTCAGGATAATGTCATGCTGACTCAGATCTGTTATCAGCATAAAAACAGTAATCTCCTTATGCTTCTTCAGATGTAGATCAGGATAAATGACATGAGTGATTTTTCCTTTAATGAGGTTCTCATCAAACTTATGTACATTTTTCAGTTTAAACAACAGAACTGGCTTCAGCCTGAGCTTATCACAGATCATGAGAATTAATTGAGTGTAAATAAGAGAATATGCTGTACAATCAGTGTTTATCAATGCTTGAAAAGGTATGAGAAAGCCTTGAGAGTAGAGAGAGCAGACTGTAATGAATGATCATAATGTAAAGAGCTTCAGGTCATCATTCAGATCATTTAAAATGTTCAGACTGTTTAAATAATGTTTATTAAGGTTCAGCAAAGGGTTCATGCTGCACAGGGAAACTAATTCACCCTTAACTGTGACTTTGATAGAAGTCATTCATTTTCTGACTCAGAACTGAAGTCATTATAATTAATGCAGACCTCACTGACAGACTCATCATGTTTGAAGGAAGAAAATGATTGTTGAACATGCTGAGAGCATTCACTGACAGGGTGCTCAAAGTGATGATAAATATAACAGTTTTCATTCTTCTCATCAGTCAAGTGTTGTGAATCAATTGAGGTTCTTTGAATGTTCAAACTGTTCAAAGGTGTGATGAAATGCATCATGAACTGAGTGACAGGCACCTTAAATGTGACTCATTTGAAGACTTTGACCTCCTTGATAAGAGCAGTTATGATGTCTTTTCAGTTCTTGACTGCTTGAGCAGCCTGTTGTTCATTGTTCAAGCGTATGAAGTAAGTCTTCATGATTAATAATGAATCAGGCTGAATCATTTGAGACAACAGAGATGCTTGAAGATGAGAGAAGATCTTGTCTCTGAGGTCATTCATACATTGAGTCTCATCATACTCAAGGAAGGTGGAAAGGTGATGAAACTCAACATAAAAGTCTGAAAATCACTTTGATCTCTGAATAAACTTAATATAAGTTTGACAGTAATTTCTCTGTTTATCTGAGTCTTCATAGATCTCCCTCAAGTCCTTCAAGATTTCATTCATGTTATGATAGAGGTCTGTGACTGTGAGTTCATATGATGAACAAAACTTAATGTGTTGAGTGACTTTCCTGCTCAATCAAGACAACATGTACCTCATACAAGTAATCTCAGTCAGGTAATGATCTTCATTAATGCTCAATTTGATCTTTATCTTGCTTACTCAATCCTCTCAAGTGAGCTCAGAATCATCATTTAAAAGAGGAGGATCAAGGAGCTTCTTTAAATGCTTATTAATATTTAAACTGTTTGAAATGTTCAAAGAATAAGTGTTTTCTTAATTCATTCATCAGCGTTCCTTCAGAAGCTGATATTTGATGTTGAGAACAATGAAGTTGATTTTCAGAGAGATCACATGATCTTGCTGTTTAATGATGACATTCAAAAGATTATTCTTTTCAATCAGTAAATCATGAATATTCTCATTAACTGTCATGCTCAAGTCCCTCTGCTCTCAGAGAGTGTTGAGTGTTTTTAAAAACTGCTTCAGTTTCACCTCTGCTTAATGCTGAAGTTGTTTCATGTTGATGATATCATAGAGGGTTTCAGCATCATCTTCACTGATTCATTCATGATGTCATCCTGCTGAAAAACATTTTACAGTTCTTTCACATAGTATGACTTCACCTTTTATGAGGTGTTGATGATTTAATATTTATTTTACAACATTTTGTGCTGAAGTTGTTTCATGTTGATGATATCATAGAGGGTTTCAGCATCATCTTCACTGATTCATTCATGATGTCATGCAGTTGAGATAAAATACTTTCTTGCCTTTCTGCTCTTTTTAAGTTCTCTGAGAGCTGCATTCAGTTTAAGGTAAATCATCTTCACACTGAGAAGAGCTTCTTCTGCTTCATCTCTCTGCTCATGTTAATGAGATGAGCTTGCCTCAGCAGCTTTTTCTTTCTGAGCTTGACTCAGTGAAATCATGCTCTCTTTTGTCATATCAATGATGATGTGTTGAAGGTGTCTGTCTCACAGCATTCTGCATTTAATGCTTTTCTTGACCTCTGTTCAATGTTCAGTTCAGTGTGTTGTTTAAATAATTCAGTGATTTCTTTTGATTCAGCTCTTTCACAAGAGCAAGGTGAATGCAGATTATTTAAATTCAACTCAACTGCTTCATGAGTGTTCAGTGATGACAGCAGCTGCACACTTGTTGTAACAGGTTCTTTTAACTTAACTGCTTCATGAGCTCTCAGGTTTCCGTATGACTTGAGTAAACTGATACACTTTCATATGACTTAGGAGGCGTAGTTGCAAAGAGTTATGTTATCAGTGTTTTTCAGAGTCATCAACACACACAACTCAATGCCTTTCTGAACAAGTTATTTCAGTTTGACTGTCTCATGAATATTAAGAGAATGAGAATTAATTTAATATCAGGATCATGCAGAGCTCATCATGCAGATATGATGATCAAGAGATTAATTCTAAAGAGTCATTAAGTGATGAGCAAAACTACATATGTGAGTGTTGCAGAATTAACTGAACGCGCTAAGCTCAATCAAAAACTAATGTAGATTACTTAATCTTATCATGCTTTTAACAATCTTCATGAGATGTCACTAATGATGTTGACTCCTTTAATCACTTTCATGAAGTGTCAGAAGTGATGTTTATGATTGAGCTCTCTCATGAAGTTGATCTGTTAATGAAAGTTATCTTCACAAGGCTGCATCATTATTAAATATAATTTTTCTTATTCTGAATTAGCACCTGGTGAGTTCTGTACACTGAATGCTCACAAGGAGCAGGAAACACTACAACTGATAAGCAACTTGAAGCAGCAGAGAGAGCAGGTAACATTTACTTTAAATACTGTCAATCAGAACACAAACTTGATGAATGCATAAACATGAAAGCTTCACACGCTGACAGAGATCAAGTCAAATTGAAATTTAATCAGAGAAGAAGAGATCAGAAGTTGATTTAAAACATAATATTTATAAGCAGCATTCAGTCAGAAAGAAGAGCATCATCATATATTATATTCATTAATTCAATGCAACAACATTCACAAGAGGTGACAGCAGTGACAGTGAAAACATATGTTATCTACAATGATCAAGAACACTAAGTTAACCTGAAAGACTGAGATAATGAGGATAATGACATGCAGATTAATGAAAAGTATGTGAGTGAAGTGAATGCAGTAAACATATTAAAGACATGAGATTATTCAGAATCAATGACTGCTCAGAAGAGAACAACAAGACAAGCAGATTTTAACTTTAACTTAATTTTAAGTGCACAATGATCACAACAGCTGACATTTAAAATTAATGTTTTAAGATCATGAGCAGCAAGAAGACTCCTTCATTCACTGCATAAATTAAAAAAACAGTTAATGTTCAGTGCAGTTAAATTTCTTAAGGACACAACTGTTTCAATCTTAATAATGCAACTCACTCATAAATTCCTCAGAGTTCATGCTCAGCTGACAGATGCACTACAGCTGGTACTGAACTTTAATGCAAAATTATGAGGGAAGAAAGCAAGCAATGCTCAATTAAAACTCAGTAACAAGGCATGAAGAGTTAAAGTGAGCTCAGTGAAGATCAGAATTCACAAAACAGTAAAAGATGCAGCAGTTATGAATGATGAAAACACTCAGACTGAATCATGAAATCTGAAATTAATAATTAAGCTGTTAGAATTTACCTCTGAGAACTTTTACACCTCAGTCATCATGCAATCACATAAGAATAATGTTCAAGAATACTCACATTTAAAAGTCCTCATTGATTCAGGATCTTGCCTCAATCTGATGCTGAAGTGAATGATCAAACAAATAAAATTGAGAATCACTGCTGACTCATTCACTCAGATCAAAGTCACAAATGATCAGTGAACACAATTGCTCAGATACACTCACATCAGAGTGATGATTAATGAATGCATCAAGCAAGTTCAAGTCTCAATAATATCAGATGACACATTTTATACTCTTCTACTTAAACACCCTTGACTATGAGCTGTCAATGCAATTGTGTACTATGAATGCAATAAGTATTGAATTAGAAATAATGACAGGATTGAGAACATGTTGAAGTCATCAAAGACTCAGACACTGAGAAGGACTTCTCTGAAAGTACAGTTTAATAAAAAAGTCAACTATGTTGATCTTTCTTACAAATCATACACCCTTGCAAGCATAGCCTTGAGTGATGATGATAGAATTAACTCAATTCTTCAACAAATTAAGAAAGAAGCAGAGCAGCAAGAGGAAGAAGATGAAGAATATTATAATGAAGTTGAAGACTATGAAGATGACAGTGATGATGAAGAGAATTTAAAAGCTCACTGCTTGTAAAGACCCTCATCTCTACAGGTGATAATCACTCAAAGGACTTAAATATGAATGAGACAGATGTCATTCAAGCAGTGAAATATGCTACTCATAATGACAATATAATTGAGCAGTACACAGCACTCAGGAGCTCTCACTTAAAGTTAAAGAAATTAATATTAATCACTGAACAAGTTATTAATAACAAATCATGATCATGAGATTCAAAATTATGAAAGAGAATGCAAGAGAAGATTCATGACATGTGTAAAGCATACAGTGCAGAGACTTGAAGGTGCACTCTTAAATAACATTTCTTTTCAAGATACATCACCTCACATCTATCATTCATAAGTCAATGAAACCTCAAGAATGAAGTCACCTTTCACAATTCATACAGGACATACACTCAGGATGTGCAAATAAAAGAAGATGAATGAGAGTCAACAGGCAGGAATAAGTGAACTCTGAAAGATAATTTACCTTAAAGAATATTAATCATATTTACTAAATGACTTGCTGAAAAGGAAAGACAGTGAGCATCAGTAGAAATCTCAACATAATCTCTCTGAGTCAGATGAATGAATACCACAGATAAAAAAACATGATATCAAGAATATAAGCAAAATAATGAATTCTTTGAGGCAATAATCACTCAGAATCTATCAGACAGCATTTCATAAAAAAAAGTAGAATTTAAATCAGAGACATTAAAATTTCTCACATCACATCACTTTATTAAATCATGATGACCACTTCTTATGAATGATGATGACACAGCATTCAGGGCATGACTGATGAAGTACTCAGAAATGATTAAATCATTGATTGACACCTCAGAACAGAAGAAAGCAGCAATCTTGCTTCTGAAGATTTGAAAGAACCTGTTCTGTGAAGATGTATGTTAAATGTCAGCAACAGACTTGATAGAACACAGGATCCTCACATATCAAGAGATCAGATTGAAGATGTGTCATCTTATGTTATACACCTCTGAGGAACTCAAATGACAGAAAGATCACTTTCAATCATTAATGAAAGCAGAGATAATTGCTCATTGTGAATCTTCATAATCAGCGTGAACAAAATTCCTGAGAAAGAAGAAGAGTGAGAAGCTACAAATGATGCATATCTTTTACTCAATTAATGATGCAATCATCAAATTGAACTACATTATGAAATGAATTGAGCTTATTCTACAACAAGTCTCACAGGAACATGTCAAAGTTAAGTTTTAAATAAATGCATCAAATGATTATTGAGTGATCAAGATGCACTCAGCTCACACATACAAAATGACATTCTCTTCAGCATTTGAACAATTCACCTACCTCAAAATGAGGCAAGGACTGACAGAAGACTCAAGCACATACTTTAAATTAAAAAACATTATGACAGAAAAGATTCTGAAGCTGAACTCAGAATCAACCCTCTGCAGTGTGTCATCAGAAGTAATATTTACACACTTTGTTGATAATGATGTCAATGAAGCATCAACATTTAAGTCACTTGTGAACTTTTTACACTTGCACTATTTCTCATGACTCATATGAAGCAGGCTTACATTAAACCTCAACAAGTTTAAATTCTTCATGAATGAAGTTAAAGTATTGAGATTCTCAAAGAGGAAAGATGAAATATGATCATTCACAGACAAGATGACAGCAATTCAAGAGTGATTTACTCTTACAGATGAGAAATCATTAAATTAATTCCTTAACATGCTTTTCTTCCTTCAGAATCATATCCCTGGTAAAGCAGACTTGACAATAACAATGAAGAAAGTAATTATTAAGGAGGTAACAACTCACAGTGTGAACAGATGAAAGTGAAAGATGAAATGAATAATAAACTTCATGTGAGGAGCTAATCAGCAAGCAGCATTTAAAGTAATAAAGAAGACAATTCTTGAAAATGCAGTTTTCAGAGGTGACAGTCAGGTTCAATATCACTTATCATGTGACACCTTAAACACAGGAGCAGGAGGATGTTTATTTTAATTACATGAAACTTCTTCAAGAACATTGATGTCACTGCAGCTGATAAACAAGATGCATATAATAATGTTTATGTCATTTCAATTCCTGCCAGTGAAATGAAATTATCACATCACAGAGTGAGAAGCTCTCTCTGTTCTTAAGAATCTGAAAAAGTGCTGCTGAATGATAATGAGAGTAAAGTACTCATTGAAACTATACACTGATCATCAGGTGCTTATAACAACACTTAAGATGAATAACAACTCTTCAAAGATCATCTGTGAACAACTACAGTTATCAGAGTATGACATGAAAATTCATCATGTACCTGGCAAGCAACTGGTTATTGCAGACAGGTTGTCAAGATTAACCTCACACTCATTTTACACTGTCTCAGAGGACAGGTCAGAATTTTCACTGCTGACACTCTGTCAAGTGAAGAACAATGAGAACTCTCATATAAAGAACAGCAAGTCAAGAGAGGCAGGAGGACAACTTGAATAAAGCATTAAAACAACTCTCAATGATGAGTGAAAGAATGAGTGAGAAGCCTGACTGAAAGACTTATGATACTTCAGAATCTTAAAGTTCAAGATGACAGGAAAGATCAAACAACCTGACTCACTGAAAGAGTCTGAACTCAAGATGATAACTGTGCAGGCAAAATACATCATCATTATTGAGAACAACAGTGGCATCAATCAACTAAAGTATTAAGAGTGAGCTGATGTCATCATCAGGTGTCTTCACTCAGAGGAGGTGACTAAAGCATTAAAACTTCTACACAATGTACATGAACACTTTTCCAGGGAAATCATCATGCAATGAGCATTAAGATGATTCTACTGATCATATCAGAGGATCAACATCATCAAATTCTGTAGGTCATGTATCAATTGCCAGGTGATAAGCTTTATCCGCTTCACTCAAGAACTCCTCTCAATTCTTCATGTTCAATCACTTGACTGCCTTGAAATAAATTACATCAGCTCATTCTCATCAGTGTTAAACTCAGAGGTGAAGTACATCCTGGTTGAAGTGAACTACTATCAGGATCATGCAGAGCAAGTCATGCAAATATGATGACAAAGATATCAATTGTAGGGAGTCATTGTGTGGTGAGTGAAGCTACTTATATAGGGGCTGAGTGCGCACTAGACCTAATTGAGTGCTAGTGCGCATCACTGTTGTTGTCATGCTTCTAACAATACCCCCCTCTCTGAAAAAGTGTTGTCTGCAACGCTGCTTGCTAGCCCTCCCAATTGCCAGTCACACCCCTGAGTTCAAACGGTCTGAACAGTTCAAACCTACCGCGGCTTGCTGAGGTATTGGCAGCGGAGGCAGCTGCAGTGGAGGCAGGCAGCTGCAGCAGAGGCAGGCAGCTGCAGCAGAGGCAGCTGAGGTGACAGAGACAGCTGACGCAGTGAAGGCAGCTGCAGCGGAGGTAGAGGTGAAGGTAGAGAATTGAATAAAATCAACACATGTAAAATCAACGCATATAAAATCAACGCAGGTGTGTAAAATCCACCCCCCCCCCTCCTGACTCTTAATCACTCACACTGATGCTTTGTATTCCACCTCAGTCCTATGCAATTGTGCCATACCTCAGCACTCACAACTTATGACGGACTCCGGTCATGCCTTGCATGCCATACCTCAGCGCTCATGACTTATGATGGACTCCGGCCACAACTCATAGGTTCAACCATGCAAACACTTTGTACCATCATAGAGGTGTAGAAGGAAGGGAGAAAGAGGTGTTGAGAATTGAATGTCATTGAAGCAGGCTCACTGTCAAACAGGTTCATTAAAGAGGTCAACTTTGAATAATGACGCAGGTTATTTTAAATCCGCTCAACTGCTCCATGAGCTCTGAACACTATTGAAGCAGGCTCACTGTGTTGAACAGGCTCATTGAAGAGGTCAACTTTGAATGATGACGCAGGTTATTTAAACTCAACTGCTTCATGAGCTTTCAGTGACGGCGGCGGCCGCTCACCTAAGTGACGCATGGCAGGTTATTTAAAATCTGCTTGACTGCTTCATGAGCTATTCAGTGTTCTGTATGACTTAGGTAGACTGGTACACGTCTGTATGACTTAGGAGGTGTAGTTGCAGAGAGTCATGTTACTGATGTCTTTCAAAGTCATTGACACACACAACTCAATGCCTTTCTGAACAGGTTATTTCAGTTCAACTGTCTCATGAATGTAATAAGAGTTTGTGACAATTGATATAATATCAGGATCATGCAGAGCAAGTCATGCAGATATGATGACAAAGATATCAATTGTAGAAAATCATTGTGTGGTGAGTGAAGCTACCTATATAGAGGCTGAGTGCGCACTAAACTTAATTGAGTGCTAGTGCATGTCACTGTTGTTGTCATGCTTCTAACAACTACATGATGTGATATCTATAGCTGAAAGCATTTCCAGAAGTGAATTCAGTCAACTCAGTGAAATTTATCATGAGGATTACCCTCACCTTCAGGTGATCAGCTGTAGTTTATAATGACAATGAATCTCACTTTAGAGGGGACTTCTCTGAGAAGCTCAAGGAAATGAACATTAAATAAATTTACACCTCAAGCTATCACTTGTCATCAGTTGAACTGACAGAATGATATGTTCAAATGATATTAACAACAATGCAGACAATGCTGCAGCATTTAATGAAGTTCATCTTCAGCTGAGACACCTTCATTCCTCATGTAACACAGGTGATCAATACATGCATTATTTGAGTTTATAAATTCTCTTCATCTCAGTTGTTGCTTGAATTCAAATCAAGATATGTAGCAGGTATGAGATCAATGAATGATCAGATTCAAGAAACATCAGTGACAGCAAATGTAGAACAACTCATAACACAGAGTCATAAGTCAGTGAAAGCATAACACATTGCAAGACTGACAGTCATCAATGAAATCTGAATGAGATTCATTGACTGATGACTTCAAGAGCAAGAACAGGTCACAATAAAAATAAAATGAAAAAAAGAAGCAGTGTCAAAGGAAGACTTGATTCTTGTATAATAATTAACATAAAACAATCAACACAGTCATAAACTTAAATCAAGATGAAAAAAGCTTTACATTGTCACATGAGTCACTGATCACAATAAGTCAGTATGAGTAAGGCCACTACAGAGTGAGAAAGTGAAAGAAAAGTTTTACATGAATAACATCAAGCTCTTCATTCAACATATTAAGAACAACTCAGAGTTTCATGATTGAAGGATGATAGCAGAAATTAATAAGAATATTCACATATGAGTGAAGAAGTGAATGAAGAACTGCATGACAGAGAGTAAAAGAAAGAAGAAGAAGTGAAGAAGAGCTGATAAAAATTTAATAACAAAATTACATTAAAAGAAAGAGCAGCTGACAGCATGATAAAATGCAGACTGTTATCAATACTCAGATGACTCAATCACAGAGAATGAGAAGTACTGAAAATGTAAATCAATGAACTTGCAGGCTTTACACATGAACAAGCAATGAATTAAGAGGGCTCAGTCAAGAAGAGGAAAAAGTGCAGTCATGATGAAAACAGACACTTTAAGTAAAGAAGCAGAAGTAATGACAGAGGAACTACAACATATATGCTTCAATGAATCACTATACTCCCTACAACTTAACTACTGAAGAGCATCATTTAGGAACATCAGCATCAGACAACAGCTGAGCAACATCAAGTCAATAATGAAGTAAAATCCTGATCAAATAATTTAAAAGTTATCAGCTGCAAGAAGATCACCTGCAACATAAACAGAATTTATTCTCAGAACAAGAAC
This sequence comes from Umbilicaria muhlenbergii, assembly GCA_000611775.1. Taxonomy (NCBI): domain Eukaryota; kingdom Fungi; phylum Ascomycota; class Lecanoromycetes; order Umbilicariales; family Umbilicariaceae; genus Umbilicaria; species Umbilicaria muhlenbergii. The sequence goes on from KK106981.1 coordinate 1,478,870, forward strand.
TTAAAATGTTCACATGATGATTCATTATTCTGAGAAGCAGAGTGAGGAAATCAGATGAGAATTTAAATCAACATCATCTCTCACAACATCACTTCAACAATCACTTCAATAATTACTTCATTAATCACTTCAATAATCACTTCTTCAACTCATAATTATGATCTCTCTCATTCATAAGCACATCTACTCAGAGAAAGCAGCAATGATGAATCATCACTTTTATATTATATCATCATCAGATGATAGCTCAGTGAAGTTTAATAATAATCATGCTCAGGAAGCTTCATTATCACCTCAGTTGAATAACAATTCTCACACAATTAATCAGTCAATTAACTCAGCCTTCTTATTTCTTAATGAAGTAATGACCTGAGGTCTGACTTCAACTCACTCTCATTATTGTTAGAAGTGACATGTTTATTATCACAACTGAGTTAAAAGAGCGTGTGACCCTGCTTAAGTTAACAGAATCAACTAAACATATTATATATTCATAACAATTGTCACTTTGAAAAATGATGCATGCCTCATGTGCTGATTAAATGCATGTTTCTATATAGGAGCTCCTCAGAGTGTACACAGTCTGTAAGTCACTTAATAGCCTGATGTGCAGTTAAAGAAGGCACAGAGGTTATGAGCCTTTATTAAACTTAAGTGCAGTGATAAGTGACCTAGTTAAGCTAATCAACTGCACTCAGATTCAAACTGATGTTGTGACTGCACTCAGATTTGAACTGATGTTGCTATCATTTGTTAGAAGTGACATGTTTATCATCACAACTGAGTTAAAAGAGCGTGTGACCCCGCTTAAGTTAGCAGAATCAACTAAACATACTATATATTCATAACAATTGTCACTTTGGAAAATGGCGCATGCCTCATGCGCTGATCAAATGCATGTTTCTATATAGGAGCCCCTCAGAGTGTACATCAGCAATTTAGCAAGTTAACTCTGAGTTAGTTTTTAACACTTTGAGCGCTCTGAGCTTCTGATCTCATGTCTCAGCTAACAGCCGCTCTTAGCACCCTTTGAGCGCTTTGAGCTCAACCTTAAATCTTGAGCGGAACATCAAAATTTTGCAATAAAAAAACAGTTACTAAAACAATTGTTTAAACAAGTACACACACAGTGTTATAATAACAGTAAAACTTATAATAAGTAAACTTTTGCTAAAATTCACTTTTCTGCAATAAAAAATCATGATTTGTTGAGTCTGAAAGCACTGTATAAGTGTTGAGTTCTGAATATTTAAAGAACTTCAAGATTTTCAGCACTTAAAAATTTACACACTTTAATAACTTTTGCAACTCAACAGATATGAAGAAACTTTCAATGCATAAATTATAAAAAACAGTATTATCTATTAATGTTAAATTAAAAGTTTCTTCATAACTGCTATTGTTGTTAAGTTATATTTAATTCAAGTCTTCAATAGCGAAAAATCTTTCAAAAAAAGTCACATACTTTGAATAACTATTGCGCTTTTATACTTATAATATAACTTTCAGTCTATAAGTTGTAGAGAATAAGCTGTTTAAGAGTTTTCTTATACAAACTTTCTTTTTATGTGTTGTTGTTGTTGAGTTATTCAAAAAGGCATTAAAAGTCTGTTTATTAATGTTGTAATTTTCATCACTGAAAGTTTGAAATCAATATAACTTTTTAACAACAACAGTTATAAAAAAACTTTAAGTTATAAAACAGTTTAATAGCTTCTTCTCTACAACTTATAAACTAAAAGTTATATCATAAGTATAAAAGCGCAATAGTTAATCAAAGTATGTGACTTTTTTTGAAAGATTTTTCACTATTAAAAACTTGAATTAAATATAACTTAACAACAACAGCAGTTATAAAGAAACTTTTAATTTAACATTAATAAAAAATACTGTTCTTTATAACTTATGCATTAAAAGTTTCTTCATATCTGTTGAGGTGCAAAAGTTATTAAAGTGTGTAAATTTTTAAGTGGCGAAAATCTTGAAGTTCTTTAAATAGTCAGAACTCAACACTTATACAGTGCTTTCAGACTCAACAAATCATGATTTTTTATTGCAGAAAAGTGAATTTTAGCAAAAGTTTACTTATTATAAATTTTACTGTTATTATAACACTGTGTCTGTACTTGTTTAAACAATTGTTTTAATAATTATTTTCTTATCACAAAATTTTGATGTTCTGCTCAAGATTTAAGGTTAAGCTCAAAG